>VWYH01000863.1:126612-193726 GCA_013399365.1 Pampusana beccarii | reverse complement strand
AAAGAAGGCATTCAGTAACTCTGCCTTCTCTGTATCTTCTGTCACCAGGGCACCCATCCCGTTCATCAGTGGGCCTACATTGCCTCTGGTGTTAGTTTTATCTGCCATGTATTTGAAAAAGCTCTTTCTGCTCTTCTTGGCCCCTCTCACCAGGTTTAGTTCTAAGGAGGCCTTAGCTTTCCTAGTTGCCTCCCTACATTCTCTGACAACAGCCTTATGTTCTTCCTCATTTATTCTGTGGATGTAACTAGAGGTTGTTCCCTCTGAATCTATCAAATTGAGGTTTCCAAAACTGAAAGCTGTACCTCATACTACAATGAAGGAAAAGCTGGTTTCTCAGAAGAAATAAAATAATTACTCCATAACTGTTTCTGAATATTACTCCTGAATTTAGCATTTATGTGCCTGGGCTATGAATTAGGTGGTATATGCACATTTCCATGCACGGCATCCCATATTGTCATTGAAAGCATTACAAAACCTGATCCCAAGAGCTCCTTTGTTGGCCAAAAATATGTGGGATTTCAAATTGTGGCAGTGTAGAGTTGCTGCTGGATGTACCTAATCTGTTGTGTTACAGTTAAATCTGATTTTTTAATCTGGTATTATTCACTAAGGAGCATATTCTGGGTCTGATATAATCTGTTGGTTTTTGTGGAACTGTAGAGCCTCTAAGTAGGATCCAAGACTTTGTTATTTGGGGAGTTTTGTATGCACAGTATAGTCTGTGCCTGAATAGGCAAGGAAGACAAGAAGGGTAGAAGGATAGAATTACTATTATCCTCCGGGATAAGGCAGATAAAGCCAGGCTTTTCCTCCTACCTCTTTTTAGAGTCTTGACTAAGCTAGGATCATAGTCTTGTGGATTCTTTGCATTGCTAGAGCACTTCTTTCATTGCTTATAAAATGATATTTGGGCAACTCAGCTAGGAGTGAGAGCATGGAAATCTGAGCCGAAGATACAAAGAGCTTTGCCCAAAGTCACATGTGAAGAAAGCTAATGGCAGACACTTTGCAGTGTAGCCGAGCAGGCGATCCATATGGAGAATGTAATACTACTGTATCGCAGCATGTCACCACTGGAGCCAGTTTGATAACATGCTCCCTTTCTCTACAGAAAATATGGAATAACTGCTCCTGATAGTTGTTGGCTAATGAGCCAAACCTCCTACAGGTATGAATTGGTGATGACCCCATGGATGTATTGCCCGCAGTAGTCTCTAGCTGTGAGATGGTGCCTTTAGCCCCCATACACAAAGGTGAGCAAGCTACTGTGGGTTATCTGGGCTGCAAACTTGCTGCCTGACAGCTACTCCGGGATAACACGCAGGCTCTTGTCTCATGGGTTACAAATGTCCCTCAGAGACAGATGTGAAAAAGCATTAGTCTCAGCAGTCCCTGAAGCTGCTGTTGGTGGGTAACTGTAAGTCCCATCCCCTCTGCTTACCTCACTGTGTACTTCAGTCATTATTCTGGCAAAACTTTAAAAGCTCTTCCCCTGCTCTTGTGCTGTTAACACCACTGTGTACAGGATAACACCATTGTTTCAATTGCACTATGTGTCTTACTAATTATGGTAGCTGGATCACAGTTGCTAAAGCTTGTTTGATTGATAGCATGGTTTACTCTGGGTTCTCATAAAATAGAGGAACTGAGTTTATAA
Source organism: Pampusana beccarii (assembly GCA_013399365.1). Taxonomy (NCBI): domain Eukaryota; kingdom Metazoa; phylum Chordata; class Aves; order Columbiformes; family Columbidae; genus Pampusana; species Pampusana beccarii. Next base: position 192,063 of record VWYH01000863.1, on the reverse strand, counting down.
CGAATGCGGGTTACACTCCTCCACACCAGCACTCGTTCACCAAGCACCTGAAGTGGTAGGCTTAAAATCTCGTGTGTTATTTCCATCCTTTGTCAGCATGCATCAGTTATGTGTGATAATGCCATAATCACTACTGTATTTGAATGCTAGAATCTCCTTGTATGCAGAAATAGTGATTTACCTCTCAGAAGTTTTGAGTTCTGGATTGTAACCAAATAATTGCTGTAGAGTTTACACTAGTAAATTCTTTTTGCCTTTTTTTTTTTTCTTACTTTTCTCTTGAACTCTCCCTCCTTCTCTCTGCCTGAGCAAATACCTCTTTGCTAAAGGAAAAGAGAGATAATAGCTTCTGTGTACTATAATTGATGAACTTTCAGCAATTCAGAGCAAATCCAAGGTTGCTGCCAAGAGCCAGATGGAAAACAGTGTTAATGACATGTTCAAAGAAAAGTATGTTATTTTGATAGGGGCTGGACTAGAAACTTTAATCCCTATTGTTCTGGGGACTAATGGTATGGGTAATTCCTTAAGAGAGGACATTTTTAAACAAAAATTATCTTTTTCATAAGAGGGAAAGAGCAAACTAAAGAGTACCAAATGCATTTTCAATGGTCTGGATGATATATATGCTTTACACTAACCCTTTGTTATGTGGAGTCAGATGTGTTCAAATCTCATTTCTACAGTCTACCAGGCTGTTAGAAGTCTGGACGTTTCTACTGCTGATGGGTAGAAATCATAAAATGGATGGTCCTGGAAACTGGAGCCAGGGTGGCAAGCTGAGGGTGGGGAGAGGTTAAGAGAAGAATTTGGGAAGGACAGACAAAACAGACAGGGACAAAAAGGGTTAGGCTTTGAGGAAACTGGGAAAGAAGATTCTTCCCCATCCTCTTCCTCTGCTCTAGAGGCTGTAACAGGACTGAGGGTTCCCAAATCTCAGTCTTGTTTTGCTGTCTGTAAATCTCTCTCAAGCCCACTGCCGAAGTATGTGTCTTCTCCTTCTTAGGTCCTGGCCATCCTGGCAGACAGGAACAGCAATTTCAGTAGCCCTAGCACCCATGCTGTGCTTCATGCCTACAGGACAGTGCCTTTTGCATATGGCTGCAATGGGAGCACTGAAGGGAAGAGATGAAAGAGAGTCAGCCTTGGGGAGCTCCACCTGCATGGTGTTTGGGCAGACTTGGGACTCCAAGAAGCTGTAGTAACAATCTCCTCCTTCCTTGACAAGTGGTTACAGAAACCACCTGCCCAGTTCTATCCTCACACAAATCTACAGTGCAAATGCTAAAGATATGCAAAGATTATCTCCCAATGAGCCAGAGATTACTGTTTAATGTACACTGGATTTCCATTTTGCCTTGATCTGGTCACAAATATCCTAAGCAATGGGTCACCTTTAACCTTTCTTGAGAGATAATTCCCCATGACTCATTATCATGAAGCATTTCCTCACATTCAGCCACCTTGCTCCCTCTTCGACCAGCCTTCATATATCTGCTCTGTACAGATCCAGACTCCTTAACTTCACACTGCTTTTGCCCCACCTCACTTTCAAGAGGGAGATTTATATGGAGGGCTCAGGGGAGGTTGCCAAGCACCTCACAGGCTGTCCACATTAATTCTGGTCACAGTCTGTTTCACACGATGGGGCCACGCAGCTTTCCCTCTGTCACTCCTGCAGCTACATCCTGCCCTGCTGTCAGCTATACTTGTTGCTTGGTCACGAATCAGCACGTTGTTATCCTTCTAGTAGCACCTCCTAGAGCTGGAACCAGGGGATGTTGCTCCTGCGGCTGACAGACAAGGAGAGATGCTTCCCTTGGGCATGATGGTGTGTTTCCCCTGCACAAGATGCTAAAACATTAATCTCTTCCCTGAGTCTCACTTCTCTCTCCCTCTTCCCATCTCTCCTTTATTTTGATGTCATATTGCATACTGGTACTACCATCCTCCTTGAATCTGAGATCTTACTTCATTATTTCCTACCCATGTTATAATCTCCTCAAGACTCTTTTGGACTATTTCAGCTGTCCTTCTGGTGTCCCTGAATTGACTTTAGGGTGTAATATTTTTTGCTGATGTGTTGTCTAATCCACTTCTTTAGATTATTAATACAGACATTACCTCATAAACAGTTATGGGCATTTGATTAGATACACTCTACCAACTTGCTATTTTATCATTTGCTATAAGTCTTGGCCCGTTGTTCTGTAGGAGCCAGACGTTTTGAGACTCTCACTGTTCTTTCCCAAGTTAGTTCAAATTCTTGCTGTGAAAAATATTTCTTTTTTGGCTCAAGCCGGTAGCGAGTATTTGGGTATTTCCAGGCATGTTTCACTAGGAAGAAAAACTCATTCTGTACCATAGGTGTATTCTTGGTTATTTTTTTTTTTTTAATTGGAAATGTGCATCCTGTCCTTTCTGCCCTAGAAGAATGGAAAGGATGACAGGACCATTGCTGTCACCCTAAATTCTCACGTCTGTCTTACCAGTGAGCCCTATACACAGGAGGCTCCACAGTGCGATACCTTTACTACCAGGGCCTGCTCAAAATCCCAGCTTTTTGCTGCCTAATAACCTGCAAAACCCAAATGCTGGCAGTCATTATCACCTCCTTGCAGAGCAGCGGAAGTTGGGTAAGACGCTGTAACCTGCTATTTCAAATTCAGCGAAGTAGTGCTCAAAAGGAGGTAGATAAGTCTGAGGTAGGCCATGAGCCTTCCAGGATGAGCTGACATAATTGTTTGTCCATACTGCCTTGGTCACATATAGAAATTTTCCATTAACCCAGAAACCTGGCAGATGTCAGGGCAGTGAATAATGTGGGAGGAATCCTGCAAACATGAGAAATCCTGAGTCCAGTAAGGCCAGCCCACAGGCTGGGCGCTGCCTGTGCTTCTCAGGTGGGTGTCAGAAGTAGCAGAGTGTGGCAGGTCGACTGACATCAGTGGTAATCTCATTGCAGAAGAAATCCCAACATGCATCGAACGTTGGTGCCACTGCCCCTAAGGTAGCAGCTGGGAAAAGGAAAGGGAGCTTTGTTCCCAAACATGTAACCACTTTTGCCTCTGTGTTTTATGTTTTCTGCTCTGTCACAGTGGGCTCTAGGGCAGGCATTGGGGCTCTAGAGTAGTTGCATTAAGCACAGAGGGACTTGTAGGTGGTTCTTCATTAGACTCACTGAATCCCATCTTACATGGTATATCCTCAATATGTAACACAGAGCTGGGAGTATACCCAAGCCTTTTCCAAACAAGACATGTTCAAATCCAAAATCAGGATAACATAATCAAGATAACATTTTACACAAGTCTAGTAAACCTTTGGAAAGCAGGAAGGAGATGGCAGGCTGCTCAGGTACAGCCATGTCCCAAACCTGAGTTAGCATCTCTAGATGTCAGGGCAGCATTGAAATTTGCATAGCAGAACCACAGGTGATGCTGAACACATCTGGGACATGGTCCTTGCTGCCTTGCCAGCGGGAGATGCGTTAAGCCACTTTCCTCCCAGCCTTGCAAAGGAACCTGTGTAGGTGGGCAGGCAGGGACCTGTAGAGCCCTCCTGTAGGATCCCTCCCTGGAGAACATCTGGGGACAAAGAGAACAGTGGACCCAGCTGGCACACATGTCCAGGTCTGGGACAGCATAGCTTCCCTGCCCAACACTTACACTGGGGCCCTCAAAGTGAACTCAGAATTAACAAAAAAAATATGTTTCAAGCTTAAGTGGAGGCCAACTGAGAATTCAAATTTTTTCAGTTAAGGGAAACCACCTACTCCTTAGTTACATCTTCAGAAAATCTTCCTCGTTCTCTCTGAGTTGTCCCAGAACTGCAGCCAGTTGGCTAACAGTGCTTGAGCCATTGCAGAGACATTATTAACTCAGACAGAGGAAAATATACTTTCAGTTATTACATGCTAATAAAGCACAAACTAAACAAATTTAGGCAACAGAAGCAATTATATCATTAAACATTTAAATACAAGATTGATTTTTAAATTGCTGATAATTCAAACCAAAGCAAGCACACAAAGCAGAAGAGGGAGGACGGTACTTTTAGCAATTGAACCTAATCAGTGCCTCAGTTCAAATGTATGGCTATAAATGTCAAAATACATAAGATTTGATGCAATAACAGAAGCGGAACCAGAATGGATGAGCATTCCTCAGCTGACCAGATTCTTCTAATTGGGAGGAAGTTAAACACATGGAGTGGGGAAACTCTGTGAGCTGGGTTATCTCCAGAGCTCTGTTTAGATACCAGTCTGTGCTCCTGAACAGCCTTTCAAAATCAGCAGGAAGCAGTGAACTGAGGCACAAATTTCAGGCTCGACCTCATGCTTGCATGAGCTCTTCCACATTCTGCTGCTGCCACCTGAAAAGGAGGAGAAGCTGGATTCTTACTGAATCAAGAGAGGGCTGCCATGAGGGATGAGTCTCCATGAAAGGGATGGAGAAATTCCCGTCCTTATCTGAAAAAAAAACCCTGTTTTCTGTTGCTCTTCGAATTGCATTGGAAGGAAGGGAGAGACTGTCCTGGGCTGCAGCAGAAGGTGGGTTTGATGAAGATCGGTGCTGTTGGGGTGAAGCAGGGTGGGATGTTCTCTTGGCTGCAGAGGTGTATTTGTTTTCATAGTTTATGGCAGGGCTGCTCCCTATGAAGAAGTATAAACCTTAATCAAATAAAACTGATGTGACGCCATATTTACCCATCTCACTGGTTGTCCTACATCATGTTTTAGCATATAAGTTACATGACAGAGTTATCCAGGGGTTGCCAGCTGACACAGAAACAAACCCTCCTGCTAAATTGCCTGCAGATGTCCTCTTCCAACTCCTGTAAGGAACTTCTACCAGTTCTCTCTCCTTTTTTTTTTTTCTTTTGGTGTGTGTTAAATAAAAGCATCAGAAGAGGGGGAAAACAGTCTCAGCTGAATCTCTGTGCTAGTGCCTCTGTTTGCAGGACAGGAAGCCTTAAGAAGACAATGCAGCTTATAGGCAAGCTCAGCAAAAGACCCTGCAAAGATTTCCATGAACTTTAGTGGGCCAAATGAGTTATTTTTAAGACTGGAGCTGACTGAATATTGCCAAGTCTAATGCTGTCCAGCTGGGCTTTTCAGAAGATTCAGACCTGAGGAGGTGAGAAGATCATTGTGATCTGTTGGCTGTAATGTGTTTGATACTAGAATTTGTGCCTTAGAGTTTTGACTAGACATCCCTTTTGTTTTGATGTTGATCTAAAGAAATCAGGATTTTATCTGATAGATTTGATTTCTTGTTCTGTTTGGCAGAAATCTCCAAGTAAGATTGTGACATTCTTGAAAACATTAACTATTTTCATTTACATGATGAGGAATTTTTGTTTTGTTTTTGTTTTCATTGTATGAATTTACTGTAGTTAGTGAACTTTTCATGTGTCTCCCTTGGCTGGGGAAATCACAGAATATTGTTTCTTTTTCCTGGCTGGAGGAGTATGGGCTATTTATGCATAGCGTTAAAGTACGCTTTCTGTGAGTGCTTACATGTTCCTCTTTGCAATGTGGTATTTCTGGATGGTCAGTCTAGCCAAATGCAATTGCAAAAGGTTAGCAGAGAGCAGAACCCCCATTTAGACACCTACATGAAATACCGTCCCTTCAAAAGCTGTGAGTGCCAAACAACTCCCACTTGGAACAATGGAAGCTGGTGAGTGCTGACAGCTTCTAAAAGTCTGGCCTCACACAGCTTCAAAAGAAATTGATTAGCAAGTGTAGCAAGCTGGGTTTTTTTTGTTTGGTTTGGTTTGGTTTTCCCTATACTTTCTTAGCTCTGCATGGAGAATATTATCTGCACTTGAAGTATGTTCAGCAGTTGAAGGTGATGCACTGTGGGGAGTGTTCCTCGGTTCCTTCTGAGAGGGTGGAGTTCCAGGTGGGTCAGTAGGTGGACAGGTAGGCGGGTAAGTAGGCAGGCAGCTTTTTCCCAAGTTTACTTCAGGAGAGCTTTGGTCAGGAGTATCAAACTTTGCTATGCAGGTAGAAGGAGACCTACCTCTGTAACTCCCCCACATGGATCTTTCTTCAGTATGAAAACAAAAGCAGTTTTCCCAGTTGCCTTAAACTGCTTCAGAAGTGACAGAAACAAAACCAGAAAAGGCCACTCTGGCATTACTGAAATAGTGATGTCCAAATGGGAAATTATAGTAATATAACTCTTGCGTTCTAACTTCACGTCCTGTGTAACTTCCATGTGTGGGCAAAGAAAAAGTTGTTCTCTGGAGATACACATGTGCTTCTTTCTTTTGATTAAGTCTGAAACACTTTTTCTTCCCTCCTGGGATGGTGGAGTGAGATGCACAGGAAAAGCAGGGTTAGAAATTAACGTTTTGGGAGCTTTATTTCTAAACTAAGTTATTGTCGTGGCTTTCTGAATTATTTTTTTTAATTTATTATTTTACCTATCACAAATCACAAGCCGTTTTTTCACTTAAGCAGGCTTTTCAGATATGAGAACAATAGGATTGTGCTAAAATGAGGAAAGAAAATTTCTGAAAATTGAATAATGAGTTTCAGTTATTGTTGCATTTTAAACGTGGTAAACAGGTTGGGGACCAGTATGCTTGCAAATGACCTAAGTCTTCCTTTCCAGTGGTAATCCCTATTCTTTTGAAAAGCTAATAAAAGTGGTGTATGAAAGAAATTCCTGGGGCACTGCAGAACTCACCCTCCTAGGGAGAGGGCCAGATGTGCCAGTTAATAAGCTAGCAAGCATTCAAAGCCAGGGCAGTAACTGCTTGGTATCACCTAAGCCAGACGTTCTCTGTCGATGCAAGGCAATATCACATACTGGTCACATTCACAGCAGAGAGCTGGAAGACATGTGCAGTCTTATTAAAGGAAGAAAAAAAAAAAAGGAAAGAAAAGGAGGGGACAGGGAGAAGGAGAGAGAGGCAATGTGTCTGTCTTGAGAAGCAGCAAAGTAGCAGACACACTCCTCCACATGTGCATTAGTCTGTCAGCCTGGATTCTGTTATCCAGATGTTGGGGTGGATCCTATGGCAGGGACCATGAAGGAAAAGGCTTTTAAAAGAAATCATATTTCAACGGCAAAATTAACGTTACCAGATTTTTCAATGCAATCACTAGAGTAATTTTTCAGAATGCTTTAGTGAAATAACCAATTCTACGTATAATGTTTTTTACAGGCTTCTTTGGCAGCGCCTCTTCCAAACAAAAGTGACCATGTGTGAAACTGGTAAATTGCTTTTGGAACCAAGATGTGTTAGAGTAAACAGCACATTAAAGTTGTTCTCAGACCAGTCCTACTGAACTCAAAATTGTTTGTGGAGCAGACCCCGAAGTCTGACAAGCCTTGCTTAAGGCCCCACTCCTCAGCATCAAACCCTTTGAGAGCTTTGGCCATCACATCAAAACAGTGCTTATGCATTTAAAAAAAGCATATATATTTGCAGTGGCAATCAGAATATATCACCATCAAATAATAATTTTTTAAAAATCCCAAATTTACTTTCCCAGGCAGAGCAGAAAAATAAATTACTTACGGCATTTATGGTATATTTGTAACTTGGAACTGATGGCTTCATGTTAGTGGGCATAATGTGTGCAGCATATAAACAAACACTGCACAAAAAGACAAGTCCCAGCTTTGTGTCTCTGACACTTTGCCTCTGTGACTGGGATCCCACAACCAACACCACATGTGTATTTCTGCTGAGCTCGTGTTTATGTTGAGCTCAGCTCAGCCCTGTGCTGATCTTGCCCACGTGTGGCAGGATCAAACTGTCTGAGGGGAAACTGGGGTGCAGTGATAGGAGATGATGGGGGCATGCCTGGTCATCAGAAGGGGAAAGGGAGAGCATCTGTGAATAAACATTTATTTGAATGTGTTAAACAATGTGGTTATTGTTCTTGCCTGTAAATTTTTCATGAGGCCTCAGGAATGCAACATTTAAGTAAAAAGATGGTTGTATGCAAATGTTACTAAACCTCATATTGTGACTGAAAAGGAGTCACTGCTTTCAGCTATCACAGAAAGCAGAATATGGATACGTGAAAACTTGAGGGGTGGATTTGCGATTATGTTGCAAATAGAAACAAGGCCATTTTATATCAATATTAGTACAGTGCACTTTGGAAGCAGTCTGGATGTTTTCATACATAATTATGGCTTCAGAAAAATTGTGAATTTATAGAGACAGCTGGTGTGTCTTTTCTCACGTTGGAACATTATCAGCTGAGCAGGTCTTGTGAGAAATCTCAGTTTATAGTTTCACTAAAAGCCAAACTCGCAGATGAGGATTTCTTTGTGGCATTTTACCATTGGATACGATCTTCACTTCTCTATGAATCTGAAAAGTTAGTGGACGTATGCAATTCGTTCTTGCATCTGTCACACAAAGTACATGCGGACCTGCAGCACTACCTAACCAAGGTGAAATAAAAATATATTCCTTTCTCATACAGGCAGGGTGTAGCTCTGAGTGCCCAGCAGAAATAGCCAAGGGAGCTGAGGACAAGCCAGCTTTGGTGCTGCCCACAGCAGAGGCACATTGGCGTGATGCTGATGTTCTCACAACTTTGCTCTGTTTGGGTTCAGCTTCCCCTCTTGCCCCAGGAAAGGGGAGGACAGAGCCGGTGGCCACTTTTCCCTGTCCTCTGGGGCCTCAAGGAGGCGAGTGTTATCTCCGACACCCATTAACCTCACAGCCTGCCCCGGCACTGAGCGCATGCCTCAGACAGGCCTGGGCTGAGAGCTGACGGAGCTCCGTGGGCGAAAGCTTTCCAGACGAAGCAGCCCATCATCACACACTGCAGTTCGTCAGAGTGAGAGCCTTGGAGCCGGCAGGGTGTGATTCATCCATCCCGACAAGGTCTCTGAGGCAATCTGACATTATTTGGACTGATATCATTAATTAATGAGGGCTGAATGTTATTCTTAGACACTGGCTTGAGTATTGGGTAGAGGAGCCTATGAAAGGGTTCTTTGATTTTGGAAAATTCCTATGGCACTGTCAAATTTGCTAAGAAAATTAAATCATCTGCCAACTTTCCAAGTTAAGGAGCACATCCCTTCTGGAAGCTTGACTGAGTCTCCTCAGTGCCTTCTTGGGATCAAGGGATTATTTGATTTATGTTAATGCCAAATGAAAATGATAGATAGCCTCCAAAACCCAATTATAGTAAATCTGTCAGGCAGGCTTTGGAGAAAGCGTTTTTGTTTGTTTGCTTCGGCACAGATTTGATCCTCCCCCACCTTTGTTTGGCTGCATTTGGTTTAATGTGGTCAAGGTGGTAGAGAGCCAAAACCCAGAGCTTTTATGCAGCCTGGGGGTTGGTCACCGGGTTGTGCCTGGGCATTGCCTCTCTGCTGGGGTGACCCACAGCCCCCCACAGTGGGAGCAAGGAACTGTTCAAACATCCATGGCACACTCAAACTTACTCCAGATTTAACAAGCTTTGGGTTTGGTATTGAAAAATGTCAGGGTACACACCAAAGTAAATGAAGAGAGCGGCTCCCCTTGCTCCTGGTGTGCTCATCCTGGGGGCTGGCACTGCTCTTCCCTCCTCCCCACCTTTTTTCTTCCTGGAGCTGCCTCTGGCCCCAGTGCCAGCCGCCCACCCGCTTCATGGACCTCGCAGGTGTCCAGAATTAGCAAAGCCTTTGCAGGCCTCCGGCAGCAGATACATAAATATAACGCTGTCATTCCTTTAAAACCCCAGCCCCGGCAGGGCTGGGAGTGTGGGAAGTGTGGTGCACATGTGGGCCAGCCGGCGCTGCCCCTCACGCATGGATCCCATTGCAGCCCTAACAACACTGGGGTGGGGGAGAAGGGCAAGGGGGCTGCTGGCAGGTCAGCACCCCCATGCCCTTTCGTCTGTGGTCTTTGTGTAAACTGAGAGGTGCCCAAGTGCAGCCAGGTCCTCAGTTTGCTCTTGCTGCTGCATTTTTTGGGCAAGGAGGTGGCACATGTGGCCAGCTGGTCTGCTCAGGCATCAGGGCCTCATCAAGTAACTGCTGCATCGGGCCCAATGCTCTATGGATGAATTAATGTGCATGTTGTCTGAGGTAGGCACTTTTGGGATGATACCCACATAATGACAGTAATCGAGTCACCAAGTGTTCATCTGCACTGAGGGTCAGGTTCATCTTTCAGCTGTAGCACATTGTCCTCAGGGCAGCCACTGCAATACATGTGCATGGGTGCACACGCACACAGAGGTGGGAGCAGACTGGCAGCTACCCTAGCTGAATAAAACACATGAATGCTTACTGTTTGGGGAAAAAAAAAAATCTGTTATAGATTGTGCTAATTATAAAGAGGTCTGACACAATACCATGTATTCAGCAACAAAAAGATCTGAGTTGTTTGAATCCACCGTTTAGTTTGATGTGGCTTGTGTCCATGCACCAGGCTGTAATCTGTATTTCTGGCTGCTGGACTGGGGGTTTTTTCAGGGGTGTGTGTGACTTGCTTTAGATATCTGCTCTAGAGGCACCCTTAAAGCATTTTGCTTCCATTGCCAGGATCAACAGACGAGGTGCTGGAACAAACTGATAACTTAAATAGCAACAAGTTCCCCAGACCTGATGGTATTAATCCAGGAATTGTGAAAGGCCTGAAGAATGAAATGCCGGAGCTGCTCACAACAGAAATGTAGGAACTCAAGGGAAGCAGAGAACTTGGGAGTGACAGTCTTTGTACTTTTAAAAACAAACATGAGAGCGGTGCTGGGAAGCACCTCCAGCCTTACTGCAGGGCAAAAATACCACCTAACTAGTCATAATAATAAACAATAGCAAAGTTATAAATACATCTCCTACATCAATGATATGAAAAAGATGAAGTGGGATGTATTTTCCAAATTAAAATTGCAAGTCTTTGTTGTAAGTGGTAGTCTTTGTCAGAAGAACAGCTTAATTTTTTAAAAAAAGCTCAAGGAGCTTTCTTGTCAAGGGAAAAAGTGACATTCAGTCACCCATTCAAAATGAATAGGAAAGAGCAAATGAGAAAATAATAGTAAATATTCAGTTTTCAGCATGGCACCCAAGATTAGCAGTAGAGTGTCTCAAGTTACATCCTAAATCTGGTGTTTTTTAATACATTTAATAATGAGCTGAAAAACAGGAAGTGAAGCCCCAATCAGATTGGAGATGAAATGCATGTTTATGTATTTTTTAGGTTGTTCAAGACAAGCTGAAGGAAAAAATATGGAATGTTTCACCAAGTAGAAAGCACTGTGCTATGACAAATCAATATGAAAATGCATATGAAAAAATGATGTATGTAGGAAAAAAAAATATATGCCACTGAATAACTATCACTGCGATTAAATATACCAAATACTGCTATTGAGACACGCTGAATTAATCTTTTTCCATGCTGAAACCTGGTGTCCTAGTCTTTGCTTATCAGTTCCTAATTTATGGTGAAATATGAACCTGCACCCTATGACAACTGTTCTTCTTTGACAACTTTCTTAACATTATTCTGCAGAAAGTCCTGAGCTTCTGGTACACTTGTATTCTGTCCAGACCAACCAGTGATCCATGTGGTTCAGTGGCTGACAAATGGCAGTGGTGGTAATTAATACCATAGTCAGCTATGATGGGCCTCTGTGCTTGTGACTGAGCATGGTGGCTGGGCTGGATACAGGGTTAATGTGCTTCTCCACAGAAACATTCTTAGGGCTGCTGCTGTTGATTTTGATACAGAGTTTGGTATCAGTGTATTTTTTTGAGATATACCTGTATAAAATATTTTTAGCTGGCTTACATTTGCTGCCTCTTACTGTATAAAAATGCTCATTTTTTATTTGTATTAAGAGAAAGGAGAGAATTTCATTTGCTTCAGGAATAGAGGCATGGAATATGAAAAAGAAATACAGAAGAGCTGGTGCTCAGTGACCTATTAGAAAACTACTCTATAACTCTCCCTTGGTCAAGGAAATCTCACTTTTTCTGAGACTGTAACAGAAAAGGCCCTTGGGCCACACTGTTGAGTATTGTCCCTGGAAAAATGCTTCTAGTGATCCTCATAGTTATCTGTGGCCCCTGGAAGATGCTGTATTATTCTGTGTAGTTTCTACTCAGGCTTCACATCTGTATTTGCCTGAGGATTGGGCACTGGGAAGGGGCTGCAGACCCTGATGACTGTCGAACCCTTTTGCCCTGAATGGTACAGAGCAGGAGGAAGGCCAGGTGAGCATCCTTCCTTGTCATGTCAGTGTGTCCAGGCATGTCCTTGAACATCCGCTAGCAAGATGAGAGAATAGTTTGGTCTCTGACCCTCCAGGAAGCCTTCTTCTTTCCAGAGGAGACTTTCAAGGTTGATAGCTATGCCTAGGTGTATTATGTGATGTGGTCAATGTATTTTTTTTTTGGTGACCTGGATTAAAACCACCACTTGTCTGCTGGTACAGCTTCTGGTTGTTCCCAAGCTGAGCTGGATTTAAAATGGTAATGTGGATGACCCAATTCCTATTTACAGTTTCCTCAGCTCTCCCATGCTCCCAGATATATCTTTGCTTGGGAAACGACATAAAGCAGCTGACACATATTTCTTTCAGAGTTTCCATTAGAATCAGTTCATGCAGAGGGTGCCAAACCCAGTTCTCACTTGTGTCAGTGAGATCTCAGTGCTCTTTGAGTTCCCTCAGAACAGGGAGCTGGTGTGGCTGGCACTGGCTGCCCAGTGCCACCCGTTTTGTAGGAAGTGTTTTCTACCTTACCCTCTCCATTATTTCTGTCTTCCTGATGTCCAGTAGGTAAGGCCTGTGAAACCCCACTCTGACTTACATGCTATTTCTTCGTTACTTTATGTCAGTAGGGTCAAGATTTATCTTACCTAACTTTATGTCTGAAAGCTAAACCCGTCTTCAGAGCTAATGGAAACAGAGGCATATCCAGAGGCTATTTTAATCCCATTTAAAAATAGATTTCAAAGGAGTTTAGGTAACTCTTTTAGTCTAGAGGTCTAACTTTTGGGTAGCTAAGGTAGGGTAAAGATTATTACTATCGCTAGAGAATTTGCATACATTGCTTCTTCTTGACTCTGTACTGGAAAGATGCATTCTTGGGCTTGAAGAATCTCCTTAAACTTTAAAAAAAAATCACATTCCAGCTTTATAACAATGGATCAGATGGTAAAAAAGTTCCAACAAAAGAGTTTCAAAATGCTGTCTTGGGTAGTTTTAGTATGCAGTTGAAGGTATCAGAGATAAAGAGATTGAATTTACAAATTATGAAATAATTTTTTATGGTTTCTGTGAGGGTTAGGAGGACAAAAGTGGTCAGTGGTCTCATAGAAGTGTGACTTTGAAGTTCTGTAACTCAGCTTTGTGTGTTAATTTTCCTTTCACCGACACTTGTAGGACTATGCATAATTTTTAAAGTGTATTTAATTTTGTCTTTTTAGGAGTTTGGTGAAATATTTTGCTTTAGTGCTTTGGTTTTGCTTGACTCTGCCTAAAAATTAAATACACACTAGTCTTTACTTTTCCCTTGTCCCAGAAGGAGGTTCTTCTACAAGGAGTTTGATGGTGTCATTCCCAGCTAGGATCCCTGTACCTCTTGCAGATTTTAGCTTTTGCTGACAAGGAGACACAGCATTCCTGGCTATTTGGTCCATATGGTGAGGGACTGCAACTTTTATTGTGAAGGGAACCCCAAGTGCTTTTCAAACTATTTTTATAGGAGTCACTTCACTCATCACTGAAATGGAGCCTGTTCTGGGGTAAAACATGGCAACCATTCAGTGGTAACCGTAGTCTGTAGCACTTCTGAAAAACTGCGACCGTTTTGCAAAATGTCAATATTTTTGATGACGTTGGTCATGGGAGGCCAGGTCCTCAGTATGAATAAATTAGTGTTTTGGCTTTTCTGGTGTCTGCGGAGTTGCCATGACTTTTACCCATGACAAAACTGGGCCCTGAGTATTTTTTCACTCTCTGAAGCCTTGATTATACAAGAGCCTCTTTCACCTGACTTCCCACTTTGTAAATCTTGAAGCAGCTGTCAGAGGAAGCACCCGATTTTGTCTGGAAGGGACACCGGTGCTGTCCCTCCCCGGTCCTTGCCCCTGCTGCTTGCTGGTCTCCCCAAGCCTTTCCCAGAGCCATGAGCTGCAGTCAGTGCAGGCCCTGCACCCTTCTTACTTGAGGATGATGTGAAAGAAAAACAGCCTTACCCTTGTAGCCAGCAAGAGGTGGAGGTAACGACCCAAGTAGCCTCTGGTTTTTGATCTTCAGATAGATTTGGTAGCTTTACCAGTTGCCTGCCCAATCCTGAGCATGGCATTAGGTCTCCTGCTTCTTCAGTCTCCTGCTGTGCAATAGAGAGATAGCATCTCACCAGCAACAAAAAGGAGGAATGGAATTTTCTTACTGTGTGTATTTATTATGAGGGTAAATTAATCAAGTAACACAGGCAAAGAGCTGCAAGGTGGATGTATAAGTTAAAAGCAAACACCAGGTAAAATTCCTGAGGTAAACCATCTTGGATACCTAAAGCTATAAATCATACCTTTCTGCCATCACTCAAGACAAGTAAAATTAGAGATTATCCCTGTAAAAGTTTTTGAAAGGGAACTCTCTTCTCATGCAGTCAAAAGCCCCTCTTAAAATCTATGGGGTGTTTGCTTGAGTTGGAGCCACAGGATCTGGTCCAGTATGCACCGCCCTTGCAAACACAGCACTCTTCATCAGAGGGAAATCTCACACTGAAGAAGTGAAACAGCAGCTCCAAAATAATGCTTTTTGTCTTTAAGGTGCGCAGGTTCTCATGATCTTTTAAGTGCATGCCTTAACTAGAGGCTCTCCAAGACAAGTTTAATGTGAACCCCGGGGATCTGTTAATGCAGAATTTCCCATGGCATCAGCTGGGCTTTTCTGGGAGTGTGTCCTGAAAAATATGATAAAAATGAGGGCCATTACGTTATGGGTGGAGCTGTGTGGAAGACAGCATGTGTCTTGACAGCATTTTTTCCAGGAAACTGGACAGTGGGCTTGTGATGTCAGATGCTTTACTAGATACTGCTGATAATCTTGATGAGCAAATCAGGCTGCCTGTCTGCTGAGTGGGTGAGGTTCAGATAATGCCTAGCCCTACTGTTACCTACCTTCATGTGGTTTAGATATAGAATAGTTATGTTGTTTTGAATTAGATAAACTTTAATGAGAAGGCAGTTTCGGAAGTGCTGGCAGTAACAGCAGCACTGTTAATATTACTGGTTTTGGCATGGCAGGCACAGGAAAGGTCTCTCTAGAGCTAGACATCTGACAGGTTTGACAGGGGGTAGCATCACTTCTATCTGTCTTGCTCTGCATGTGGCTATAACTTAAGACCATTATTTCCTTCGTGACAGGAAAATAATTTTGGCTAAAAATTGACTTGGATGTGGGAGGCAAAGATCAGCTTTACAAGTGTAGGCATAACCTCTTGCACATCATCTTCCTCCCTCTTCTGGAGCAAAGTTGTGAGGGAGTTTCCTGAAATATTTCACTATTTCTCTGACATGACCATGAGAAACCTTTTTTTCTTTTCTTTTTTTTCTTTTTTTTTTTTTTGCGGAGAGGTGCTTAAAAGAAAGGAAGGAGTCCATAATTACATAATTTTGATTTATGCCAATATCCTTGTTTAATTATTTTCATTTTCAGGTATCAAATGAGCAATCTGTTTTCAAATAGTCTGTTGACTGCATTACCCTGAATTTCAGCAGTGTGAAGCATTAAAATGTTTCTGTATCCAATCTGTATATTTACATCTGAAAACAAAACTCTTCAATAAGTATTTTTAGACTAGGCTTCGGGGTTTTTCTTAAAAAAAAAAAAAGATGTATCATTTAGAAAGGACTGAGTATACGATTATTACGATTTTTAGCTATATATCACAGAACATGTTGTCAGGAAAGCAATATAAAATGTTATACTTCCCTGCTTTGAGGAGTTCTGTTCTCCGAATGGCATAAAATTGAAGTAATGTCGAAGAATTACCATGGAAACTTATCAAGGAAATAAAGAAAAAGTAGATTAACTTCACAATTCTTAATTTAAGTATGATGACATTTCGCAAGAAAAGACAGTCACATACAGTTTCCTGTAATATTTCCACTCCGCTTTCTTGCACACTGCCTAATCTTCATACTTTTGGGATGCAACCACAAAGTGACCAAAACCAGAGCAGAGAGGCCTCTGACGAGGCTGCCAAGCCTGCGCCTGCCCTAGGTCAGGAACAGGGGAGCTGGTCAGGTGTGACCCACGTAAGCATTACCTCCACACACCTGCAGGTAAGTGGCACAGCCCAGGGGAACCATCTCAAGGATGCCTCCGACCAAACACTTTTAACTCCAAAGGTCGCCTTGGTGGATGCAGAGAGCTGACATGGAGTGGAGCTGGGCACGTAATGGTCCCATTGCAGGACAGCAGAGGAGCAGGGGCATGGGAGGTGGCTGTCCCGCTCCAGAGCAGAGGACCCTCTGCCCATGCTGGTCTAGAGTGAAAATATATTTTTTCTGTGAGAAGTTGCCTAACTTTAAATAGTTCCTCCTCTCACGTCATCTAAGGGCGGGGAAAATATTCTCTCAACAGGCCTAGATTACTCACCATTCTTTAATATGAGGGCATTTTAACATGTATTTTACCCTCCCCAGGACATTGTTCGAACCACAGGGTCACAGGAAATCTTAGGACATGGTGGAGAGCAAGGCAGGGTGGCAGGGGAAATGCTTTCCCTCCCATTGAGATTGATCACTCTCTCATGCAGAGCTTGCGGAGCCAGAAGGCTGGATTTCACAATTCTCAGTTCTCACCTTGTGCCATCAATGGGTACTGAGTCTCAAAGGTGAAATTGTGCAGCCAGTTCTACGTGGACAGAGATAACAGCCGCTGTGGATGTGAGTCCAGGTTCAGGACTTGGCAGTAAAATTTCTACCAACAGGAAATGAGGAAGAAGTTCATATTTCATGGTGTAAATTTTTCTTCAGAGAGTGTGAGGCATTTTTTTCTACCTGAAACTAGATCTTAAACTAATATATAGGCACATAAATAGAAATAACTTCATTTTCTGAGTGAAGGTTAGTTACGTGAATTTCTGGCACTTGTAATTTTTTTAAATCTGGGCAGCCTGAACTTAACATCTCAGAAGATGACTCCAGAGGGACTCCACTGTCTTCAGAGGGAGCCAGTCTGACTAGCCTAGAGGTTTCAGAGAGCTAGCATAAGCAGAAATGTATCCCCTGCTTAAACTTAGATTTAGCCTGGTAGGCCAAAAATTTAGAAACTGCCAGAAGAAGTTTACTTTCAACACTGACGCTGTTTTTAAATCTTCTCCCCCTCACACACACATGCATTTTGGCTGCTATTTATCACTTTAAATTGTTCCCTATCAAATATGAAAAGTGTTATGAGTAGCTAGGATGAAGTGCAGGCTCTAAGGAAGACAGTGACAAAACTCCCCTGGCTTCATTGGAGACAAGATTTAACCCTCACCATCATCTCTTTTTTCATCTTTTTTTTTTTTTTTAGCTGTATGTATATCCATTTATTGGTTATGAACTGGATCATTTCTTGCCATTTTAATTTGCTAGGTAGTAGTTTGTATTTTTTGAAGTCAAGTTGCTAGCTTTGTAAAAGGAAATTAAATACTCACTTTTAAGCATAATTAGTCTGTTGAAAAACATGGCTGTACTAAGGTGTTAAAAACAGAGGACAGTAGAGTCATCCAGAGGGAGATGACAAGATAAACTAGTGAGTAGGGCTCTTCATCAGGCAAAAATGTTTGAATATTTTTTAACAAGCTATTCAAGTTCTAAATACCATCTTTTTTTTTTCTTCCGTAGTTGTCCATGAGCATAGAATTATTTTCTACACATTTGTATGCCCTTTGAAATAAGTCACACATTGAATCAATGCATTCAGGCGGCAGCTTGCTCAAAAGCTGTGAATTCACTACGTTGATTTAAAAACATACTCGAACTGTATGACCAGTCCACTCCCTGCATTTCCTGTAGTACCTTTTCTGAATGAATCATCAAAACTATCTAAGCTACAGGGCCAGAAACAAATCTGCCAGTGCTCAATTGTCTTGATTAATTAATCCTTCACTACAGAATTTCCACAAATAAGCACATGGTGGAAAGACACTTGTATCCTTAGCTTCCAAAGCACCAGTCTTGTCATAATTTCATGTCAGTAACTTCAAAATGTGCTACAGGGAAAACTAAAAATATGTAATTTTTTTTGCAACTGCAGAATATATGGATTAGCAATAGTTATTTTGGAAGGCTGATGTAGCACACAGCCTGGTAATTCCTTTTCTGTATTGAGTTACAATTACGCTAACCACTTGTGCTACATTTTAAGGAAGTTTGTAGAAAATAATGCTGAATTTTTACTAGCAGTGGTTATTGAATCTCAAAGATAAGTGACTAAAAATGAGCTTGTGGACTGTAAAAAATGTCAGTTACCATTTTTTAAAAAGTATGCAAATATTTAAATCAATGCCTGCATTAATCTAAGTATTTTGACACATAATGAAAAAGCATTAGCATGAAGAATACATTATACAAAACCACGATAATCACTGAGATTCTGTGGCATCTTGATGACCTTCCAAAATCTAGCTGATATAAACTTTGTTAAGCTAGTAGTAGCGATGATGTAACTTGTCTTGTAAACAGCTTGAACGATTTGGATCAAAAATATCAACCTTGGCACTTGAGTTATTTTAAACAAGGCACCAAAAAAATGTACACATTGAAAAGTTACATATCTCAGCTTTTTTGGTAGGCTTCATCTCACCTAACTTCAGACATCTGTAATGTCTGCATTTAGGCTATTTAATCCCAAGCTCCCTTTCTGTGAGCACTCCTCTCCAGTGGGAGGGAACCAGTCCTTTTTAAAGGCAAAAAATTATCTCAGCTGAAAATTAACCAGAAAAAAAAAAAAAAAAAGTTCATACAGAATACAGTCACCCTGATTCCCTCAAAGGATCCCAGAAAGGATGCTCTGGAAATGGTGTCTCACTGAAAAAGGAGGCATTTGCAGAAGGTGGGGAGGCCTTTGGGAGGAGGGAAGGGTTGTCCTTGGGCAGATGTCCATGGAGGAGAAGCGGAGCTGTCCAGCAAAGCCGGGAACACCTGTGCCTCTGTGTATGGCCACTGCTCTGGCTGGCTAGGAGAAGACATGCACATGGGGAGAAGGTCCTACCTGTCCCTTCTACCACCAGCAAGCGAGCACTGCACTTGCATGCTTTGCAGCTGCAGCCAGCATTGCTTTTGAAGCCTCGTTTGCAGGGGCTAAGAAAGTACTGAACGTGTCTGACATCATCCACAAATGTTGAACACAAGTGGAGCCGAGTCGACGGAAGTTCTCCTTTGAAACGCTGCAGTCTTCAAAGCTGGCGTACATACCCTGTGCTGTGATACACGGCCTTCTGTTTTGCATAAGTGTTTGTTTTAATGAGGTAGTGCAATGCAGCTCATCAAAATCAAAAACATATGATGCACCCTAGGCAAGAGAAAGGCAATAACTATACAGATTTTTGAAGAGGGCTAGTCATACCACAGGCTACCATTATAACAGAAAAAACAACAAGAATTTTAATATAGCTGTCTGGCCAAATATATTAATTTAAATTGAATGGCTTTTTCTGATATTATAGCTGTGAGGCACAATGTTCTACTGGCAAGCATCTTCAAAACCTTTTTTAGAAGATTTGCTTCAAATTATTTCTGTGCACCAGATCTTGATGGTATGTACACTTGGGAGTCTAACCAAAGGAAAAAGCTTTTTATTAAATCAATGACCTTTCCTGGAGGTTGAATGAAATGGAGATTATAATACAAAAAGCTACCTCCTCCAAATAATGTTTTCATCAAAATATTTACTCTAAGCTCTCCTCCATTAAGTTTGCCCTAAATTTTTCACAAGTGTTAATATTCTTGTGCCAGCACAGAAATATTCTTTCCTATTAGCAAATCCTTTAAAATAAATTTTAGTGATTTCCGTGATCACTTCCCCGAATGGCTTGCTAACCACCAATTTCCATTCTTTGCCAGAGAACACTGCTGGGTACTGTTTACTCCTGGAAACTTGGTCTTTATTGTGCTCATGCTTTGTTGTGCTTCTTCGAAGCCTAGTAATACTTGTTTTCCTCATCTAATTGCATCTCTTCCCACTTGGCAAATTGGAAACATTTTGCTGCTGATATGGAGAAAAATGAGTGTGATAATTTCTTAAAACCTGTATCGATTTCACTTGATTAACAAATGGTGTTATCTTATCCCACAAATATCTTTGAACTTTGTTATTACTCCATGAAGCAAAGCTCTGGGAATCCACTGGAGCTGAGAACGACATGTAACATCCTCCCCAGCATTTGATGTTAATGAAACTTGAGTCTCACAAGGAGACCAACAGCTTGTGTGATATTAGGCTGCCTAGTATCAGATTAGGCTTTCTACAAAGACAACAGAGATTTCACAAGAAGGCACAGACTCAATAACAACTACTGTATAGAGCTGGTGGAGTAAGAAGATCACTTTCTCACCTGGGTGACCTCATTTTCACTTGGGTGTTGGGCAACCTGCAGACAGCCCTTACACAGATTGAAGTGGTCCCTTACTGTTTCTTCTGGTGCAGTCAGTGATGGACACTGATTCTTTGCAACCCAAATTGTTATCTACAGGAAAAAAATATATATTCTGTGACCCCTTTAGGGATGTTTTTTCGTTTGTTTGTTTGTGCGGTTTTTTTGGCCTATGCATGTCTAATGCACCATAAATGACCTGATCAGGATCCGGCAGTCTGACTTTATGCTGATAATGCAAAGATTATTTTAGAACAGAAAACAAGTCTTTGCTATATACTTTACAAAGACAGCCCACTGTTTTTAATTCCCACAATACCACTGTTTTTCCCAAAAAACTTTCCATAATTTTGGATCCATAAGAGTGATTTAAAGCAATTCTGATAAAATCAGCTAAGGAAACAATCTTCTAACAACATTTCTCCCATTCTTTTTTCATGACATGTTACATTGTTCCGACTTCTAAAAAGTTGTTGGGCAATTTATGCACCTCACAAGAGACAAAATTCTTCAAGGTGTTAGATGACAGCAATTCACTTTCTTTTACAAGACAATACCTCCTCTATCCACAGAGGGCATGAAAAATTTCCAATGGAAATATTAACTAATATTATTTCTATTGTAATAGATCTGCTGCTCTGAAACACCAATCCTTCTGGCCAATCCTTCTGCTAAGTGTGCGTTTCTCCCACCTGTAGCTGAGACTCCTTCTCTGAAATCCCCATGCAATCATCCTCTGCTGTTAATAGGAGTGCACCAGTGGGGCAGAACCAAGGGGAAACATCCTCATTCAGTACGCTGCAGTGAAATTGTTTTGGCCAGAGAGTTTAGCAGTTCTGTCTTTGTTTCCAGGTTGCATCAGTTTTCTCCCCAGGAAGGTGTGGACAGAAATCTTGCTTGTGGAGCATCACTCCTGGCAGCAGCACACAACCCTGTGGATGAAGGAAGTGTAGGGCTAGTGCTGCCAGGCTGAGCACATGCTGCCACCTCAGATGTGTAGTTTCGCACTGCTTAATAACAGTGCAGATTCGCATTATTTTGGTTTTAGTGAATTCCTTTGCCCTGAGATTTGTCTTTGGAGAAGGGTTGCTGCCCATATTTACTTGTCCTGTGCCCAGACAAAAATCCAAGATCCACCAATTACAACCAGGTTTTGCAACCCGTGGGATTGAATGCAGAATTATGGTCAGTTGCCACAAAGACAAAAATGCTCATTCCAACTTAGTGGACTAAAAAGTCTGAATCTAGAACTAAATGGCAGTGCTCAGGACTGGTTCTGTCAGCTGTTCTCAGACATGGGCAGTGCAGGGCCCTGAGCAGTTACAAACAGTCACACTCAGCTAAAAATGTTTCAAATAGGAACTTTTCTTCTCAAGAAATAGTGCTGTGCTTTAGCATGATCAGCATTGTTTCTTTAGGACAATGAGATAAACAATGATTCCCTAAAATGAGAAGTTTACTTCTTATGATGCCAAAGTAACTTACTACGTGCCCAATGACTGTTTTCATATCCAGACAATTTTCAGTCAATATGTCTGTTTACCTGAATGGTTCTCTGAGTTTCTAACTCTATCATTTGTCACCAGATCTGGTACAGTTGAAGTTTGGCAAAGCTGTTTTTCTTCTGAGTTACATGCATTTGATTACCTGGTTGGCTGTTCTGTAAGTGTTGAAGGATGTTCAAGTCTTTGTCAGATTTGAGTATTTTCCTGCAAAATTTTCTCATTTGTAAGCCTGGCTTTCATGAAGCAGAGATGCCTTTTTGTTTTGTCAAGGCCCCCAGCTGTAACTCTCTCATGACTAGACCTGGAGAGATACTGATGTCTCAAGACACACTCTGATTTCAGAGATGCCAGTCTCAGCACAGCTCAGGATTCTGCCTGTGGCGTGATGGCCCTTTTATCTCTGCTCAGAGGTGCAAGGGGCAACAAGCCACAGCTGATTGATGGTTGTGATCAGATACCTCCCATGAATCACCCTGTAGCAGCATCATGTGTTTCTGTTCTGCTGTTCTTTTAATGAAGTATACAGGGATGATTGTGACTTTGAGTAGGAGACCACTTTCCCCCCGGTCCCATTCACTTAGGTTCTCTTCTTAGTTTTTGTAATAATTGACATTCTATTAGTTCCTAATTTGAGTTGTTTTTTCCCTCTAGTTTCTACATTTACCAGTAGCAAGCTATATTTCTACTGGTATCTACCAACCAATCTTGGATTCAGGAAATTGCCTAAGTACACGCTTAACTTTGAGGATAAACTTAAATTTCACCAATTTTAATGGGATTTAGGCATGTGCTTAAAGTGAAACATAAAATTAAATGTCTTTCCTGAATAAGGATGTTCTCCTGAGTCAGACACTGAATGCATTGCCTTAGAATAGATCCTGACTGTCCCTCGAGTATGTTAGACATGCCGGATGCTTTCAGAAGTGGTTAATCTGTTGAAAGAATTCATCTCAGAGTCATAAAGAAACCACAAGTTTCCTTCACTTTCAGAAGCCTCCTTAGTCTGCTGCTTTGATATTGTTGCTCAGCTGCTTGTGCTGCAAGAGCATTGTGTAGAAAGTTTCATAGTCTTATAGTTGTATAGGTAAGAGATCTACCCAGCTTGCTCACATTTAAGAAGCTGGTGTGACTTTTAAGTCTTTAACTCGGTGCAGATAACCTTCCCAGTGAATACAGACTGGGCTTCTGTACTAACATTTTGAAAGTGGAAGCTGTCAGATGAAGACCAAATCCTCCAAGACTCAAGAAATAGGCACAAGATGACGAAACATACATATTGGAAAACAAAGAGAGGGCAAGAAGTGAAAGGGGCATGTACACTCTCATGCCTCTTCTTCCTTGGACAGGCAACACACTAGAAGCTTTGAAAAGGGAAGAAATACAATATCAATACACAGCATGCTACCACATAAATGTAATATGGGATATGCAGATCGTTATTCCTGCTTGTGGCATGTTGGTGTAAATGGGACATGGCTCTCTGAGTACATAGAAACACTTTGCTTTAGAAATGTTGTTGTAGAGTGTTTTGACATTTCCTAATTTTCTCTCCCTTTTTTTTTTTTTGAATAATCCAAAGCAATTCATGCATTTAAACTCAAATTTGAAAATATTTCAGATGGACCAGAATTGTATTTTTTAAGGGATATATTATTTACTTTTCCCCAAAATGTGGGAACAATATCCCCATTATATCTTTGCAGTTCTCTCAGTAACGTCATACTCCCTAGTCATCTGTTTTACTTAGCCTAATTTATCCAATGCATAAAGATATTTGTCATCCTACTGTATCCTTTGCATTTCCTTTCCTTAGTACATGATAAATATTTGAGGAAGGTTTTTTTTTCCATGTCTTGGCCATGGAATCACCATGTAATGAATGAGATTGAAGCCCAAAATAGTATCGTGAATAGAGCATAAATTCATGTATATAATTTCCATAAGGTACTTTAATGCATGAGATTTATTTTAATCTGTAGGTGTTCCAGCTTGAAAATGGCAGGCTAACTTAAAATTAAAACAAAACAAAAAACAATAGAGAAAAACCACAATCAGAACCGAAACAAACAACAACAACAAACACAATAAGAAAATTAGCCTGAGGAAGAAAACCCTTCAAATGAAATTTCACTCATAGCAGTCAAATATTTTGTTAAGAGCTGAACACGCTAAAATCATCATTGCAATTGAAGAGTCAACTATTTTGACTTCTTTTGTGCAGTCTTTAAAATTAATCACATAAATTAGCACATGTGAATCTGGCTATTCATAGTACACAACGTTATGTTGTTTGGTATAGGAAGCTCGAAAAAGCAATCTATTTGTTTTCCAGCCTTAGTTGAAATAATATGTATCATTTGATTTGCTATCCACTTCAGGTTTGCTTTTTTTTTTTCAAAGGACAATTTCTAGAGTGATAGCTTAGTAATATCAGACTTGCCTTAACTTTTGCTTTTTTTATTTTTCTACTACAAGCTCAAGCCAGAAAAATATCCCACTTCTTGGCAGTTGATTAGAGCCATTTACTATAATTTTTGACACTGCAATTATATAGTTCTGTGTCAAATAATAGATTGCAAATTCTTTCCTCATGGAAAGAGCTGTGTGGCTGACAATACCTCTATAGACTTGCTTGGATCATACTTGTGATATTGGCAGATGTATAGCTCTGGTTCTGCATATGCTTGGCTTGAACAAAATCTACATAAATGTAACTTTCAGAGAAGTGCCTTCTTTTAGAACATTATTCTTGTATGTTATTTGCATTCCAATGGCAAACAAAGATTCCCCAAACCCCAGATCTGGGGCTGCCATTGTATAAGACCTGGGAGGAGTTTATGATTGAAGGACCTGATCCAGGAAAGTATCTGACCAAGCGTTACATGGTAGTTCAGTTGCTTGTAATTCCTTTGGTCCCACTTTGCACAGGATAACTAAGGAGCAAGCAAGAGTCTGGGCTGGGGAATTAGTGACTGAATGATGAATCTACTGTCTTGGCAGGTGTCAAGTCCTGCTGGACAGAGATGGAGGTGATCTGAGTGCTGGGCCTAGGCACGCAGTGGGCTACTGTGGAGAAAGTTGCGTGTTGAGAGTTGAGCTCTTTCCTTCCTTTGCTTTCATGACAAGTGCCGTGAAAACAAAGTGTTGAAACCACTTAAAATATCTGTACAAGGGAATGTCCAATGTTTTCAAAGCCTGCTGTTATTTTTCTTCAAGCCAAAACTACTCAGCAAGTTTGTCCTGAACTAGCAAATGGCTTCAGCTGTCCCCAAACCACATTCTTTGGCAAGTAACCGCATTGCTTGTGAATAAATACAGTTTCACCGAGCTGTGATGGAAGTGTTGCATATGGTAAGGGATCTTTGCAAGACTGTAACTGCAGTTTGGCCTTGGAGGGGAACAACTACTCTGCCTGAGTGTGAGGATATTAAACCACCTGGTTGTCTTAAACACCTTTGTCTAGCTGGTGAAGTAGGTTGATATGATGAGTAGCTCCTTACAAAGTACTGGCACTAATAGTAGTATCAGCCATTAAGGGCAGGAAGATCAATCCATTTAAAAAGGACAGTTTTTCAGATAGCTTTTTTTTTTTTTGTAAGCCCAATATCAATATAATGTCTAAAAAAAGTGTATTGAAGACGATTTTCCACATAAGACAGGAAAGTCCAGTTTTCCTGAAAATTGCCTGAATTTTTTTCACCTGCTGTTTAGGTTTCCTAAAACTCTGAATATCTAATTAGACTGATAAATCTTACAATTGACTGACCTACATTGGGCATGCAGACCAGTGGCTTCAAGCATTTGTGCCTATGGTATGTGAAAGCATGAAGAAAGAGAGGCTCAGTTACTGCTAGAATGAAAATTTTCAGAAAAAAAAATAATAAAAAAAAGTCCCAAGCTTGCAAAACCGCATCCATGAATTTGTTTCTTATATTATTTTATGTAGCTGTCACTGAGAGAATGTGAGAATGTAGTGTTTAATTGTGTAAAGATAAATGCATATATGTCTTTGCAGGACTGAAGTTCAAATCTGTGGTGTTATTTTCAAAACAAAAATGAGATCCTTAAAAAGAAATCCAACAGTTACAGTTGCAAAGTGACAACACAGGTACCAGTAGTGTCCTTTGTTGAACCTAAGAACTAAAAAACTATGAAATATTAACACCTAAAGAAAACAGAACCCTTGGTTACTTTGAAGTCTAAGGAAAATTTCCTGCTTTCTGTTTTCCTTTTCTGTTTCCTTTTTCTTTCCTCTTCCTTAATGCCAGATCATTTAAAAAAATTAACACTGACATGAGTAACATGTCTTCCCCTCTCCTCTTAAGTTTTCCATTTACAAGCCAAACAAATTTTTCACCTTGATTCTCTTGGTTGTTAAAATAGAATTGTGCATGTGTAGGAGAAGGTGGGAGGAGCATTTTGTGCTGCAGTGGGTGCATTTTGCATTGCTTATGGCCACGGGCACCTACATGGACCCAAACTGGCCACAGACCCCTGATTCCTGCACTACACCCCTGCATGACAGGAAGGAGTGGAGGAGTCCTTGGCAGTGGCGAAGAAGGATTAGGGGGAAAAGATGCAAAGGAAACCAAACTGCCTTGATTCCACAGCTCATTTTTGAGAAATGCCATAGTACTTCATATAGAATTGTTTTAATAAAAAACAACTTCTGTAGACCACTCACAGTATGTTGTGGGAAATACTGGGCTAATTCTAGAGTAAGATCAAATGACTCAAAGTCAGATCAAGCTCAGCAGACAAAGGGATTGTTTGAACATTTATCTTTCTTTGATACAGTCTTTTGAGAACATGAAGATTAAGAAGTAGACACCCCGTGGAGTTGAGTGCCATGAGCTGGAAAAGTTTGGCATCTTCTAGGGCTGGGCACAAAGCACAGATCATTTCAGAATAAGTCCCCCTTTCTACAGCATTACTGCTGCATACAAAACTTTGTTTCTGTTTTACTGGATCCCAGCTAATTGCAAATGGTTGTTGGGAAAGTCGCAGGCCACCAAGGTAATTCAACACACATGTTTTAGCAAGTTTTTCACACATGTCTGGCAAGCCTTTCCTACTGGGAGAAGGCTTTAGGGATTCTTTCCTGGGCCTTAAATCATGCATTAAATCCTATCAATTATTGGTTCCCTCCCTGCTTCCACCTTTGCTCATTTTTTGTTATTGGACAGTACTTTTTGTGTCTTGTAACATGACCTACATAAAGCCTGTTGAAACTTGGAATTTCCAGTTTGCAGGAAACTGTGATAATGTGTAGTTTTGTTTAATTCTCAGTGGGCTGAAACCTTAGTCCCACTGAGGTGAAAGACATTTTGCCATCCGTGTTGGTGGAAGCAGGACAGAGTTTTTCTTAAAACACTGTGTAATCTATGAAGTGCTTTAGACATGGGTAAAAAGATTGTGATGAT
The DNA here is from genome assembly GCA_013399365.1 of Pampusana beccarii. Taxonomy (NCBI): domain Eukaryota; kingdom Metazoa; phylum Chordata; class Aves; order Columbiformes; family Columbidae; genus Pampusana; species Pampusana beccarii. Next base: position 164,553 of record VWYH01000863.1, on the reverse strand, counting down.
CAGAAATTAAAGGTCTGTAAAAACTGTGAATGAGAATTATCTTGGCTGTATACTATAGACAATGCTTTTTTTCCAAGTGATAAGCATTTTATGCCCACAGTTTTTATCCATTAAAGTAATTGAGAACTCCTTTGCTCTCTATCTTGCCGGTGTATTAAGTCCCCAAGAGAAAATATTTTGGTTTGTTGTTGCCAAGTCCTTTGATTTCACTGCAGTCCTTTTAAGATAATAATATATTTTTCTTGTATGTTGTTGGAAATTTCTTTCTCTAAATGCACTGAGCTTTAGAAATGTGGTTATATGGAAATCAGATCAGGTAGGATTTAATCAATGTGGCATTTCTTGGGTGTTGGAAATACTTGGTATTTGCCATCAAGCTTTATAGATTTAAGGTACGCTGTTACTCTTTAGAGGAGTTCACAGGAATGTTTTGCTCTGGTAGTAAAAAGTTATTTTATAAACTGCTTGAATAGTGCCAAAGGTAGAGAGTTGACAACAGGCACATCCTGGGCTCACCCAGTTTCCAAACAGAAGTCCTTTTTCCTACCCCGATGATCCTGCGTGACCACCACTGCAGATACAGGCGTGAAGCTCCCAGAGCTGGGATCTAGCAGAATTGAGGCATGAGGGGTTTCATCTCTTGAGAAATGAGTGAGCTATCTGTAGCACATCACCAAGCCGTGATTTGAGACCCATCCTCTCAGCTCCTCAGAAAGCCACAAGAAAACTGCAGTGTCTACAGGCATTTTTGGTTATTATGTCATCTCAACATATTTGCTCTGCTCTTCAAAAAGGTGATAACTATTTTTAGTTTAATTGTATAGTTGAGATTCAAAATAGACCAGTGTTAGTTAACAGTGATTTTTTTTTTTCTCACAGGGCATATGGTATTACTGGGGTTTAGAGATATAGAAATATCAGACAATTGCAGAGATGTGTGAATCTTATCCCTCTGGGGCCACACAGCCTAGCCTCGGGAGTATTCCTAGAAGATGTAATATCACATTTTCAAAGTGCTTTATTTATATTGATTTTTTTATTCTTATTTGAAATTAATTGTTCAGTGATTGTTATTTTCATGTTTTCAGTATTTAAAAGGGTCAGCTAAATATATCCTTCTGTCCTAGACAGAAAAGAGAAAAGAACAGCAAGTTATTAGTGCAATGAAAGTAATTTGCTTTTACTGGGTGTGCAAGCAGAATTTATTTAGTGTCTAGAAACAGTGATGAGAATAGCATCTTCTGCAACCTAAATTTCTCCTTCATATTTTTGACAAAAGAAGAGTGTTCATGGAGGAGTCTAGTTAGTGCATTGCTCCATCAACCACTACCCCATGGCTCTTCTAACTGTGCCCGTCACCAACAGCTGAGGGTGGCAGCAGGCAAGGGGTCCCTGCTGAAGACAGAGCAATTATTTAAGTTTAGATAAGATACTGTGAGGTACCTGGCATGGGCTGAGACGAACTAAGTAGACCAAAGTTTTGGTTATACGTCTATTGTTTCTTTTACTTTTCTTCTCTTCCCCGCTCTTGAAGAATTCAACTTTGGTGGAAGAGAGCTCTCTAGATGGAAGGAGGCTGATTGATACTGGGGAAAAAGATAATCAATGGGGAATCCGTTTTTTTGCTGTTGTTCAGATCTCAAACTACATCTGACTTCGTGATTAGCATAAAGACGTATAAAAGTCCTGAGGGTTTCTATTTGTGTCTGTCTGTCTGCTGGGGTGGGGGTAGGGATATTCCTGGGTGTATGCATGCATCTCAAGGTGGTCAAGGGGTGGCAGATTTCAGTTATTAAGAATGATCTGGATTAGCCCTGGTCTTTCTGGGTCACTAAGTTTTAAACACAGATATTTCACATCTGTTTCTTGTTCACAGTCACATACAAAGAAGTACAATACCAAATTTTAGATGCGTGTCTGGTCCTTTAAGGAATTCAGCTGGTTACTTAGAGGAAAAAAAAATCTGCAGCTATACCTCCTATTCAAATTTGCAGATTAGGCAAAAGCCTAGAGGTGAAAGGTCAAATAAAACAGTTGAAAGCATTTTCTATTGACTACAGGCAAAAAAAGCACACAGTCCTCCAAAGCATGCCATAAAAGCTAGAAGAGTGTGAGAGACACTTTAATAGGTTCCATTCTTGATGAAAATCTTGAAACAGTCTCGCTAATAGGGTGTAGAAATCCAATATGCCAGACATATTTGCTGTACGCAGTGCCCATCAATCTAGGGATGGTGAGACGTTGAAGGACAGCAGTCTGTAATAACCAGTTCAAACTGTTGTGTATTTCAGTCAAAATTACCTAAGACACTTGGAGGAAAGTGATGAAAAAATGTTAGCGTTTACTCTCACAGTTATTTCTTTTTTTTCTGTGCAGGCAATTTGCTCTTTTGCCTTTTGTGTGTGTGCCTGTGTGTCTGTGTCCTGTGGTATCATTGTCACTTAACCAGCTTTAAATTAGCATCAAACATGAAATAAATACTTTCATATCGGTGGCAAATTTCAGCCAAAGGTTTTAGTGCTCTTTAATTAGTAATCCATGGAGCCACCCTTTGACATTCAGTGGTGCAACTGTTAGTATTGTGGAGATGGGAAAATTAAGGAAGAATGAAAAGAAAGTTGGAGCAAGATTCATCTCGTATAAGCAGAGTTATCCAAAAGCTAGTTGTCTCAGGTAATCATACATTCCCTTTCCAGGTAACAGAGAGAGAGAGAAAGAAGTACTTCAAAGTTGTGATACATCTCACCTCTTTTCAGTATTTGTTGTAGATGAGACTGAACGGCACGATGAAGACAGTTGTATTGGGAACTATGGAATTCTTGGAGAACTAGCTTAGTCTGGACACCTACATTTAAAATTGTTGGAGCCTGACAAAGTGAATCCCACTTAAACAGATAGTGATTCCATTCCATGTCTGCAAATGAGTATGTCAGCACTTCCCTGTTATAAAGTACCTATGTTGCCTATTGGAGATAATTTCAGTGTCAATATAATAGTGACTGTGCCAGTGTAATTCAGGTGAACAGAGCTCCCTTTTAATTTCCCATTTCTATGGTATTTTTTATGTAGGGAGTATAACTGGTCTTAAAGGTTAATCAGAACGTAAAAGGTTGGCAAACAGTGGTGCAGTCACCAAAAATACTTTGGGTGATATAAGCTGAAATAACTTCAGTCATAGGTAGGGACACAGAGTCAGTAAATTAAGTACTTTGACTTTCATTTTGAAAACTTTCAGTATTTCATTTCTGTAAAAATTTGTCCATTGGAAGACAACCCATGCTTGTTTGGTATTGTCACACAAAGTTCAAACAAACAAACAAACAAACAAACAAACAAACAAACGTGTTGTCCCCAAATCAGGCTCTCTCCCAACTTTTCAGCTGTGCCAGCGAGTGAAGTAAACTCATTGCTATGGCAGGAAGGTGGGGATGGGGGAAAGATGTGAACGTACTAATTGGCCAAACAGCTTGGAGCAGCTGAATATAATGCATGGGGTGTTTGAAAGGAAGCAAAGATGGGAGAGTGGGAAGACGTTGTTGTAACCAGCCCTGAGGGCAAAGCCGGTGGTGGGTGCCACTGCCGCAGGAAGGAATCTCTTTTATCTGCTTCTGTTCAAGCCTTTGTCAGAAGAAGCGATTTCTGACTTTGGAAAGAGCTGTTTGTTCATCGCGTCGCGCCGGAGGAAGCCGGGCGGGCAGGCGAGCCGGCCGTGCTCCGATAGCGGGGCACGGAGCACCCTCTAGTGACCGCCGCTCAGCGCCAGCCGGGGGCACGGCCAGGGGTGGGGATGGGGATGGGGATGGGGATGGGATGGGGATGGGGATGGGGGTGTGCTCCGCTGCCCTCCGCTGCGGTGCGAGACCTGGTGGTGAGGGGAATGAGAAGCACGAAAGCTTGGAATCAACGCTGGAGGAAAGGGTGCTTTTTGTAGGATGCCTGCTGTGTTGCCCCAGCGGCCACGTAGTGATAATTAGTATTAATTACGTGGCTTTGACATAGTAATTGGGCTTCGGTGAAAATGAGTGTCCCACTTCACTCAGACTAGCGCCTTCCTCCCAGAGTTAACCCCCACATTTCTGGACATGAGTTAATTGGCACCAACCCACCCCACAACTGGCCCCCGTGTTTCCCAGGATGGGGCTTGTCTTGCACCCTCAGACTTGGTGCTGCATCAAACCCACTCAAGTGTGGGACCTAGAGGTCCCTTGGGCAGCCCCAAAGGCGCAGAAGTCCTGGGGTTGGGAGGCAAGAGACGGTCAACCCAGACAGCAGTGTCTGAGCTGCTGGCCCTGCAGCCACTCTGCACCCAGAGCAGTGAAACTCAGTTCTTCTCCTGGGCACCCCTATCTGTTCCTCTGCTAACAGCCTGTTTGTGAGAGCTTGCTTTTTGTGGTGAGGGGAGAGTTTCCCCCTATACGAGCAGATTTACTGACATTTTCTTCAGAGCCAGCTGAAAGCTGTGAATTAAAAGGAGGAAGTCCTGCTGAAGGGCTTGCTGAAAACTTGGTAAGAGTGTGTTTGGCCCTCACATGCTGAGCTGAGTATGGCCAAACTGATTTTTGAAGCTAGGTTTAAGCAAAATGCTACATCTTTTTGGGAGGAATAAGACCTCTACAGATGTATCTTCGTGTGCTGTAAAGCAGCATGAATTTGCCTGAATTTCTTAAAATCTGCTTCCAAAAACTGCAATGCAAAGTCTTTTATTGTACTCAAGGTTTGTTTTTTGTTGTGTGGTTTTGGTTGGTTGGTTGGTTTTGTAGCCTAGTTCTACATAGAGAAGAACCTCCTTTTTACCTGTAATGTCGGTAAGAGGAACAGTGCTCACTTTTTTCTTGCCTTTTCTCTGCTCTCTTATTTTCTTTTAATACCCACATGGGCAGACGCTCTCTCTGTGCATAGTAAGCATAACACACAAGGGGAATGTGTCTACACAATTATTTATGTGGTTATTTATAATGTAAAGATATCAGTACAGTTAAAGGGATGAAGGCTACATTATTAGCAGTGCTAACAATGCTTGGAAAGTTAAAAGTAAAGAAACTGTCCAGGAAAATAAAATACGAAAGTAAAAGACATAGCAGCACAAGCAAGGACAGCAGGGCGTGCCTCTAGTCTCTTGGTCAGCCTGGGCTGAGAGCAGCACTCTTGGTTTACCTCCCAGACAGCAAGACGGATTGCAGATCTGTTTACGTAAGGAATATTGCAGTATATTTGACATATCCTAACACTCTAGCTGATATGATTTGAAAAAAATCTGAGGATTGTTTTTTACAGTTAGCAGTGGTGTTTCAGATACCATGAGAAATGGTCTCTTTGGAAATATTCTAGATGTGTTTAGGTTAGTACGTGCATATTGAGCATGTTTCTAGTACACCCTAGAAAGGATGCAACTTTTTTATTTGGAAATTCATCTTATTTTTTTAGGATCTAGTCTAGTCACTTCTTTTGCATGGTCAGATCAAATCTTCAGGTCTGTACAGGGCTCTGTTGATTTAAGCAGGCTTAGATCAGCAAAGATCAGATCCTTTGTCTCCAGTTTAGAAAGCTCTTTTCTGAAGAGGGAGCTCTTTAGTCCTAAAGGTAGAAGGCACTTAAAGCAGTGTTTAAGCCTGCCTGTATTCAGGAAAGAACTTAAACACAACTGTAATTCTAAAGCATGTGCAAAACCCCTGTTCGGATCACGAAACTTAAGCACATGTGTAATGTTAAGCACATGCAGTAGTTTTGTTGCTCTGTGGTTTCTTGATGCAGGCTTGAATGTAGAAGGAAGTTCCAGCAGAAAGGAGCCCATACACATTATGGTGACAAGTTTGAGAGGGAAATTAAGGGAGGAAAGGAGTGTTAGGTGACTTGTGTGGACGTTTAATACCTTTTTGGGTTTTCATTTTGTTTGTTGACAAAGCTGCATTTTTCCAAACTCACGCAGCTTTATTTCAGGCAATAACACACAGTTGCCTAACATAACAAAAACATATTTTCTTTCTATTTAACCTTAACAAAATGCAGAAAAGAGGAAAAAATAGTAGAAGTGTTTGTTTGTACTATTTTTCTTTTGCAAATGGATGATGGTGATTTGATAACCCAATATTTTCCTTTCTTTACAATACCAAGGCTCTGTCTTGCAACTGGATCGACATAAGCGTAAGCACTCAGAAATCTGCCTGTGGGTATTAACTTGAAAGTCAAATAAACTTCATTGAATTCTTTGGCACAGGATGTGTGCCAGTTTAAAATGACAAAATCCTCACTGGGCTGTGGGTTCCGTAAAACTTATATAATAATAATAGGGATCAGCAGAGTCTGATATTGCCCGCCTCATGCTTCCAAAATCCCTATATAAATCAAGAGGAGGTTTGTCTATATAGAGGTAGGCTGGAGAAGAATCATTACTTAAACCTGCTTGTGAATGAATTTTGTAGATCCCATCCATTGGAGAGCTGGAACTGATACTTCAGGCCTCTCAATATATTTGAGAAAAAACAAAATATCATGGGCTTAACTGGAGTGGAAGTCACCCAATTGAAACATTATACAACGCTTTGAAATTTCAAGAAAAAGGTTCTAATCTTTTGGCTGTCTTGCTCATTGTTTGGAGATGAAAAGGGAGGAAATCAACATCCCCATGAAATACAATTACTGTAAACTGCTTTCTTTTCATACTGTTTGTAATGAAAATAGGAAAGTTACCAGAAGTTACCTACTCTGCAGAAGCACAGTAATTCAGTTGATGTAAACCACAAGAAGACATTCAGCAATGCAACACTGGATTTTTGTAGGAATCAACTAATGGAGAATATAAACTAGTGCACAGTAGTGCTGACTCTGGATTGCTCTGTAGTGACCGGAAGTCATCTTTGCAGTGGAAGAAACCAGAGCTCCTTAAAGTGAGCTATAAAATCAAGCTGAACTTGTTACAAGGAGTTGCTCCTGTGTCACCTCAGGATCCAGTGCAGGGAGGAAAAGCAAGGTGTCTGCTCTTTCCTTCCCAGTTTGTCCATCAGGATCTGGAATCTGCTAGAGGCTTGCTCAGCTGCTTGGGCTGGCTGAGGAGACCCTGAGGCTTGTGAGGCAGCTGGAGATGAGTTGGGACACAGACTCAGCCTGTAACACACTGCCGAGCTTGAAACTGGGTCTTCCTGGGGACAGCTCTGCCAGATTCTAATCGCACTGGTCTTGTGTCACTCCGTTGTGTCCAGGGATTTTCACTCCATCGTGTCCAGAGATTTCCAGCTCTGTGGTCCCATGGGACACCTGGAAACAAGGATTTCCCAGGATCTAGTGGGTGGCAGATTCATCCTCGTGAGCAGGGTTGGGTGGACAAGTCTTTCGTCTGCCCTGCCTTGGGTGAGATGGAGTGGTGCTTGCGGAACAAATGCCCGAGGGCCAAGCAGGCAGTGCTTCATGTCCTCCTGGGACATCTCTGGAAAATTGCATGGCCACATTTCACCTTCTTGGGGTCACAGTATCACAGTATGCTAGGGATTGGAAGGGACCTCAAAAGATCATCCAGTCCAATCCCCCTGCCGGAGCAGGAACACCTAGATGAGGTTACACAGGAAGGTGTCCAGGTGGGTTTTGAATGTCTCCAGAGAAGGAGACTCCACAACCCCCCTGGGCAGCCTGTTCCAGTGCTCTGGGACCCTCACTGACAAGAAGTTTCTTCTCAAATTTAGGTGGAACCTCTTGTGTTCCAGCTTGAACCCATTACACCTTGTCCTACCATTGGTTGCTACTGAGAAGAGCCTGGCTCCATCCTCATGACGCTCCCCCTTTATATATTTATAAACACTGATAAGGTCACCCCTTAGTCTCCTCTTCTCCAAACCAAAGAGACCGAGCTCCCTCAGCCTTTCCTCGTAAGGGAGATGCTCTTAATGCCCTTAATCATCTCTGTTGCCCTGCGCTGGACTCTCTCCAGCAGTTCCCTGTCCTTCTTGAACTGAGGGGCCCAGAACTGGACACAATATTCCAGATGCAACTATCCTGGGTCAGGATAGGAGGGAAAGAGTGAACAGGGACTTCCCACTGGCATTATGTACCATTTGAAAAAAATGCATACCAAATGCCAGCAGTCATCAACAATTACAGAAAAATGCTCTTATTTCCTTTTCTTTTCCTAAGGAACAGGAGAGGAAGGCATTGGGAGAGGGTGAGGTCATCTGCCTCTACTAAATAATGCTACGACAAGCCATCGCTATTTCTTACACTTTTTTTATCCTACTAGAGTCCCTGGTCAGAGGGCAGGACCCTATTACAGCAGGAATTATCTACCCAGTGCTACAGTGCTTTCACGTAACATGTCCATGGTTTGATGTTGTTATAGGAAGCATCAAGATGTTGTAAACTAGTTATCGTAAGACCAGCTTTTTAAAAATTACAAGGTTATTAAGAAACTAATACATTATAACTTCTTTTAGTTTTTTTCTTGAATTTTTGTGGGTCCTGTTTTCAAGCTTTTCTATCTGAAAGCTCAGAATCTCTTTTACAAAACCACAAAATGTTGCAAGACTCATAAGAGCAAGAGGTTTCTGTAAGCACTGGATCCTGAGATATCCTTTACATGTGGACTTTTGCACTGGCTGGCACTGTGGAAATACTTTGCCGTTCTTATCTCCTTTTTTTTTTTTTTTTTTAAGTTCAGCACTCCTAAGCAAGGGTCTAGGACAAGGACAGTATTTTGTTTGCACAGCTGATCATTTTGGGGTGCCATGTGACTGCGAAGTGCTTCAAAAGGACAAATAAAAATCTAACAGTGAATAGAAAATTACTATCACACTCCGACCAGGAAAGGAATCGCCAGTGAAGCCACCTCATTTTCATGCATGGATAGAGTTGTGAGGTAAAGGAAGACTGTGGAAAATTTAAGACCCTTTATGACATTCAGGCATTTGCTTTTGAAATGTATGTCTTTTGATGACTTCCTTTCCTCGGTGAGAAAGAGGCATCAAAAAGAAATTATTGTCTCAAATCTGCTTGCTTCTTCTCTAGGAAAAAGTAATGTGCTAGATCAAATAGGCTAGAAAGTGTCAACAGCTCAAGAATCCAGGAATGAGGTTAATGGACAAATATAGATGTAATATAAGCAGGGCTAGATTTCATTAACATATTTGGAGTTACACCCGCTTATACCAAGTCTGGCTTTGGCCCTGAATCAGCAATTCCCCAGTGAACAGACTGCATGAAACTAATGCCGAATTTGGCCCATTTCATCTGACATCTGCATCCTGCCTCAAAGTGGCGCGTCACACTTACTGCACATCAGATCACACCTGCCCAGGCAGTCACAGGGAATTGACTTTTTGGTTAAAAAAAAATAAAAAAAAAAAAAAAAATTAGTCACATATCATCAAGAAAAACAACATTGTTTTAGGACTCTTATCTCTTCACTCCCAAATATCCTGTTTCTTCGAGCTGCAGTGGCCAGGACCAATAGAAACCTCTTCCTGCCATTGGCTGACTTCATTTCCCAGAGTTAGCACAATCTCATCCGCTCTAAACAACCTCATCAAAACTTCTTTCTGGTCAGAGCGAAGCAATAATTATTATTAGCAATTATTAGCGATCAATAATCTTGATCACATTATGGCAAGCACTATTAAGGTAAGAAAGGGGTACCTTTTTTGCTGGAATTTTTTCAGTGGTGTGTTCTTTGGTTTCCTTTATCAACCTAGATAAGTTAGAATTGGGCAACACCCCCACTGCCACAATAGAGGACAACAAGATTTCCTTTGTACTGCCTAGTAAATTTCCTTTTTCCTACTCCAACCATCCGCAAGGCTTAAAAACTTCAAACTCGGAAAAAAAATTGGGTTTTTTAAATTCACTGTTCAGTGCTGTGGATTGCATAGGCGAAGCCTTTTTATGAGAGCTTCTGAAATTTCTTGTAGGTATCATTCTGACAACTTGGATGTGTTTGCGGACTGCCATAAGGGGAGAGGGTGTGCAACTGGAAGGAAAAAAAGGGTTCCTCAGAGCACTAACCTTTTGGATACCTTTAAATGTTTCTCTTGTTGATGGGGACACAGGTATTAGCAAGCGGGAATGAGAGGCACCAGCTCTTGTTTCTGTCTCACGCAGGTGTTAATTATGTGTTTTCCTAGAAGCTCTATCCTGATGCTTGGAAATTTCTGAATGTTATTTTAATGGTGATGGTAAGATCTCATGGGTGTGCGCTTTTTGTCTTAATTGTTTGGACAATAAAATTCTCTTTTTGGCTTATAAATTGATCTCAGTGCATGGTTTGTTTCTTTTAAGAATGGCTTTGCTGTGTTTTTCAGGTTGTGTCACTTAGAAAGTTGAATATATCTGTATGTCTATCTAGTTTTTGCTTCTCTGTCTGTTGCAATAGATAGCAGTTACAGATACAGCAATAGCTGCGATTAATTGCAGAAGTATAACTGTAGCTAAATGCTTTGTGATAGTGAAACTCATTTAACGTAAAGAGCAAATCAGCATGTACAGTGAAGACTCTGCAGCACTGTACTATCAGATTTGGGATCAAGGTATTTGTTTTCTTCATTGTGTTGTGTATTTCTGTACTTTTCTAATTATGCCAAAGATATAGTAAGGGATGCGGAATAGCAGCGGTGCCTGGCCGTTAGCTAAGTGGAACTGCAGTTGGATTTCTCAGTAACTTCTGCTTAGATGTTTGCATTTGAAAGCTCATTTGATGCTCTTTGTTACAGTTTTTGAATCTGAAAGTCTTGCCTGAAGACAATGTGATTAAAAAGACTAATGAACCTTCTCTTTTCGCAATCACCGTTGCTCTCAAGAAGCTATCTATAGAGACAAAGATCTGAATCTCCTCTGCATTACTGGCTAGTATCTATTATATGCTATGTAGCTCTTGAAACAGCTGAATTCCCTTTGGTTTTGCTGCACATTTCAGGGCACACAGGGCATGACAGGCACTCTATGAAAATCTTAAGGCTCAGGGAGTCAAGTTTTGCACTGCTAAAAGAAAGGGTTATGTGCTGAGGTTAGCAATGCTGCTTTTTGCGTCTGTTAATCAGAATGCATTATCGATGTTGATGGGGATTTTTTTCAAAAATTATGTTATTACGAGATTAGATGTATGCATTTTGAGGAACTCTTATTATTTATTTTTTGATGTTTTGTGTTGGCTAAATTATAACAGGGCAGATTATTGTCAACAATATCTCATAGTTTTTATTTTACCTTCACCTTACACTTACAGAGGCGAGGACAGACTGTGTGCAGCCGTGTATTATGCAGCCATTACAGCAGTGCAGACAGCAAAGCCTCCTGAGTGGAAAAATGTATATTTTTGTCTCCTCGTCCGGGAGTATGAAACTTGTGGGGGGAAATAGGCACCCCAAAACATCGAGAATTTTGGTGCCCAGAGAGCTGGGAAGGCCTTATATTCTGAAGCAAGGATTTTATTTATACGGGTTCAAAAAAGCAAAATGACTGAAAAGAAATGACAGGTGCTTTGTACTCTAGATGCAGGAAATGTATTTTGACATGAAGCTAAGCCAGTCCAAAGAGATTCAATTCCTCTTCTATACTGGGTACATAAAGAAGTCATTTAACTGAGAGGTTTCCAAAATGAAGAAATTCTATTTAAATGCCAAACAGGTTTTTGTGCACTTGCTAAACAGCTATGTTTAGCAAATGTTTTTTTTGCAATTTCAATATAATGACCTGTGGTGTTTGCTGGCAATGGGTAGCCCAGCTAGCCCAGTGTAGGTGACAAGACGCTGTGGCTGAGGAGGGTGGAGAGCCTTATCTGGGATCTCTGCACCGGGAATTCACGCTTTTCTTTAGGGAAGCCATGGACTCATTACATGGCAAAACCGGGTTGTGAAAGGCGATGTGTTTGTTTATATCTCGGTGGAAATTGCTCTGAACATACACGCATGCAAAGGTGGCCCTTCCAGTAAGACTGTCTGATTCATCCTTTTCCTATCACAAACCTGCAGACAGACCCATGGGATGCTCAGGGCTCGTGAGAAATCAGGCTGGCTTAACTGGGTCTAATCACTAACTATGAAGGCAAGCATTTGTGTAATTTTTTTTGGCACTGGGGTTGACGTCACGAGTGTGGCTTTACTGGCAAATATGTCTCTTCTTGTCCCCTGTCCTCCTTCTGCTGCCCCTTTCCCCTTCCCCCCATGATGGGGAAGGTGCTGCGGTGGAAGGTTTCTCCTAAGAAGGAGGACGCAGCAGTGCCTTCTTCCTAGTCTGTGGCATAGATGGCTTTACTTAATTATGGCCTTTACACCATATGAGTGGCCCCTCTCACTCAGGCCAGGGACCTCTCTGTCTGACCGGGAGCGGGGCCACCACCCGTGGAGGAGAGGAGAGTGGTGAGGGAACGCGTGCGCCTCCATGGCAAGGATTTGAGTTTCACTACATGCTCAGGGGGCTGATATTTTTAATGCATTTGCTTCCCTGTACTTGGTGCACACACAGCTAATCTCACTGTTATGTTTTGTTGTATTTGAAGGATTTTTTTTTTTTTAACTTTTTCAAGTTTTTTTCAACAGTCGGGATTTAGGCAATAAGGTGACCTGTTTCCTTCTGACACAAGTAGTGCCTGACAGATGTGTGCAGTAGCATAATGCTGCAGAGCTCTGAAACTGAAGAATATAAAATCAGCGCGGTACTGCTAATTATAAGCATCCCACTAGTTACTGTAAATACCATTTTAGATAATATCAAAGGCTTCTGAATTAGGCATCTGCCTTTTGGGGGCATGTTTTTAATAGAATGGAGCAAAAATTACTTAAGTGTTATCTTGGGATGAAGTAAAAATACTTATCCTGAAGGTCATTTTGTTGTGTGTTTTTTTGTGGTGTTTTTTGGTTTTTGGTGTTTTTTTTGGTGGTTGTTGGTGGTGGTTTTTGTTTTGTTTTGTTTTGTTTTTTTCCATTATCCTACAGTAGAGAAAAGAACATTAAATAGAAAAATACAACTAGAATTCTACAGCCTTCCCATGTAGTAAGCCTTGTTATGTTGCTCACCCTACCTGCCAATACAATTATATTTATTTCTATAAAAACTATTCAATAAGTTATCTTGACTTTGCAGTGACTTATTAAATACACTGGTGAATATTTCTTTTACTCTAATTTACTTCAAATATGCACATGCCCATTTTTTATTATGGATTTCTAATGTGCTGGGTACATTTCTGGCAAAAAACTTCTGTGTATTTGATAAAGGGCAGGAGAAACTTTGTGATTTCTAAGGCTTGAAAGAGTATGGACATACTGACTAAAGTAGTATATAGTGGCAAGATTTTTTTTGTTAGTATTACTTTTCTTCCACTTTCTTTTAGAAAACCTAAGTACTCACGCAAATATTTCTAAATCCAAGGAAAACTACAGACAGTAAAAAAAAAAATCTGTTCTTGGCGTATGAAAATGTTTAGTCTTTGTTTAGAGGAGTACATCTGCACTGAATCCGACGGAACTAATACAGTAATTTGTACTTCTGTTCTTTGCATTAAAAAAACCCCTGTAAACATTATTGCTTTTTGTTCTCATCTCAGTTAGCGAATGATCCAATGGTGTATTTAACTTTAAGCCTCTAAATAATTCCATTGGCTTTGGTGATATGACACAACCCTCTTAAAGCTAAGCACACACCTTAGTGCTGTGGAGAATCAGAAGTGAGAACGTTCAGTTCCTTCAACCACTTAACCTGATCTTGTACTCCTTAATTGAAAGTTTCCACAAATTTCATTAAGATTTTATTCCAATAAAGGCAGTAGAATCAAACCTATAATTATTTCCAGGTAAAATAGTATTTCTGACTCAAATGCAAATTTACAATTTCAAGGAAGAAATAGTCAAATAAGAACAGAAGAAGATATTTTGGGGATTTTTTGTGTTGTTTTCTTTTGCTTTTAATCAGCAGTTGTTTAATTAAATCTGGTTCGTGGCTACATATGCCAAAACAAAGTCAAATACAAGGATTTTGCTTTCCAGAATTAAGTCCCCAGGCAAGGAACAACAGCTGGAAAACTGATATGTTTGACTGTCTGAGTTAGATTGTTTGTTTGTTTTTTTCTTAACTAGTATTATATTATCCCTTAAAAAAAACTTTTTCAGCAAGTTCCATGAGTTACAAAAGGTCTTTTAGAAATATTGTTAAAAGAAACAAGTGCTCTTGGAGAATGACTTGCTGAAAGATAAATACAGAAGTAGTTTTGAGAAATGTGAATGCCAGAAGAAGAGATTTATTTTTCAAGTGACAGTTTATTATCCAGTAAAAATATATAATACTGTTTATTCAAGAAGTAGGCTACATAATGCAAGTTTCTAAATCAAGCCAGCAGAACAAGAAAAATTTGGTTTGTATGTCTTATCAATTTTAACAAAGTAAAAGTGATACAGTAGAAAATTTCACATGCATTGCCAAACCTTGTCAAGTTAAGGAAAATCTTTTCAATGACTGCAATGTGTTTTCTATTAGATCCACTGTTAACTATTTATAAAATAATTTATTTTGATAGATAATTATCCAGTAGAGACATACTAGCAGCTCTTCACATTGTCAGTAAGGAAAAGACAATGATCTGACAAAATGGCATGTGTTCTGCTAGCCGTCCTTCTGTCCTTAATATATATATATGTGCATTATAGAAGAAATGTTGACTATGTTCAAAACACTGACAATGATACAGAAACTTCAAAGCACTTGTGTGAAAAAGGTATCAATCCTTTTCTTGAAGAATGGTTGAAGGACTTACTGTAAATGTTGTAACCAAACCTGCCTGAGGTTGGATAGTCCCCACTCGTTCTTCAAAGAAGGGCTGTATAATCCTGTAAATAACTCATTACAGTGAACAGAGGGAGAATAAGTTTTAGGAAATCTGGTGAGATTCAGGCTCCAAACCTGCATCACAAGGAAGTTATCTCCTTGGAATGTCTCCTTAGGCACCAGGTTGCTGATTTTTACTATGCATGTAGTCATCCTATTAGAAACGTTAGACATTGCTTTCAGGAAAAGGATATTAGTTGGTAACATACAAGTAATATTCATAATGGCTTTTAATAACTACTGTCTAGAAACCGGTGATTACCACTTCTGGTAATTATCATGTCATAGATCTGATTTGTTTCAAAGTAAAATGAACAAAATGACAATTATTGTCATTAAAATGTCATTGAACATTAAAAGGTAGAAAAAGAATGATGAAAATAGCATTTTTTTAAGACTAGGCTGAAGGACACGCCAAGTGATCATCCGCATACATTGAACCAGGCAATTGGTCTTTTGGAATGGTGGATTTTGGAAATAATTGAGTGGAAGAAATGCATATGATACAATGTCTGCCTTCACTTGCAATGTATGTTTATTTGGAGTGTATATCTCAGCTGATGGGTGGGAAACAGCATCACAAGGCTTGTGTACCGTTTTCACACTAGGAAAAGATCTGACTTGCTTAGTTAAATGTATGTGTTGCCAGGTTAAGCAGTGCCTGATAGATGGGATGGAAATACCACAACAGTTTACAAGGATTGGGTATATGCAAATACCTGCAGGAAGGCGTGTTGAATAACTATTTACGGGAAGTGGCAGAACTCTTCAAAATGACCTACCTGACTTAAGAGAAGCGAGAGAGAGAGATACAGAGAGAAACAGTGCTATAACTGGGAAAAAAGCCACAGGAGACTGGAAACGTTTCGTTTGACAAATCCCTAATTATAGCTGTGTTGAGAGAAACAAGTAGCAGCATATTAATTCTACATGTAAGATTTTGCATTGCTGCAATGCTAGCCTGTAAGATTTTTTTAAACCTCATTCTTTAGAGTTGAAAAACATCTTTTTTTAGACGATATGTTTATTACCTTGATAAACAGTAAAATGCTGCCACAGCAATTACCTTGATGATAAAGAGTCTGTAGACAGATACTTCCTGCGTTCATTTCCTACCCAGATAAGTCGCCAAAATCAGGGACTACCAATACAGGAAATGCTTTCAGTAGGAACTTCCTATCTGTTAATATCTACTTCACTGAAAAAAAGATCTAAGCCATTCTTCTTTGATAAAAAGGTAATGTTCTACCTGTTAGTATTTAAACATTTAAGCCACAGTGCAACACATGTCTTTGTGTAAAAATTTAAGACCAATGCTGTTACATTGGACTACGTAATACCAGGGTTTTGCTCTGCAATGATAGGAAAAATGGCCCTGCATTTTGCAGTACTGCAAATCAGGATGCTTCAAAATATATTGTCATTCCATCAGGTGAACATCAAGCAACCGCCCCTCAAGTCCTTCTTGACTGCATCCTTTCCTTGTTTGTGTGCATCACCGAGTTAAATATGTTTCACTAGCCCTTGAGGTGGATTTCTCCAACAAGTAGTTCAGGGCATATTCTGGATATATTAAAGAATCATGGCCACAGTGCATCCACAGTGACATATAAATTCAACCAAAATTACTGAAACACAAATTTTGCCTCATTGTACAAAGAAATAAAACCATGACTAACCTGTATTTTTGAACTTCTGCTAAGAAAAAGAGAAACCTAAAGCAAAAGAAAAGTAAACAAAGGCAGAAAACCTCAATTGCTAATTGTAACTTCAGGGTAATTGCTTTCAGGCACATGAATAGAATCAATGAGGATTTACGAAACTTGAAGTGAAATTTGCCACAAGGAAGTCAAAAGTATTTGGCCAGTGGCTTGACTGGAGCCAGGCTTTTACCCAAGTTACTCAGGACCTCAGCCCAAATTTTGTGCTTTGTTTGCCAATGATTCCCTTGGAGTCATTCCACGTTTCTGCCACAGTGACTGAGACTGGTATCTTGGCCTTTTCCCATAGAGTTGAGTAGTCCTTTGCTATCGTGACTTTGTATATGTCACACCATTTCATCTTTGAAGAATAGACCTATGGTTAAGTTATCTGCTCGGACCACTGTGGGAAAGATAGTTGTTTGAGTTCATGTTGTGGTCTAAAAGGCCGGGAATCTAAGGCTGGATTTACAGACCCCTCCAGGGACAATCATGAAGGCACCGTTTGAAGCACCAGCCGTTAGACAGAGGGTCAGTCCTGTGGGGAGCTAATCCAAAAGCCCAGTTACTGCAGATGGGTTCTGCAAGTTGAAGTCAGTTTTGAGAAGTGATTTCCACAAGGCCATGGGTGAAAAAGTTCTAGGAAGTTGCCCCTTGGCTTTGAGTTCACAGGAGTATTGGGGAAATACGCACTCCATCCTGAAAGCAATGTTCCTGGGATGCGGTTAGCCAGCTCTTATCTACTTGCATACATTTTCATTATTGTTAGTCTTTGGCATATTCACATCAGCTTCCCTCATGCATAAGGTATTCCCTTGGAAGTGCTCAAAATTGTTGCTTTTTACTAATCAGATCAACTCACTGAAGTGGTGACCAGAGACATTTTTCACATTATTTCCATACGACTGTTACCTTTTAAAAAATTTTCCTGTGATTTGTCATCAAGGCACAGTTACATGTACCGTTTTCATGGAATTCAGAATCTGATTGTTTAGTCTACGTAAAGGGGGAAAAAAGAGGGGGATCCTGTGCCTTTAATGTTGTTTATAACGGTTGGACAGAGCTTGTCAGGTGAAGGTTAATTGCTCTCCAGTTAAAGCAGTTCTCTGCACAGATGGGTTATCAGGGCTGAACACTCGTTACAAGATTAATCTCATTTCCGACAAGACTTCCCTTTCCTTCAACTGATTTTTGCTCAGCCATTGGACCTGTCACCAGCCGTTAAAAGAAGGGTGGGTTACCTCTGGGATATTAATGCTTGTTTCAGTGAAACAATACAAAGCGTGTGT
Organism: Pampusana beccarii; assembly: GCA_013399365.1. Classification (NCBI taxonomy): domain Eukaryota; kingdom Metazoa; phylum Chordata; class Aves; order Columbiformes; family Columbidae; genus Pampusana; species Pampusana beccarii. The sequence goes on along the minus strand of VWYH01000863.1, from coordinate 146,774 downwards.
CATATCGGTAGGGAACATCTTTAGGAGACAGCACATTTCAGTGCTGTTCTGAAGGTCGAGATTCATAAACAACAGAAACAATCAGGAACATTTGTATTAACCATATTAATGAACACAAGTTCCAGCCAAGTTATCCGTAGGCTCCCTTTTCATGTCTGTTCTCTTCTAAATGTGGTATTTTTTTTAGTTCCAAAGGTATATTTTTGTTGAAAAGTTGAGTCAACAAAATAACCACTGGTGAGATGTAGAACCTAGGACGACCCTTCTGTCCAGTCAATTAACTGGTGGACGTGGCAACTTCAGTTAACGCTTGTTTCAGCAAAAGGAAATTTGTCATGGTGACCACTCAAAGAAATTCAAGCTTTGGGAGTTTTGTCTTGGGCTCTAGCGTAAAACTGTTGAATTTTCCTCTTTCTCTAAGCTGGAGTAAATCAGAACCGGATCCACCATATCCAATGGGCTACAGAGGTATAAGATGGATGTAAAGTGAGAGGAGAACTGGGAACATCATGTTCTTAGCATAATCTTGCCTTAGTAGCCAAGACTGCAACAGACCTGCCAGTCCAGGGTGGTCCTGAATGGTTGGATGGAGTGATTTCAAGGAGGCTATGGTGTGGATACAAAAGTCTCTCTGGAGTTTTGGGTTTATTTCAGAAGTTCTGATACAACCGGAATAACACAACTTGGCAAAAGTCTCTGGCTGCCAAGTTTCTTCCATGCAGCTTTAGTCAGTAAATTCCAAAACACTAAACAAATATTCAAGTCAACAAACAGGGTAGCTCTTATGTTTCCTCAGTTTCCTGTCCTGGCTTCGGATCAGCACGATCCTGTCGATGGTGCTGAGTCTCTCCATCGACTTCAGTGAACTTCCAATCAGGCTGGGTTGCCCCAGCCAAAAGAAAAATAGCAAGCTCTGTGGAGGGTCGCAGGCAGCACAACTATTCATTGAATGATCGTTGTAGATGTGATCCATCAAACTGTACAGATGCGTGCTGAACTGAAAGCATCTGAGCTGTTCCACTGATGTTTTAGATTAAGAGTGTGCAAATGTGCCTCATTGTGCTGGGCTCTGCAGTGGCAGGGTGATGGCCCCCGCCTTCTTTTTATTGAACTAATAAGACAAATCCAGCACATTTTATGCACCTGTGAGGACAGAGGTGTCTGCACATGTACACCATTAGACAGGTTAAGTAGTGAGGAAACTTGCATCCAGGGAAGCATCAGAAAATTATGTTATTTCTTCGGATTTGGAGCAAAAATAGAGGAAAAGGATACAGAGGGACAGATCATTGTCCTCGTCTGATAAATACAGAGCAAAAAAGGCAACCTTGTTCTTATCATGAGGCTCCTATATAACGAGAATACACTTATATGCGTTGTTTGTAATATCAGTCAAGAAATAGTTATTCTCCTGAAAATATTTCAGTGAAGGTCTTTACTGAAACTGTTTATTTTGTAAGATATACTTTATAAACAAGTAGCAAAACTAACAAATTATCTGACAAAATATTTTTTGTTACGAAACTTCTATCTACAAGCTTCTGACAATTTCTTAATTCTCTTTTTTGTTTTATTTTAATCATCAAAGAAGTCTAATACCTCACCTCATTTCTTAGGGTTTCCTTAAATACTGATGGGATTAAAAATAAATTTTCCTTTGATTTAGAATTCACAGGACTTAAGGAAATGTACTCACTATAATTATAAAGCTGAAATGAAAGGTAGACAGGAATGTAACCTCTGGATGTCATACTCTTCAGCAGTATGCATTCAGAGCCAAAGAAATTCAAGTAAGTGGATTCAATTACTGGTTCTAATAAGATAGGAAAAGTGCATAGTAAATCTTTACAATCCCAACTATATCATTGGTGATTTATGCTAAAGCAGACAAGTTTAATAGAAAGTCTTTAAACGAACCAGGTTGAAATAAAAAATAAAAAAAAGGTCCCTTGGTTAGGTTTTTAAATCTCTGCTCAGATCCCTGAATAAGGATCTTGATTTTCTGAGGTGCTGATCAGCTTGAGAGTTCCCGCTGTTTCTGCTCATAATTGCAAAGTGTTGCTTTGTCACTTACCTGCTTTGACTGATGTGAAAAAAACACTAATTAGTCAATATTACCTTTCTAGGAAAAAAATAAACTGAAAGTATTTAGATTTTTTTTTTCCCTAGGAAACGTCTTTGTTTAGCAAAATAATATAACTGAAAGCTGAAGAAAGGCAATCACACAGGAGATGAATCTGGGCAAAGTGGCTTTGCTGTACTCTTCTTTCTTGGAACTTCCTCCCAGCCTGTAGTTTTCACCAGCTGAAACACTAGAAAACTGCAGTTTTGCAAAACTTCTCCTATGTTTTCCCTCCCACCTTTAATATAAAGAAATAGAGGATGTATTTTTTTTGCAAAGTAGTAACCATTCCCTTTCAAACTCTTTCATTTGATGGTGTTGTGTTAGTTTTTATTCACATGGGCGTCAATGACATGCTTTCAGACAAAAGATTGGCACTAACTATTGCTACCCCTGCAATACTTTTGCATTTTGTTTTTTCACTTAGGATTCAAAAACGGATAGCAATGAACTACGAACTGCAATACTGCTTGGCAGGCAAGCATGTTACAGATTTGACAACTACAAAACCTTTTTTAAAAAGTGTATTTAAATAGATGTTAAAAATATCTTGAGGTAAAGCTCAGCCTATAAAGTGTAGATGTAAATTATTGACTTTTAACTCACCCTGCATAAATTCTCTCTCTGTGATGGTGACCAGATGCTTTCCAATTAGAATGAATGTTAAATCTTAGCTGTCTTCAGATTGACTTATTTTTTTTCCCCCACATCTTCATCACATACTTAATCTAGCATTTTAGAACCCAGATGAGACCAAATGAAATTTCAAGTGTGTTTCTCTTCTGAGCTTGGGCCTTTGTAGTGCTGTTTTCCTTTTTCACAGAGGTTTTGTTTGGCCTCAATCTCTGTCAGTCTCAGCTGGAGGATGCAATTCTTGCAAACACCCACAATTCTTATCACGAGTCTTGTGATATTTAGCGGTTTTCTTAAAGGACAGGTTCTTAAATCATATGAACACTTGAAGTCTTCAGTTTTCATTGACAAGAGACTCTCTAGTACTAAAGAATCTAACCTAAAGGCCTGAAAGCCGGAAAGCACACCTAAAGTGCATTGCTTTTAAGTACTCAGTTTCTGAGTCCTGACTTTAAAACTTTGAGCGCTTAATGGCTGAACTCACCACAGGGCAGAGACCCTGCAGAATAGCTGTGCACACTGCCTTGCCGTGGCTTACCTATTTCTTAGGTGGCTGCACATGGTGTTAGTACCGGTTAGGTCCTGATCTTGTCTCACACGAAGCAAGTAACTTGTCTAAGGGTCTGATGCAGATGAACACTCAGTAACCTGAAATTTTAGTGTGTGTTTTTAATTAATAAAAATGACGAGTCAAACACATTTCTGGTCACGTTTCCAGTTTGTAAGCTGGAATTCAGATGTGTTCCTGCTGTCAGATGTCCAATATTAAGTCTCAATTCTACAGTTGTAAGGAAATAAAGCTGGCAGTCTAGCCTATTGGAGATATATATTTTCTGTATAGTAACTGAAAAAAGCTTCAGATTATTTTTTAAAAGCTGAAAATATCTATTGTTTGTAATAGCACAAGATAATGCACTTCTATATACCTTAGTAGCAATTTTCTCTACAAATATTGCAATCTAGGGGGCTTGAAGTCTTTTATGGCACTGGAGAGCATCACTTAAGGCGGCTGGTAGGTTGCTTGGGAAAGTTCAGTTGTTAAGTGAGGTGTCCGTGACCCCAAGGCACTGTTTTCCTTCAAGGACTTGGAGAAACTCAGAAATTTGAATAAGAAGACCAGGGAAAACGTTGCAAAAGGTTCTATATTAAAGTTTTGAGGTAGAAGGACACAAAAATGAACTTGAAGTGACAACGAGGAATGTTATAATTTTTGTCCGTAAAAAATATTCAGAATTCATGAGATTATGACATGAGCTTAAAAAAAAATAGAATTTCAGAGAATAATGTAGCATGTCTTACATTGTTCATCTTCTTATCTGCCTTTTAAACCTTGAAACTCACATTTTTTTAGCTGAAATGGTAAAGAACAGTCCTAAGTTTTCAGCTGACTCTGGAATTTAGGTTCAAAGGAACCTAAGGTTCAGTAAGATCAGGAAAGTTGGCAACTACAGTTGTTAAAAAGGAAGCTTGATAAATCCTCAGAATTAGTTCTTAAAATCTCAGATAAAATAAAACAAATGGGGTTGCGATGATGCTGAAAATGAAACTTCTAAGTTTGATAATGACACTAAAACTAGATGCTGAGCAGGATCAGGAACAAAGCAATTTGCTTCAAAATAATTAGAAACTACTGCATAAGCAACTGAAGCAATAATAATCAGTTGGTCAGTGCTGAAAAAAACAAAGTGAAAGGTGGGAAAACAAAATCTGTCAAGGAAGTACTTTGAGTCATGACATATCCTAAAGAGGACAACGTTTTGGACTTTTTGAAACTATTTGCCTAGTATACAGGCGGCACCGGCAGAATAGAAAAACAAAGTCATTATGCTTTGCATTTTCATGACAGTGAGTATAAACTGTAATCTCCAGTACTTCAGAGACCATTTACAACCACCAGACTTCTGTAAATAAATGAGAATGTGGCCAAGCAAAGAAGAACAGAGGGCCAAATTTCAAAAAAAGCCTAGCTTTGCAAGCAAAGTCCCAAGCAGAACACCACCGAAGTTTCCAGATTTTTCCTGCGAGTTAGGCAAATGCACAGAGAATCCCAGTTCCAAAGTGCAAGCTAAATGTTTGCATTTGCTTTTACAGAACAGTGGGCAATTGTAGAAGATTATTATTTTTTTTTTTTTTTGCAGAGACCCTGAGCTTCTTTTGTTAAATGCGCCTGAGCTGGAGCAGTGAGCGATATTGTGCCCTTCAGCCATGGCCTGGCAGAGGTGCCATGCAGAGGCCACTGCCAGCCCCTGCGACGTCTCCTCTGATGGAGGAGTGGATGTGCTGCCCTCTGACACAAGGAAATGCCTTTCTTTCCAGGCAACTTGTGTCAGGGCAAAGGCAAGCAATTCCCTACCTGCCTTGTACTTAACAAATGGCAGGGGGAGTCATCTCCCTGTTCTGGGGGACGTGGTGCCTGTGGTGGTCCCAGCACAGCGGTGGACATAACACACAAGGAGTTGCCCTCGGTTCATACGTGTGAATGCATTCTCCTTATCGCACATATCCTTTGCAGGGCAGGTCATGTAGCAAATGGCTTAGCGTAGCATGTCAGAGGTTCGTGTAAATTTGTACACTCAGCTGCCTCAGAAAGAGACTGCGCTGTGATTCCCTACTTTGTCCTACTGATAAAAAGCCTCAACAGAACTGGCATGAAAACTGTATTCAACCAGCCACTGTGTTTTTCTAAGCTTTGTCTTCTGTATTTGCTGTAGTATGAATGTGTTGATATCTATGCATTCTGTTCCAGTCTGTTACCCAACGTGTCTACTAAATACCAAACCCCGCTTCTGTCTTCTTTTAGGTGACAGGAAATCTAATGCAGAAGCTCACAACAGATGTTTTCAACTCCCTGACCTTCAGTGTCTTTTTTTTTTTCTCCTTTCTCTTTTAGTATTCCTTTTTTATTTATTTCCTAAGCTTCCTAGAGCCTGTGGGTTTGCTGATCAAATTTCAAAACATATCTCTAAACTAAAACGAATATTTTTTTAAAGTTGTACACTGCTCTGAAAAAACAAAAAAAAACAAAAAAAAAAACAACCCTTGTTTGTCTTCATATATTGAAGTGTTACAACACTAAGTGGTGAATAGTTGCTCGTATAAATTGTAACCCCTATGGACATCTTCAGCACATCATAGGCCTCATGGATATAACCCTGAATGCCTCTGATTTTCTGTTTCTCTGATTGGCTTTGTTATACTCAATGCCTTCCTAGTGCTCCAGCCACCAGCAGAATTGTCCGGTCTCAAAGACTTCAACTTTTTAATCACTCATATTCTTTTCTTCTCTGGATTTCTTTGATCTCATTTAGGACTACTTCATCTCTTCCTCTGTTTTCTTTTTCACTCAGGTTGCGTTTTTTCTACTTTATGTAATCCTCAGTTGCCTTCAACTTCTAAACATGTTTCTGAAGGACAGAGCTGGTTTCACATTGTCTGTCTCTTGCATCTGTACACAAACATTTTACAACCCTTTCCATCAGAAACACAGTTCCTTTGACTTTTCAAATTTCAGTACATTGTTTGTTTGGGGAAATATTTCCCTCTGAATAATGAAAATGAAGGAAGAAAAAAGTCCAAAACCCTCCTGTTTGTATAATCAGTAGCCTGCTAATTGCTCCTGTTGTTGCTTGCTAAGTACAGGACATTTTGACTTTTTTATTTCCCATGTTGCAAGCCCAGTGGGAACAGAGAGTTATGTAGCACCAATGAGTCAGACCAGGTTCTGTACATGCTTGATCTGATCGCTGATGACTTGGCTTTACAGTTATGTCCACAGTGTGGCTTGAAAAAAACACGATGCATTTTCAAAAACAGCTGCATTTTTTCAGGTTCCCACCCTGAGACACTTTCATTGTGATTTTCAGAGCTTTTCTGTTTCCCGCAGAATTGGTGTCATTACTAACCTCTCTGCACTTTTAATCTGGTAGTGAAATGGGACATTATACTACTCAGCTGCTAAAATTTCATGGGCTGCCACAAAGTTCGGTTAGTGCTGAAGCTGTTTTAGTGCTTTGAGAAATAACTATAAATTAAAGGCTGATAGCTCTTATTTACAAATAGTGCTGTTTATTTCAATAGAAGTGCTCATGTAAAAGATCAGTGTGGAATGCAAAATTTTTAGCTACCAAGTTTTAAAATGAGTAGTTTTCTTTGCAAGAACTAATTATTTTGCTGACACCTAAAAAATATTGGAAGAGTTAGGAAAATATTCTCAGGGATTCTACTAGAAATATTGAGTCAGGAACTCCAGACTTTGAAAACTGCATAAGAACTGAATTTTAGAATTACTGATTAAAGAAAAAAAATATTTGTATGTGTGACAAATGTAATATTTAGTGTACTCAACATACAAAGCCCCTTTATAGAAAAAGTAGAATAGAAGAAATGGGGCAGGAATTTTAAATGTTTCTAGCAAATGTTTTCTCCACAGTCATGACTGAAGTCTGAAACTTCAGACGGTGATAAACAGCTTTAAAACATGCCTGGTCAGTGATGAAATACTCAACATGAGGAAGCAAAAATCTTCCTGAAGCCTTAGATCTGTTTTCCATATTCTTACAAAAGAGCTGGTTTTAAAGATCTGTTTTTTATTTCAGTGTTACTGGAAGTATGTTGTAGGAAAAGAGTTCAGAAAGCTTTTGTATTTTTAAAAGACGTTCGGAAGAGTCAATGTTCTCTTAGTAAAACCACGTATGTATTTCTGTTAACTCTGATGGAGCAAAATTAGTTCGCATTGAACAATTTAAAGTATTTGTGATTTGGTAAAAATAATGTTTGAAATGCTCAGCAATCGGTGTTTGGCTGGCTACAGAATTACAGTCTTGAGAAGTTCATGCTTTGAACAGATGCCTAGTTCAAACATGGATACCTGAGGCTGGGCGCCTACAGGTATGCGTACATCGTAATTACTTGCTTGACTTGCGAATGTATCGAACACCCATAGCTACAAAAGCCTCATTAATTTAGTGTGTTCCAGGTGAAATGAATGACATAAGAAGAAAACTCTTAAGACTTTCCTTGGTCAAAGACAGTCTTCAGTCTGTCAGGCTCTCAGAGGGAAAATAGAACCTATAAAGCCCACCTTCCTGCTCTCATGTCAAGTGCTCTTACTGAATGACTGCTGCCTTTGGCTTACCTCGGCTGTTGGCAGCTCCTGGCACTATCAAAAGCCAAGCCCCAACGTTACAATAGGGCATGAGGGGTGAGAGCCACCTGACCTTCGGTGGGACGTGCTGTGTCAGGGAATTTGCCCCAGCAGGAGCCTGCAGGGATGTCCCCTCCCACCCTGCACACATATCTATAGCAAGAAGGGTTTGGGGCTGAGGGGGCAGTGCAGGGTGGCACTGTCAGAACTGCACATTGCATTTGCTCCTGCATGTTCTCACCGTGAGGTCCAGAGATGGTCCTGGGCAGTCAAAGGGCATCCAAAAGTGAAGAGATCCCTCCAGTTTCACCCTTGCCACCATTATGTTGACACAGAGAGGGGGATCAGCTAGAGCAGACCCACAGAAAGCAGCTGTAGAAGGAGCCCTGACAGGGATTTGTTTGTACAATTTTAACTGGGCTTGCTCCAGACTGTGCTGAATAGCTCCTTGCCCTTCCTTCCCACTTCCTCAGTCTTCACCTCCACTCCAATTCTTGCCTGCCTTGCATAATAACCCTTCATTTTTTATTATCTTCTGCATAGCTCATTCAAATTGAATAATAACCTGCACAACTGTGACAGTCGCACTGGCCACACTATGCACTTAACTTGTGCTTTGTATCTATAACCCTCTGCTTGCTTTCCTCCTGTGTTAGCTGCAAGCATTTCGTGATAAGGTCTGATTCCTGCTTTGCCTTAGTTTTGTGCCCAAGACAGCAGAGTCCTTTTCTTTCTTGCATCTAGCACTTGTTAGTAAATACTATTGAGGCATCGGAAAAGTCCTTTTTGCTGCAGTACCATGGCAGTTTCAAAGTCCACAGTAGGAAGTCAGCACATCATGACATGAGTATTGCCCCATATCTTCTTCTCTATAGAGACCTCCTTTCATGGTGATGCCAGGTCTTGCTGACACACGGTAGTGTTTTGGACTGTGGGTTTTAATTGCGAGTGATTGCAAAGTCTGTGTTTTTGCATCCTACATTTTTTTACTGCAAAAGCAGTTTCCCTACCAAAAGATTTCAAAGCTGGTCACATTGTTGTTTTAGGGAAAAGCATTCCAGTTGTTATCTTGATTCTACAAATGTTTCTTTCTTACGTGCATAATTGTCATGGGCAGCAAGGCTGAAATAACTTGTTCCTTGCTTTTTTTCCTTCTTTCTGCTTTTATATCCTTGACAAGCCAAATATGCAAACAGCATTTTTAAATGGCATGCTGACATTTATCATTGTCTTTTATGGCGCGTCTCAACGAGTGATATGTGTTATACCTACGGGAATTTAGTCTACGGGTTTTCTTGGTTAACTTAGTACCAGGAACTTTGAAGATTGCTCAGGTCAGCCAGGAACTAAATCAACATGATCTTCTGGTTTTCTCTTCTTACAGAACAATGTGTATCATTTTGCTTTATTTAGTCCATGCTCTCATTTTATTAGATTGCAGAGAAACATAAATGGTGTCTGTTTACATTCCTTACTGATTCAACTTGAAATTATGACCAAGTATGGCTGGAGTAGTCTATAAAAAGATAGGGTAGTTTTTGGCTCTCAGACACATCAAGGTGTTTCTGGAAGCTCAAAACCCAGAGTGCAAATCAGTATAGCCTTCTCGATGATTTTGAAACCTCAAATCCTTTGAAATAGTTGGCAATTTGCCTGTTGCATATTTACTGTTACACAACTCTTCCTCTGTGTGCCTCTTAAAAGTTCCTCCTTCCTTTTTTCTTTAAGTCCCTTAGCAGCATCAAAACAGCTTCTCTCCCTCTCTCTCAGTCTTTTCCCTCTCCCCAGCCCTCCCCTCTCTAGCTCTCCCTCTCCTTGGTCTGGCACATTGTTCTGTGGAAATGAGTTGTTTTGAGTTCACACTTAGTTTTCCTGCTGTTTTTCTGGGAAGCTGGATGTGGCACAAAAGATATGGGAACAGCTTGAAGGAAATGGGTTTGTTTGGGGAAACAATAAAAGAGAATCAGCCCCCTTACCTCTCCTGTATGTTTGAAGGCATAGCATACAGTACGTAAAGACATTTGAGGGGTCATTGAAAAGTACAGTCAATATCAAAGCTACAGAGCATGGTTTTAGTAAGAGTGATAATGTTGGTAATCACTAGTTCAGAAGAGATACTGCTTCAGGGAAAAACAGCAGGATTTTTCTTGTCGGCACATCAAAGATCGCCATGTGTGATCCTTTTCTTCTTCACATCTGCAATTAAAAATAGGCCACAACCTGTTTCTACTCCATGCTATATTCAGCAGAAAACACGGTTGCAGGGCCACAAGTTGCACAATAAAGGTAAAGGCTGAATTTGTGAGGTAGTTCTCCTACCAAAGAGAAAAAGAATGAAAAAAATTGAAAATTTTCTAAAATAATTTTGTGATTTTGCATTTGTGTTTTTGTTTAGAAAGACATTAAGAACACAATTTAAAATAAAACTACAGGTGCATTTGCATTAATTTTCTTTTGCATCTCACAAGACAGGTTTTTTGTATATGTGAGGGTTTCTTGTTGTTCTGTTTTGTTTGAGGATAACGAAGAATATTCATGCCAACCTTTGTCTGTCATAGGTGTGAAACAACATTTTTCTAATGCATCACTGGCTACCTTTCCAACTGCAATGTACCTAAAACAATAACAGTCTCTTTGACTGATCTCATAGTTAATAATGGGGATAAAATAACGATATCCTTACTCCATACTGGTTCAGCAAAGCAGGTTAAATATACTTAAACATAAGGACGCACGTTACTGCTGTTTTACTAAGGACTCTCCTGTGTTAATCTTTGCACACATAGGAATGACTAAATACTGTGGCATTCAACCCCATATTAATTTCATTAGTCATGTTTTGTGGCAAATGACTAAAATAATGTGTGCTGAAGAATGAATCAAGATATTCATTATAAACAATTATAGGAAAGTATGTTAGGTTATACACTGTAAGGGTTATCGTGACAGGAAGTCATATTTTACATACACAGTGGGCATACTTGGAAAGTTCATTCTGAATTTAGAAAGATTACCCATTTGAGCAATATTCCATATGGTCATAAACTGGGGAATACCATAAGAAGCATATTATACTATATATGTATGTATTTAATGGATATATGGAAGATCCAGAATAAAAGGTCGCTGAGGAAAAGGAAGGGAAACTAATGTAAATAGAAGACTTTCTGTTATGATGTTGTGCAAAAATGGAAAGCACCCTTAATGTAGTGAATTTTTAAAAAGCAATAGCGATTTGCATTTTAATTCCAGTTATCTAATGTAGAGAAGTCAGTCAAAAATATCAAGAGGAATACAACTGGAAGTTGTATTGTTGGTAAGTTGTATTGTTGGAAGTTGCAAATAAAACCATCCTTACAAATGAAGATGGCTTAAGTGGCGTTTGCAAAACCTATCAAGTAAGGAAATTACTTTCATAAATGTTGAATGCGTTAGGTGTTCTCTGAATAGGAAGGTGAGAATTTTGAATGTGTATGAAGATGAGCATCTGAGACCTTGTCAGCCTGATGCAGCAGGAAAGAGGATCTCCAGTTCCAGGGGGTCCATGGCGAAGAAGCTGAGCTGCAGGAAAGCATCTCTGCAGATGCCCGAGAACGGTTCACCCTCCCTCTCTCTCGGCTGATTGCTGTGCCTGGCTGCTGGTTTGAGGGGACCAGCCAGCTTTAAGGGTTAACACACCCGGTAGACGCCCTTTTGTTTCCCCACAATTTCTTTGGGGTAGGTAATATTCCATTCGAAGCTAAGATCCCCCATAACTGCAGTCTTTCCAGCCAGCAAGTGAGCGACCCGTTCGTGGCACACACATGTGCGCACGTGCACAAACACCATACACAGAGGCATGACAAGGAAGTGATGGGTCACCCAGAAGTTCAGTTCATGGCCATCATCCAAGTGTTATTTCCCTAATGCTCTTAGACAATCATAAAAGCCAGAGTTTCATTGGAAAGGAAGCTAATTTGGATGCACTTTTCAGTTTTGCCCCTAATATTTAATTATTTCATCAGTGCCGTGGCTGTAAAGGTCTCTTCATTCCTTCCTGTACATTTCTCATCACTTTGCTGATGTGTCTATCTTTGGTACATAGTATACCTTAGAGAAAAGTATTTTAAAGCCTGAATTATTTTTACTTTAAAATTTTCTCAGAGACTGAGGATTGGGTTATCTAAAAATGTGTGTGTGTATGTATACTTGTGTGCATATATATATATAAAACAGACATATAGAATTATACATACAAATACATACGTGGTGGATCAACCCACTAGAGTTAACAAATAGTGAATTTAGTATAAATGTAATGGCTAAATGGTAGGAAAAAAGCTGCAATTTTAGCCTCTTGTGAGAACACTGGTCAAATCTTTTGAATAAAGCGGAAAAAAAATTGTGGTATCTTTATGTAAAGAATTTTCTCAATAAAGTTACCATGACCAAAGTACCGGAGCAGTTACCATGTTCAGGCAAAGCCTTTAGTTCTGGACAGGTGACTAACTCCAATAAACACTACAAGGAGGGCTGGAAGGAGGATCTAGTGTGCTACAGGCCTGTCAGTCTGACATCGGTGCCAAGGGAGGTTATGGAGTAGATCATCTTGAGTTCTATCTCATGGTACATGCAGGACAACCAAGTGATTTGGCCCAGTCAACATGGGTTTATGAAAGGCAGGTCCTGCTTGACCAACCTGATCTCCTTCTATGACAAGGTGACCCACTTAGTGGACTAGGGAAAGGTTGTGAATGTTGTCCACCTGTATGTTAGTAAAGCCTTTTACACTGTTTCCCACAGCACTCTCCTGGAGAAACTGTCTGCTCATGGCTTGGATGGGCACACACTTCACTGGGTAAAAAACTGGCTGGATGGCCAGGCCCAAAGAATTGTGAATGGAGTCAAATCCAGTTGGCAGCCAGTCATGAGTGGTGTTCCCCAGGGCTCAGTATTGGGGCCAGTTCTGCTTAATCTCTTTATCAATGATCTGGACAAGGGGATCAAGTGCACCCTCAGTAAGTTTGCAGATGACACCAAGTTGGGTGGGAGTGTTTACCTGCTGGAGGGTAGGAGTGGTCTACAAAGGGATCTGGACCAGCTGGATCGATGGACTGAGACCAGTTGTATGAGATTCAACAAAGCCAAGTGCTGGATCCTGCACTTGGGTCACAACAACCCCATGCAATACTACAGGTTCGGGGAAGAGTGACTGGAAAGCTGCTTGACAAAATAGGACCTGGGAGTGTTGATTGACAGCCAGTGGCTGAACATGAGCCAGCAGTGTGCACAGGTGGCCAAGAAGGCCAACAGCATCCTGGCTTGGATCAGAACCAGTGTGGCCAGCAGGACTAGAGACGTTATCATCTCCCTATACTCGGCACTGGTGAGGCTGCATCTCAAATCCTGTGTTCAGTTTTGGGCCCCTCACTGCAAGAAAGACATTGAGGAGCTGGAGAGAGTTCAGAGAAGGGCAACGAAGCTGATGAGGGGTCTGGAGCACAAGTCTGACGAGGAACTGCTGAGGGAACTGGGGCTGTTCAGCCTGGAGAAGAGAAGGCTGAGGAGAGACCTTGTTGCTCTCTACAGGTACCTGAAAGGAGGTTGTAGTGAGTTGGGTGTCAGTCTCTTCTCCCAGGTAACAAACAATAGGACACGAGGAAACAGCCTCAAGTTGCACCAGCCTTTTCCAACCTAAAAGATTCTGTTGTTCGACGATGCTATTATTCTAATTCTTGAAGACATGCCATTTAAACTGCTGGAGCCACCCATGATGCCAAAGATGTTAAGAGGAAACACAGAAAGGATAGAATTCCATGCCTAGAACGGGATTGGTGTCTGGTACTGGGCAGCTGTTTTGGCCCCAAGACTCTTTGCCAGTATATTTTTGATCTATTAGCAGGACTTCATAGCAGATGTGGCATGCGGCCTCAGTTCACTTCCGATTGGGCTGCAGGCTACTTTAGAAACTTGCCACCTGTTTTGCCAAACAAATCTTTGCTTGATAGATTGCTGAACAAAACAAAACAAAACAGAACAGAACAAAAACCAAACAACACTCACAGATATTTATATTTTTTAGTGAAGTGGAAGGTTGACTGCTCTTTCAGATTTATAAAGTCCTATACTAGAAACAACAGCCTAGCCCTGGGCTGCAGTGAAAAGGACTTTTATAGCCAAGTTTTCCCAGTTTTCTAGGCATTTTGAAGCACTAGAAGTTAACAGTGAAAGATGGAAGAGGAAAAAAACTTCAGATTTTCAGAGTTCATAATGAACAATACTATCAAGATGAAAAGGAAGAAAAGTCTATTGTATTGACTGAAAAAATAGTCATTCAAACTTCAGCATTACAGCACTTTATATGGATGGAAGTGCTAAAATAAGCATACAAAGCTAGTTTCTTTAAAAATGCATGTACAATATACAATCTGCAGGATACAATAGTATTGTTTTCAGCATTGGTGAGTTAAGGTTGACATAATCATTCAGGAATATGTTTTCTGAGTCCAACTGATCATTGTGCTATTCCAGCCCTGCAGCCGCCTAAACCCATTTGTTCAGCTACTGGTGCAGTAAATATAACCTTGTGTTGCCTTAGCCTTTAAGTAGTTTACCAGCATTCTAGTCATGCAGAAGTAAAAACCTAACTGGTCTCATCACTGTATAGCACCAGGTTGTCTGCTTTATTCCCTAGGCTTTCTGATACAGTCCTGTGAATTTTGAAGTCTGCTTTCATTCAGAAACCTGTGGCAGTTCCTTGGTGGTTGTACATAGGCAGATCTTCTTCCACGTGTACACCTCTTGCAGTCATACAGGCATTGAACATGTGCTGAAATGGATGCAGGATGAAGGCTTTCATCATTGCATTTGAACAAGCCTGCTGCATTGCTCTGATGGTGGCCAGCGCATGTGACATGTATGGAAGAGTTTCCTATTTTCATTTATTAACTCTTATTTGCACTTTACTGTCAGATGAAGACTGCAAGTGAAATAATTGATTGTGAAATGGCAGCACTTTAAATCAGGTGCTCATGGGCACTGCCTGATCTCTGGAAGTTAATTGTTCATCAACTCCACTTGGTGTGATAATTTCAGTGTGTGAAATACAGGTGGTGCCAAATACGGCACGGGGCTTGGCAGGAGGGAGGTATTATATGTTTGCTGAGATCCATTTTCAGTTATTCTTACCAAAGTTTCCATATCTGCAATTGTGGAATGGCAATATTTTACTATTTTACGAAGCACTCGGAGACCTGGAGTTGAATGCCTTGTGCTACAAATATTACTCTGTGATGAAAGAAGGTGATAAAAATAGCCTGGGCAAAAATAGTGTTTGCTGACATTTCAGGAATGACAGTCTGTATATTAGAAATTATGATAAAGCACCACAGTCTACACTGGAGTTTATAATGTTTCAGAATTTGTTCATTAAGTCACAAAATGTTAAACCTTCAGGCTCACCCGTGAGGCCTCTGTTCACATTACTAGTCCTAGTGAAGCCAGAAGAATGACTTACACAAAGAGGGCTTCAGGATCAGTCCTTAAACAGCTGTTATTTTTCTCCAGAAATTAATCTAGTCTGTGATTTCATAACATCATTTTGATGGATGCTTGATTATTCCTTTTCTTTTTCAAGTAGGACTGCAGCAGTGGCTCTCCTTTGCTTCCAAACATCCTTTGTATTTTTGTCAGCAAAAGGTGAAGGTATCAGATAAGTGGCAGCACCAGGCCTTTGTTTGGATTATCATGGACTATCCAAGTGCTCTCTGCAAATAGACAGAGTATGTTAGCTGAACTGGCAGTAAGGTTCTAATGGGTGGAGGTGAGGACAACATCTGTCTTTCCTATCTTGTACTTGCCAAGGCTTTTTGTTGTTCCTGAACTCTTTCATGAATATAATATGTGGATTTTTGTCTGATCTAATGAATCCAAGACTCAGAGATTTAGAAAGAAAACATATTCCAGATGTGTGCTGCAATTCCTGACTCAGGTGACTGCATTTTCAGTAGTAACCTTTTCCAGTATGTTCCACACACCATATTGAATATCTTGTGAAACTGCTTATTTTGTGAATGGTCAGAAGAGAGATGTTAAGAGCGTCATGATTAATAAGCGATAGCAAGGCTAAAACATCAATCATTTGTCTTTTGTTTTACCGATTATTGTTGGACGCAATGAATCCAGGCTCAATGACTTGGCTTTGAAGCAGGACTGCAAATTTAGTCTGGAATCTCTGTAAGCAGTTCTACCAGAGCTGGCTTTATTGTGCAGTGATGCCTGTTGCAGACGTGAGCAGAGCACAGTTTCAGACTGGAAGACTGCCCGCCACTCCGCCAGGTTCTGGTGTCCAGCCTCGCATGTGCTCTCTGTTCCAGTATGGAAATGACATTCCTGGCCTGTTTGAAATTAGATTTTAAGTCCAGATAAACAGCTTCCTACAGCATCAGAAGATATAGTCCGAGGAAGAACAGAAGACTAGCAAGTGAGAACAGTGACTGGAGTGGCTGTACCAAGGTGCACACTGTGCAATCTTGCACACTTTCGCCCGTTCTTTCTTTTGGTTGCAATTGCATGTAATCCACTTGCACACAATTTTAATAATAAGTGTTATCAACTACAGAAGAGATACTGAGTGCAAAAAAAACCCATGGAAACACTTAATAGAGCTAATTGCATGGTCTTAATCAGAAAATTCTTTCCTCAGAAAATACAGATCCTCTCCAAATGTAACTGTTTATTAGAATGTTTTAACATCTGCAAAACACACGGCAGTGCATTACAATTCATCCTTTTAATAAATGCTTTGGTGAAAGTTTTTGTATAACAGCTGTTTGTCTAATTTAGAAAGAAAATAAGTCCCAGTATGTCAGAATTACCCACAGAACAGAGGATTATTTTTTCTGACCAACTGTAGATGTCCGACAAGTGATAGGAAACAGCCTATGTATGAATGGATTGTGGCTGTGTGCAGGTCTAAGCTTGTGCTTACATATGTATTATCATGAAATTAGATTACAGAAAAAGTAAAAGTTGTTTACATTAATGAGGAGAAATGTCATAGAACTGGTCTCAAAAATAGATTATATAAATGTTATATATCTATATAATAAAAATTATATAAATATATAAATAAGACATATGGCAAAGCTAATTAAAAGTTCTCGATTGCAGTGTTTTTGCAAGTCTCTCATAGTCAAGTGTTAACAGGTCCATTTTGGAGTGTGGGAGTGCTGGCTCCACAAGCAATAAATGCGTTTTACTTTCTGCAGCATCTCTCAACATACAATGAGGGTTGTTGCTATATTTATATTTCCTCATGCATCCTCCTCTTTATGTGTAGTTCGTGCCCAGTGTCCTGGTTTGTAGCTGATGGTTTTCATGATACTGGTGTGCTTTTTCCTGCTAGTATTTTGGCAGTGGGCAGTGCTGGCCAGTAAGTTCTTGACTTTCGAAGTTCTTGAAGCTTTTTTTGAACAGCGGATCATGTGATAAATCTTGGATAGCCCATGTAGAGTAAAAAGGTCTACTAAACCTCTTCTATTACAGAGATTAAGCACTAAACCATGGAAATGTTTGAAGAAATGAAAAAAAACGAGAACTGAATATTTTGATATATACACATATACATGCACATACAATGAGTGTACTACCTGGAAACATGATTCCACTTGATTGCTGTACGAATTAATGGAAATGGTGTCATGTCTAAAGTGGAAGCTGGGCTGATGACAAGGAGGGACTGTGCATAAATGCATTTCATGCAGAAGCTGTCATGTCTGTTCCCTAATCAGAATTAACTTGAGAAAAAGTGTCTACCAGGTTAGAATGGCCTCCATAGTCTTTTAAAATCCTACTGCAGTGGGTTTTTTTTTCCTAATAACCCCCAGCACAAGCAAATTGTGCTAGACAACTATACACCTCATTGTCTTCTTGAACCATTTCTTAAGTCTGATGAAACTTTAGAAAAAAAAAAAAGGCCTTTGTCCTTAGTTCCTGACATTGCATATAAAGGACAAGTTAGCTTGCATACACTTCTCATGATGGGAACTACTTCAATCATATTTCCTGTAACTTCATGTTTCTAGGCCAAGTAATCTTGCATTTGATTAAGTAAACACCTTTGTCCTAATGACTTTATCCCTACTTTAAAGGCATTGCTGTACCTATTGTTCTACAAATTTGTCGTGGGTTTTTTTGTTGGTTTTTTTGTTTCGTTTTTTTTTAAAACTTATCAGTGAAGTATAAGTGAAAACCAAATAGAGAAGACATTTTGTTATTTTATCATTAGTACAGAAAGTCCAAATGAGAAGCCAGGTTTTGAATAGCACAAGCAATTAAAAAATAAAAAGGCTTAATGAATAAACAGATTTTGATGTTTTGCTGGTGATGTTATGAGACAAAGTATGTGGAGAAAGGAAGATGAAATAAAGAAGATCCATATCCAGTATTGACCTCAGATAATATTAGCAACAGCTCTACTGCAAGACTTGGATGAAAGACCTTTCCCACCTGCCACTGTAAGCAGTGTGTGTTGCTTTCTTCATATTCTTCATATTACGTTAACTAGACTCTGGTTACTAAAAATTAAAGGCTTCATTTCTGAGATGTCATCAGAATATGTTACTGTCATGTGAAATCCAGGAAGATGACCCACCCGCTACTAAAATTATTACTATAAAGGTACAAAACTTGGTAAGATTGAAAGGAGCCTTGTAATGCGTCTATTTTATAATATTTATTAATGTTTACCCTGCTTTTTCCCACTTACTACTTCAGGTTGCCAAACTGCTCCAGAAGCAACATTAATATGAATGAGAAAAACGATTAACATGTTAATGAGTAATGAAAAGTATTTACTAAAGAGAGAACTGGCAACCATATGTAAAAAACCCTTGCCAAACAGTTTTGTCTACGTTTGTATGTGGCCATACCATGTGGCTATTCTTTATGATGGCGAAAGCTGGAAATTTTTATATTACACTTGGTCCAGAAGCTTGCATTTAGAATTATAGCAGCAAGCATATTTTTAAGTACTTGTATTTAAGAAAGAAATACCCAGACTGTTTTGTGTCAGCTGTTCAGTACAGTAGTTTGCTGTTAGAGTCTTCCTTTCACAGCTTATGTAGGGTTCAGGCTTGAAAGCTTTAATTAACAAAGAGAAATCAAGGAAAGACAAGATGAAACAATGCATGTGAGGAGAAGCTGAAGGACATTTTCTATCTGTTTTGGGTGATACCAGGTTATACCAGTTATCAGATATTCTTGTATAGATGAGAAATGCTTCATGTTTCTTGATGCTATTTCTGTGCTTTCCCACAGTATGAGTTTCACAAGAGGTTATATCAGGTTGTACGATCTCTGATTGTTCAGCACCACTGTGTCTTGCAAAGTCAGTGGATGCAGAAATGCCTGGGCCAGAAATCCTCACCTTTTAAGATCACTGAGAGGAAGAAAGGCAGCAGTTGCCAACCCTGGACACAGAACTCCTACCCATGTGTTGCAGATAACTCTTCCCTCTGTGTAAGGATATGCAGGTACCACATATTTCACCCATAGTGGTTGCTGGTAGATTGACATCAATGGTCTCGGCTGCATTTGAAGGAGAAGACAGCCAGTACGACTGCCTGAGTCCTAGCTGTCTGGAGTAGTAGCAAAATAGACACTAAATATAACTTAGATGTTTCCCACACTGAAACCTCAATCTTACTTACGTGCGAGTAGAGAAAAGATGGGTAAGGAGTTGAGGAGGAAGTAAGGCTAACTCTAGTTCAGACCATGTTCTCTAGTTATGCTGACTCTTCAAAATTATGCAAAAGCTTAGATGGCCAGTTCACCTTTGTAGTGTGCTCAAGGGAGGGGCGATACATGCCCTACTGTCCTTCAAGACAGGCCAGCAAAGATCACAGAATCACAGAATGTTAGGGATTGGAAGGGACCTCAAAAGGTCATCTAGTCCAATCCCCCTGCTGGAGCAAGAACACCTAGATAAGGCTACATAGGAATGTGTCCAGGCAGATTTTGAATGTCTCCAGAGAAGGAGACTCCACAACCTCCCTGGGCAGCCTGTTCCAGTGCTCTGGCACCCTCACTGAGAAGAAGTTTCTTCTCAAATTTAAGTGGAACTGCTTGTGTTCCAGCTTGAACCCATTACCCCTTGTCTTACTGTTGGTTGTCACTGAGAAGAGCGTGGCTCCATCCTCATGACACTCACCCTTTACATATTTATAGACATTAATGAGGTCACCCCTCAATCTCCTCTTCTCCAAACTAAAGAGACCCAGCTCC
>VWYH01000863.1:91039-126481 GCA_013399365.1 Pampusana beccarii | reverse complement strand
CCTATACTGGAACCTGGGGTTGTTCCTGCCCAGATGCAAGACTCTACACTTACCCTTGTTATATTTCATTACATTTTTCCCCGCCCAACTCTCCAGCCTGTCCAGGTCTCTCTGGATGGCAGCACAGCCCTCTGGCGTGTCAGCCACTCCTCCCAGCTTGGTGTCATCAGCAAACTTGCTGATAGTACATTCAATTCCCTCATCTAAATCGTTAATGAATATATTGAACAATACTGGCCCCAGTACTGACCCTTGAGGCACTCCACTAGATCAGTGAGGACTTGGAGTAAAATTTCAAAGGTACCCTCTGTTGTAGAATATACATTAATAAGCCTTCCACATAAGGGCCAACCCGAGAGCACGAAAAGTTGGCAGAAACTGTTATTCCTACAGAGCCTCTACAGACCTGTCAGTGTGCACTGATAACTAGCATGGCAGAGTGCAGATGAGTGTTTGATATTAAATCAGAATGAAACTTTAGCTAGGAAACTGAGGGGTTTTTTGCCCATTAATAACTGGGCATTTTTTCCTGAAATGTGAAGTCCGAGTCTGTCTCTTGGGTTTATTTATGTTTGGCTTGGTTTTGCCATAGTCTTTTAAATACACAACCCTTATTAATTTGGCTCGTATTTCCAGTATTTGCTGTTCTCCTCAGGACTTTAAAATGTACTTTCTTTCTTTATGCAACGTATTAGGTATCCATGGCACAAGCAGTATTTACTGTCATTACTAATGTAAATAAATAGAAAACTCCTTTNTTTTTTTTTTTTTTTTTTTCAATTTATGCTCATCCTAAGTGTTCCTGAATTAACTTACATTTGGTAGAGTCTGGGATAATAGGAACCAGAATAAATTTGTTAATAGGAACCAGAATAAATCCCCTTGTGTGGGGGAGGATGAGAAATATATTATATAGTGTTCAATGCGTGTTCAAAAAAGTCAATTAGTAAATGTTCTACAGAGTACAGCATTCTGTCTGTTGTATTTGCAATCTTGTATTTGCTTTCTTTCATATAATTCACACTTTCATTTATTTACTGGAGATAGCACTTCCAAAATTAACATTTGATTGCATGTTTTTTGGCTCATGTATTAGCTCTACAGTGGGGCAGAAAAGAGGGAACAGTGCAGTAAATAATCTCAGGTGTGGGATGCGTTGTGATAGCCTGGCCAGGCTGTGTGCATATATGTGTATATCTATTCATGAAAAAGTTGCATAGACTGTTGAGAAAGAACTTTTTATTCTGCTTCAAGTGTAACATTTTCTTTCCTTAGTTCTTGTGATATGATCCCTGCTACTTTACCGTCCAAGCATGTCAAGACCCCCTGCTGTCCCTCAGCCCACTATAGCCAGGGAGCAAACTTTGGGGAGCAAAGGACCAGCAGCCATGTCCCGACGTACCTCCTTTAAGCGCAGGAGCCAGTTGCAGGCTTTCCTAAAAATGTGTCATCAGAAAAGCTTTAGACCACCACCAGTAGCAGCAGTTTTTAGCATGACCGGCAGGCCAGTGACATACAGGAGTTCGAGAGGCAAGGGAAAAAGGAGATGTGTAATTTTGTCATCCCTTCTGTCTTGCAGGAGCACGTTCACACTCCCAGAGACCCAGAAGGCAGAGTTCAATAGCTAGACACAGACTAGGGGAAGAGCATGAAAAGCAAGGAGTGGAGCTACCTGGGGAGTTAATATTAATGGTGGTAGCTTGGCGGTGACCTCAGAACTCAAACGACATCTGAATAGCAGTAATGAAATGGTGCAGATCGCTGTCTGAATTTTGTGTTCTGACCTGTGGCAGGAAGAGTTAGTGCTAGTGATTCATTCACGAGCCTCATGGCATTTGGAGGGCTGCTTGAGATCCCATTCCCCAAGCCCAGAGATTAAGGGGTGATCTCAATTTTCATGAGAAGTAATAAGAATAAAGTGATATTCCAGCCCTTGTGGTTGCAGAGAAAACTGAATACTAACAGAATGCACCCCAAGGGCTCACAAACTAGGCGAATGAGAAGAATGACAAATGTATAACCCCTCATAATGAACAAATACAACTGCTGACTTTTAGGGCAGCATCTAACTGCTGGAGCTTGTGCAAAGCCCTCTTGCAGCTGCCGGGGAAGGGAAGAGCCTGCAGGCAGCTGCCCAGCTTTCTGGAGCCGGAGGACTCCCGTGTCTCTGGCTCTTTCCTCTCTTGCCTCTCCAGTGCGTCCTCCCCTGCTGACAGGGCCTCATGGTTTTATCATGCTGCTGTTGGCCATCAGCGGCAGGGCTGGCAATGGTGTAGGCCCACACACACTGTCTCGCAGGGGTGTGGTCATGTGTGAAGCACCCTGCTCCAAATCTGTCTCGAGCTCCCCCTCCACACCCATCCTTGGCCCCCATATCTCCAATCATCGCCAGCTGGATGCCTCCATGGCTACTGTCATCTGGCATGCTTCATGCCGAGCCTCTTCTGCCGGCCTGGTGCTGGGGCTTGTTCCCCGGCTGCTGGCAGGGGCCATGTGGGAGGGAGAGGGGTGCTGGGCTGCCCCTGTCCTGTTTCATCTCAGGGCACAGCCATAGTGCCAGGGTGGGAGAAGGGAGTTGTGCTTTGGGTTACTGTTCATTTACACACTTACACCCCATGTTTGCCCAAAGTAACCCATGGAGAGGGCGGTTTGCCTTGCAGGGTTGGTTTTCATAGAATGTCCTGAGTTGGAAGGAACACACAAGGATCATCGAGTCCAACTCCTGTCCCTGCACAAGACAACCCCACAGTTCACACCACGTGTCTGAGGGCCTTGTCCAGTCTCTTCTTGAACATTGTCAGGCTTGGGGCCGTGACACCTCCCTGGGGAGCCTGTTCCAGTGTCCACCACTTTCTGGGGGAAGATCCTTTTTGTAATGCCAAACTAAACCTTTTCTGGCACATCTTCCTGCCATTCCCTTGAGTCCTGTCACTGGTCACCAGAGACAAGAGATTGGCGCCTGCCCTTCTTACTCCCCTTGGAGGAGAAGCCCCCTCAAGCCTGTGCAGCACTGGGGCCAGCAGAAGGGTGGGAACCCAGACTGGCTCCTGTGGCCAGGGAGCCTCGGCTTGAGCAGAACAGGTCCCTGCGGCAACATTAGCCCTTCCCACAGCATAATGATGGGCCCAGCAGGTACACTGCCTGCTGGAACCAGGCTCGGACACCACCTCCCTCACATGACCTGGCTCCAGATAATGCAGAGAAGGAGTTGATGCCAACGCAAATGTGTGACTGTGGGGAGAGAGGGTGACCTTCGCCCCTTCTGGTCACCAGCCAGCCATGATGGCAGCCATCCCACCACTAAGGCTCCTGATGAACCTGCTGCCCCCACGAGCCATAACCACAGTGCTGCCAGATGGCTGAGGACACCCTTCCTGCAGTGCTGGAGAGGGATGCCCGGCCAGCCAGCCCACCAGAAAGGGCTGCCATCAGAAAGAAAGAGACACCTGATGGGCACGTGGCATCCTCTCAGGGCTGGGGGTGGCCACCTCCACCAAAGCCGGTCGCAGATGCGGGCAGAAAGAGCAGGGTAACTGGATAAGGTTGTGCCCAGCTGTGTCTCGGCTCCTTGTCCAGAAGGGACTTGGCCTCTGTCCCAGAGGAAGGAAGAGGAGCTCCCAGTGAGTCAGCAAGGCACAGCTCTCAGTCGCTTCTCTCAGGGGCAGTTCAAGCAGCAACGGCAGCTTGCTTACGCCCCCAGCAGGTCTGGCCTTCTGCATCCCTGCTTGGGATGCAAACGGCCTGAGCTTCTCTGCCCACCCTGCCCTCTCCTCCCTCCCAGCTCTTCCTAAATGGTACCATGTGTCTGTGCATCTTCTCAAGTCACTGGTGGGAAGGTCTTCCCAGTGGAGAGGTTGTCCTCCCTCCGTATGCTGATAGTGTGTCTGGTACCATGAGTCCTCACCTCCACCAACAGCAGTGGCGTGCCTAAAAAGTGATGAGTATTTAAGTATGAGACTGGCTGTTTGTCTTCTGATGAGATGAACAAGCCCTTTTCTCCTTGGGGGTTATTGTAATATCTTCTCTGAAACATGGTCACACTGGCTTCTCTTCTCTGGTTTGCAGGAAGCATTATCAGTGGTGAGTGAAGACCAGTCCCTCTTCGAGTGTGCCTACGGATCGCCCCACCTTGCAAAGACAGAGATGACGGCCTCTTCCTCCAGTGAATATGGGCAGACATCAAAGATGAGTCCACGTGTTCCCCAGCAAGACTGGTTATCACAGCCCCCAGCCAGAGTCACCATCAAGATGGAGTGTAATCCAAACCAAGTTAATGGGTCAAGGTAATAAGGCCAGTGTTACCATGGCTCAAGTACACTTTTTTTTTTTTTGTGATATTTATATCTCAGTTGTCTAAACCTGTAAATTTAGCACCATTTTAGACATCCCAAGATACCCCACCTGCCCACCAACTGCTGTCCCAAAAGCCTACAGGTCTCCCGTACACTGTGGGTCACACCTACCAGCCCCATTCAGGTGTCACAGAGAGTCTCAAATGATGCTACAGGCAGTGTCTTCTCATGAGCTTGTGCGATACCTGTCTGTGTTTCCTCCAACTCTGGATAATTTTGGATGTGAATTTGCATTGCACACTAGTTGAAAGAGCTTATATTAAAGTTAGCAAAACCTGGGTTTGCTGTAGTCTGGGGCAACACCATTGATCCAAGGGTGTGGTGTCTGTGATCTAACACTCAGTGGAAGTTGTCAAAATGCAGTCATTTGGGCAGATGCCTTTGCTCTAAATATAACCAGACAGAGAAGCACAGGAAATAAATTCTTGTAATGACAGAGGGAGTGAACTATTGATCTTTATTTTTATATTTACTGTGAACATAGTGCCAAAAAGCATAATCTGTGGAGTTGGATTCAAGTGCTTATGCTGAAGAAACAGCATATGTATGGAGGCAAGCAGAAAGAAACAGGAAAAGAAATTACTCAACTCAACGGGCAGTAGCCACAGCATGTCAGCTCATTAATCGTCTCGGGACTTTCCTTACGAATGTCACTATGAAAGAGATGCATATGGATTAAGCTGAAAAGAGTAATGCAGTGTGGATTTGTGGATATTGACTGGTAGCTCTCCCAAGGATAGGGACAATCTGTGGGCTTTCTTCCACCTGAAAAGGCACAATGAAGATTTTTTTTTTTAAGGAAACTATCCAAACAAGTGCTTTCCTGTTTAAAATGCCTGACTGTCAAAACAGTTTTCCTTTGGTGTTGCTGAAGGGCAGAGCTCCAGAGTCAGTTGCTCACAATTGTTGGTGATGTACCAGTGAATACTGTGCTTCACATCTCTCTGTCACAAATACCTGCCTACTAATCTCATCTCCCAGCATCAGTTGTGAAGAAAAACCTCATCCATAGGCACTGTGGTTGCTGTTCACACTTGCTTTGCTAATGTAATGAGCACCATGAGCAGGGTAAAGTGGTTTGACAGCTTATCGCACCTACACTTTTCAGTGGTAAGGGTGGAAATTGTGCTGAAGTCAAATCAGAATTTCCAGTGAATAGTCAAAGATTTGAGATATGCAGGAAGAAACGAGAAACCAAAGTACAAATAAATAAGGGAGGTCTTCTTGTAAGCCTACTTATTCAGAAACAGTTATAGTGAGGTTTGGTTTTGTTTGGGGTTTTTTTTTGTGTGCTAAGCAAATGCACAGAGATCATCACAAAGGGAGTATAGATTCAAAACCTGTTTCATCTGCTTCCTAAAGTTACCTCTAAATATTTGTTCTGGCATTTATGTAAGAAAACCGATCACAGTTTTTCTCAGTGTAAATTCCATAAAGTGCATTAGAATAGATAATTAGTGTTAATGTTATTGAGATTAGTGGTAGCAATTTGTAGTGTTATGGATAAATAAAGTCAGTCATACACAGACTCCTATGTTAACATACTCCCAGATTTTAAGGAAGTGTCTAGATGACACAGATCCATTTGAAATTGTTTGTTAATCACATTTTTAAAGTAATCAAGCCAGAATCACGAATTTGCTCTCTTGGATTCCTGAAGTACTTAACTAGCCTGAATATTAGAGCTCAGTTTGCGAATCGCAGGTATTCAGCTGTTGCTATGATGGTTTAAGGAAAAAAACATAAGCTGTAATACTGTCTTTTATATAGTGGAGAACTTGCCCTGTCAATCCTTGTTAGCATCCCTGGTAAGGATTCTACTCCAATTTAAGAGGTCAGGACCCTTTCTGAGTCCAAAACATGTGCTCATAGTCAGATCAGTTAAATAGGGTGTCCAGGCAAACCTATACAGCCTGTGGGTGAGAATATAATATAGAAAATGTGCTGTCACACACCATTGTGCCCCAACCCAGTAGAGACTGGTTAGAGCCCTGATTTGGGAACACAGCTCCAGGCACTAAAGCTAGTGGGTTGCCAGGGGAGGCAGCCAAGCCCCGGCTTTGCCATCCGGAGAGGCCTGAAAGTGTCGTTGTGGATGGATGTGTGTGTGTTTGGGCATGCAGCTGGGGGAGATCCTGTGCTCAGCACCTTTGCGTCTCTCCCAGGGGCTGTGCCATCGTTGGATAAAAACAGAAGTAATCCAGGGAGCAGGGGGCCGCAGCCACTGGAGCAGTGTCCCAGCCGCAGGGCTGGAGTTAGGTTCCCCATCTTTGGCCTGAACTGGTGGTTCATGTGTTGCTGCCTCTCTGGCAGCATGGCTTCGGCAGGCAGGACAGGGTGGGCCCGTGTTCAGTGTATTTTACAGCCTGGAGGATGGGGCATGCATTCCGGTTGGGGGGCTCGCTGTCCCCATCTCCCAAACCTAGGGTATGTTCACCTTGCATAGGTGAACTCAGAATACTTTCCAGGGATTGATAAGCATTCAAAAGCCCTGAAGTAAACAGCCTGTTTGGACATGTCTTCATAATGCCAATCATTTATCCTTCTTTTATGTTGTTTTCTATCAGTGTGTGCATGCATTGTACCACTTACAGTGATGCTTGGGTTACCCGCCCAATCAATAGACAGGAACTGGCTTCTGGTCTAGGCTACCCAAGCTGCTCTTCGCAAAGAGCAACATTTTTATTTGCCTTTCCTTTGGAGGAATCCTAGTGTTTTCACTAGGTGCATAAAATGTTTCTGCACTGTTATTAGCAAAACAGACATCAACTTTTGCAAGGATATATAATGTGATCGTCAGAATTGTCTCTAAATCAATCTTTTTTCATTAGTCATGAGGCATAATTTTGATTCATACTTTTCTGGCAGAAAAGTCATTTTTATGTTAATTTTTAAGTTAAGTTTTAAGTTGGAAGGGGCTCACAAGGATCATTGAGTCTGACTTCTGTCCATGCATAGGACAACCCCGAAATTCACACTGTATGTCTCAGGGCACGGTCCAAATGCTTCTTTATTCCAGTCATTTGTAGAAAAAAATGTGTATCACTCAAGCCTTGCATAAAATGGAATTAGTTATCAGTAATATATTATTGCCAAAAAATCATAGCAAGTATTCCGATATGTTCGTTAGTACCGTCAATATGGAAGTGACTACAGGTTAGTGTGGTATGTGCATCTCTTAGAAATCTGAAAACCATTTTTTCCTTCCTGGAGTCCCGCTAGGCCTTTGCTGTTTGTATGTT
Source organism: Pampusana beccarii (assembly GCA_013399365.1). Classification (NCBI taxonomy): domain Eukaryota; kingdom Metazoa; phylum Chordata; class Aves; order Columbiformes; family Columbidae; genus Pampusana; species Pampusana beccarii. The sequence continues at coordinate 118,887 of VWYH01000863.1, read as the reverse complement.
GGTGTCTGGCTGGTTTTGTGACCTATTATCTGCTGTTGGTCACATACATAATATTAGCCACAACTTATATGCACAGATTAGTGGTACCCTGCCATTCTATAGACTACTTTGCATTTTCTATTCTGCAGAAGCCATCCCCACATTACTCATTTGCAGTCCATAAATTTATTTCCTTAAACGAAATGCTCAGTTCTTAAAAATGCTTCATATGTTAAAAATTAACACATGCAGTAGCTAGAGAGCTTGGAGCTGTTTTTCATTTTTAGTAGAACTGTACCTTCTCTGTTTACACCCATTTTAAAGTCTGGCTTGTCCCGAAGGAGTCTAAAATACCACAGCCACACTGCAGAGCCACAGAAGTGCTACCTCTAGGATCTCCAGAGTATCCTCTGTAATCGTCTTCCTGCAGGGGAGCCCGGGTCTGAATATTACAGTGTAAAGAGGATGCAAAACAGGATACCAGACCCCCCAAAGTGGTAACTAGAGAATAGTTAGCTTCATGATATTTTGCTCTCTGGCTCTCCCTTCATAGTGTTAGGCTGCTTCCTGGCCATATATTCTGTCATCTGGAGGGGGAATAAAATTTAGGAGCATACTGAACCTCTTACACATGAACAATGAAGTACCCACTCAAAGCAGAAACATACTCACTCTGCTAGGACTCTCCCCAGGTATACTTTGGATGTAATTGCCCTGCACTAAATCTCAAAACATAACAGTCTCAAAACTGGCGTTCCTGTGAATACTGGAGTAATAACATTAGAATGAAATTAAAGGGTTATTTTCAGTGTGCTGTGGAGGGATTAGTTACACAGTTTTCTTCAACAATAACAGTATTTTTAAAGCTAAACCCTGCTGCACAGCACCAGAAAATATAGCTTAAGGGCCTACCTTAAATTAAATAAAGCAAGAAAAGTTTAAATTAAAGCTGCTATTTACCTTGCTGTTGTTGCATATATAATGCAGGTTGTCACAGGTGGTATGAAATTGAGTTTCTTCAAATCCATTACATCGGCACAGCCATTACATTTCTTCCAGGTACATAAATCTAATGAAACTTTATGTGCCACCATATAGTCGATCTTTCACTGGAATGTAATAATATTATTTCCTGCTATTTATTGTTCTGAGTCAGATGAAAAGATTCACCCTGTTATGGTAAAGCACTATAATATAAATCTGGAGATTGCATCTCATATTCTTACTTTTCTGTTTATTGTTGTTTACATATTTTATCAAATTAAGTATGAACAATTCTATTACAATGAATGAATACAATTCATGTTATACATTTAGGCTGAAATTCACTCCTGTAGAAGTGCTCTCATGAGGCCCTGGGTACTGCTTAAAAAACATTTAAATCCATGAATTTCTCATTGGTCTCTGAAAATACTCACCCATGGGACTCCACCATGTCTGTGGGTGGGACTACACAAAGGTAGTTTGGAAGAACTACATTCACTGGTAGGTAATCAATCTCTCTAAGGGAGACTGAAGTGGAACATAGAGTCTTATTCAGGCCACAGATAAATTTCACATACTGTGAGCAGTGTTATGGTTTAATTGAAAAAGCATTTTGAAAGTTAGCTGCAGTGAAAGCACAGCAGACGTTTTCCAACATCAGCTCGGCTGATACACAAGTTTTAAAGAAATGCCAGAAATAATTAGTTGTCATTAAGATTTAATCATGTGCAAAATATTGTTTGAAGTGCCACCAATTGTTGCTCCAAAACCATTAGAGAATGAAATTATCACTTAGTGTATCTTCTGTGCTGACTCTTTTGGGAAATAACATTTTTCTTTGCATGTTACTGTTCTAACTTTTCATCAAAGAGCTTCTGTACTAAATGGATTGAATGCATCTGACACACAGGAGGGCTTTTCAGAGTTGAGAGTGACCTCAAGTTTTTTGTTTGGTTGGTTTGGTTTTCTTTTCCCCTTGGTGTGAAGTCTCCTAAGTGGTAGCTATTTTGTGCTATACAAACCAGCAAATTTGAATGGGTAGCACTTGAGGTACCCTGCAGAGTCTAGCCATGTGCCAGCTGATGTGCCCAGACACTAAGGAGGGTGCATTCATCCGTACAGAGCTCTGGGTGCCACCACAACAGGACTGTCATGTTCATAGGATCCGAGTTGACGTGCTTTAAGCTAGATGAAGTGCCTCTGCGTTATACTCCAGTCTGTGGTACAATACTGGCCGATCTAGTCAGAGTATTTGCACACCTTGCTTGCATCCAACATGTGGAGAAACAGAGCTGGTCTGCAGTAATCACCCTGACCTCACTTGTTTTTCAAGGGCATGGCTTTTTCCATCGCCGGAGCACAAACCCGCGGCTGAGGCGCAGTGCCATCCCTTCCACATCTGGTGGCCTACCACCGGCATGCAGCCCTGGTATTCTTGGTAAACCTCAGCTCAGACTAAACAACAAGCACGGTCCAAAACCCATGGCAGTCAATGGGACTCTCTTCTCTGTCTCCAACAGGCCTTGAGTCAACTCCTACATGACTCTACAGCAAAGCTGTGAGATCTGTATTAAGAGCATGACTTTCCTAATGTGTTTATTGGAGCTGCCTATATAAAGTAACATTAATCTTGAGTAAAAAGATGTGGTGTTAGTTATCTCAGACTGATAATCTTTTTTCCCACTGGCTGGGTGGTTGGTGGAGTGGCTGCCCACCAAAGTGGAAAAAATGCGAATTCAGGATCTTGTCCATGGAGGACTTTATGTGTGACTACTTTAAGAAGTTCCGCTTTGCTCTGAAAATGCACCAGCTTAACATTAGTGCATGCACGTGTTTGTGTGTGTGTGTGCATGGTTTGGCTCTGTTCTTGTAGCAAACATGTTACCAAGGAGAAAAACAAACACAGTTCACCACTAGTATAGCTACTTTTTTTTTGCAGCTTTTCATGGGGTGCTGGGCTTGCAGGTGCTAGCTAAGAAGCTTTCCACTCTGGGATAATGTGTTCATTCATAATTAGCATGGTTACATTTTGGATTGACCACTGATGCTTAAATGGTGTGTGTAGCATCAGGAGTTTAAGAGTGAGATGAGGACAGCTGGAATTTCGAAAGTGCTATGCAACCAAAAGCTCTCATATGGGTAGTGAAATATAAAATTAGTCTTCAAATAATGACATAAGACCCCACAAAAGTTATGATCACTGTCATTATTTATGACTATTGCTGTCATTACTGCTTTATTTCCAGTACAGTATTTACTGTGTCTAGAGTGTTCAGAGCTGGTGGTTGTGTTGTTCCCCAGGCTGGCACAGCATAGGCACTGTCAGTAGGTTGGTTGTCACTGACCCAGCACGTTTGGAGATGACTCTTCTTCTCTCCCCCTTCATTAGTAGGTGTTTTATTTTAATCAAGGTAGTATCAGCGGGCGTGTTCAGTGTTTAGAGCTTGGGAATAGCATTCCAAGACAAAGCAGAAGGTAAGAAAAGTAAAAGTGGCAAATAATTCACTCTACCGTTTCACATCCGTCGGCCTCACAGATGGATAACGCTAATCATGAAAATCAGCAGACATTTCACAGGCACGGGGGATTATGGTTTCCATACAAGATGTCACTTCTTTTTATGCCTGGCATGCTCTACTTCGCTAACTTTCTATATGATCCCTGCCCACAAAATAAGGCATATGTGGCTTGGGAAGGGCCCCATCTCCTGGTATTTCGTATTTTATGAAACCACAAACACAACAGTCTTACAAGCTCTTGAAATGAAATACAATTTGAGAAATGTAACCCATTACCATTATAATAGAATTTCTATAAAAATAATAAAAGAAAAACAAGAGAAAATACGTCATGAAAGTTATAGGCCAACTGGGAAGTCGTTGTGGCTTTGGCCTAGCTATCACCATGTCAGACTTCAGCCTTCTCCCAGGCAGCAACCTAATTGTAAATTATGTATATACAGAACATCATTTCTTAGCTTTGGCTTTTAGTGACCCCCTTCCCTTCTTTCCCTTTCTTCACTCCAGCCTCACACATAAGAAATATTGAAGTGTTTGCACTAATGGAGAAATGACAACGTGCAGTCAAACTTAAACCAGCTGTTTCCCCACACTGAGAACACAAAGAGCCAGGCTGGTAATATTTATAGCTTGACTGGCCTCTAGTGAGCCAGACGCTGACTGCCTTAATTTACCGTGATGGCCTTAAGGCTTGAAGCAGCTGCGGACCGCAAGATAGCCAGGGAAAGTGAAGTAAAAGAAAAAAAAAAAAGATTGTTTCAATTACCAAAAGTTATTGTTTTAAAATGAATGGCTGCTGCATATACAACTCAATAAACAAGCATATTTGTTTTGCTTACAGAAAGCCAACAGTATTGCATGTGGTGGCATGTGGTGTGCTTTCTCCTTTTGCTGAAGGAAGAAACCAAAGGCACCTCTCTGTGCCACATTGTGACATCTCCGAGTGACCCCTGGGCCAGCCCCATGCAACCCTGAGCGCCTCCTGAGTCCGGGGCAGCCCACACAGCACTATCGTCCTCTGTTTTGCACACTGTGGGCATGTGTCAGCGTATGGATGCCCCAACCCCAGCCTCTCCCCAGCCCTGGTCTGTTGGGGCTGCTGAAGACCATTTTGGTTGCCCTGGTATAGCCCCACATAGAGCAGTGCACCTCCATGACTGTCTGTCCCAGGGAAGACTTCGGTTTTCCATTTTTGCTCTTCTTTTGTCTTCTTAGGACTGCGTTTGGCGCTTGCCTTACAGCAAAGATAAACACACTGTCACCATGGCTTCAGCAGCAGCTTAATCCATCTTTAGCCAGCAGCACAGGTCCCAAGGGGCTTCCCTGCCTTCCACAGACCTTGGCAGCTTGCTCCCACCCAGGCCGTCGCCTTTCCTGTGGGCGAGCATTGCCTTCACGCAGCCACCCCACGTGGGTGGGGGAGTGACTCAGGTTATAGCTAAGCACTGAGTTACTTACCCATCCACCCATTTATTTACTTATTTGCATGCTTGCTGGGGAAGCAACTCTCCAGCCCAGTTCACTCAGCAGTTGTGGGAGAGCCTGAGCACACAGGGACATTTCAACCTACCTGCATTTTCTGGTGCTTTAATGCCTCTGTTATGCCTGAATTCTCTGCAGGGAATTTTGCGCTGCTTTCATAAGAAGCTTTGGGAGGAAAAATAAAAACTGTGTTTTACTTCAGCAGGTTAGGCGTGGTGGTGCTCGTGCAGTAGATTTAAGGGCAGGTGCCTGCACAGGAATAGGTGGTTTGTTGTGCTTGCAGGGCTTGGCATGGTGCATGCACAAAAGAAGCTGGGTGGCCAGGTCCAGCTGTGGTGCTGGGTGATGAGTACGCACGGTAGAAACCAAGTGCTGTCAAAGCAAGTGTTGGGGCCTCTGATATCACCACTGGAAGTGCTTTTCAGAGTCTCCCTTGGCGAGCGTGGGGATCACCCTTGATGCCAGGGAAGCAGCCCTTGAGGCTCTGCAAAGCTGCTGATGCAGCCTCGCTCCTGCTCCAGTGGCTGGGGAACACGGGCTCCTTCTGGGCAGGGTCGGGCTGTCCCTATTGATTGCTGCCAAAGGAGCACACAAAAGGGGATGCAAAGGACCCATCTTTACACGTCACTGCTGTGGCAGGTCTCGGCAGATGCAAGGCCCTTTGATCCACGAAGAGGAAGAGGCTATAGAGAGGAGCAGTGAAGAGACTTTAGGGCTGTGTAACTCTTTGGTATTGTGAACTACAGTATGCCAGATAGGCTTTAGAAACTACAAGGTACCTCAAAGTAAGGAGTCTCAGCTAAGTTTTAGTTTCTTCTTCATGGGCCATTTCTTCAGTAATAAACCTTTTTTGGGGAGGGAGAAGCACTGACCAAATTCACTGCAACTTAAGTAATTGCAGTGAATGGAGATGAGCCTGTGAATGCTTTGAGAGACACCCAGTATGAGCTGACCTTTGCATAACGTCATTTTGGCTAAATATAAATTTACATATGTTGGCCTAAATTATCTGAGGGAGCTGGCTTTGCGTAACTCTCCCTCTTGCACGCAAGGACAGGACAGGGTGGGGACACCACAGCCCTGCTGAGGCTGCTCCCCTCTTTCTTAGATCACTGGCACTACAAAATGGGAAAGGAGAGGGATTTGTATCCTGTAGGACAGTGTTATGGTTTGTTCACCAGAGCCTCACAGAAGAAAAGTTCCTGGTAGCTCATCATCTCTCTTGACGTGACTATGCGTGGAAAACTCTTCGAAGATATCCTTACTCTACTCTCCTGAGACTCCTTTTCTATAAGCAAACCCTGTGAGAAAGTCATCTAAGCTGTAGTTATTCAATAACATTGTAAAGATATGTAGATATTTGGAGAATACAGGTTTTCTCACTTATTTCTGTATGAAATACAAAAATATTAAGTAGAAGGGATTTATATTATGTGAATGTCACAGAGTTCATGTAATATTTTGCTGATTCCTAATCTCTGTTTCTCTGACACCTTGCATTTTAACATAACACAGGTGTTTTATGTCACATGGGGAAAATAGTAGCATAGTGAAGAGGAAAAAATGTGTTTCACACACTTATTTATGAACTTACATCTCCTTTCATCAGAGTCAATGGTTGGCGAAACTCCAATCGGCTTCGGTAGGAGTTAGTGTTAAATTTAGCCACCAAATCAGGTTGTTTCTAAGTAACCCTGAATAAAGGTAAGGCTTCTAGGTCTGAGGACCCATGGAGAAGTACTTTCTTTAATAGACATTTGTCAACAATCACAGCTGAATCAGATCAGGACTGGACAAAGTGCTCTTGGGTAGCATGATTGTAGTTGTTTTTTTTTTTTTTCTTTTTTTTTTTAAATTCCAGGTGTAACACAGTATATTTAGAAAGGGTAAAAATAACATGCAGCTGTGAAAAAAAATATCTCCGGTTTCATTTCAAACCTGAAGCTGAGGATGAATCACTGCAAAGTTGCACCCTTTACACTGGGCACACTTACTGAAAGCTGCTTTTCCACTGCCCCTGCTCCCCCGGTGGTTCAGAAATAAAGCAGACTTGCAGAAATTCCTGAAAACAGCTTTTGCAGACAATCACTCTCTTGTTATTCTGGGCACTAAAAGTACCATTTTCTAGTGTCTGCTTACATTTTCAGTTTTCTTTCTATACCATAGAAGTCCGTTCCAGCCATTTGAATTGAGCCTTGGTTCAGTGGAATGCATAGGAACATGCTCCATTTGAAGTACATTAGTAGTCCTGTTAGCTCCCATACATGCTTGAAGTTAAACACGGTCTTAGATTTGCTGAACTGGATCCACCCAGTAAGCTAACGGGACAAAACCCTTGACCATCTGCTTCTGGCTTTTAATGAAAAGTTATAACTTATGATCTTCTTCCCCACCCTTGTCTGTTCATATTCAGATCAGAAAACCAGCTCAGAAGCCCTGTCAGACTGCCAAGCTGTGTGCTACTACTGGATCTTTCACATCATTTACTGTTCAGTGTTTACAAGAGTGTTTTTAATGCATGATTGCCCACAGAAGTGGTGTAGGCTCTTACTGATGCGATATTTCACATCAGGAGCAAGACTTCAATGTCCTTATATCACAAAACCAAAATAAAATAAGTCTGCCAGTAAGGCCAAAGAATGCTGCTAGCTCTCTGTTTCCCAAAAAAACATCCCTAAAAAGATTCTTTCTTTTGTCTTTGTAATATAACTGACCTTGGAAGTCAGGGTGTTCATCTGCAGAGGTATAAGGGCAGGTGTTGGATGATGTTTCCAAATATACGTGATTTAATATGCAGAGTCACTTATGCATATATGCTATTTGTATTTGTTAAAGGTAAACAGAGAAAGCCAACATTTTAGTCACAGACAATCATCACAAAAGTTCTTTTTCAACATGTTTACACCTAAAAGAAAAAGTTGCTTTGTTTTGCTTAGCTCAGGTTAGACAGAAATAAACTGCATCCCAAAAATTATATTTAGAGGTATGTAGTGGAACAGAAAAGTTAAACCTGAAAAAATTGTACACAAGTATCCTGGTTCTGAGGGGAAAAGCTAAATTCACCACCACTTAATGACAGGCAAGATCATGTGCTGACTCTGTCTTTTCTTGTGGTGATTGTTCAGTCCTGTGTATGACAAAGCAACTGTAGGACCTTTAAACAAGGCAGACTTCATATGTCATATATTATGCAGCACCCAAGATTTTTTATACCTGAAAAAGGTATGTGAAGCCAACATTTCCCAGGCAACATTCACTCAGGGCCCTGTTCCTTCTCCTAAAAAAGATGACAGTACTCATTGAATGGTTTCTGTGATAGATTTTATTTTTCAGTAGGTTTTTTGTTTGGTTGCTTTTCTGTTTGTTTGAATATATACATTAACAAAACGTAGTAAAATTAGTAGTAACGCTGCATAGAAAAAAACTTATAGACTTAAAATGTACCTTTAGTATTTAAGATGTATACTAAATCTTTTCAGCTTTCCAAGTGCTAGTTAGTTTTTAAAACACACTTGTGAGAATTATAACTGCATTAGTTCCTTACCCATGGTAGCACTGAGCAGTGAATACAACCGAGTCACTTGGGCATTGGATAAAATATCTGCCACATCCTTTGGAGGTGTGTTGAGCAGTGGTCCAAACGGTATGCTGTTTTTCCTCTTTTGTCCTCAGAAAATAGCAAAACTCCTCTGGGAAAGCACCTCTATACTGACCATTGCTGGACGTACACTGACATCACTGCCCAATGCTTGGAGCAAGAGCTGGGATTTCCAAACTGGGGAGAGCAAGAAGGTCTGGGTGAAACATATTTGGAGGGCAGGGGGCAGCTGCTGAAACATGCTTCCAGAAGTCTGGGTCCTTGAAGGGTCTCTCAGTTCTCCGGACTGCAAATGAGTTGGTTTTAAGGAACCAAAATGAAGCATTATGACCTGACTTGCTGCTTGTTCAATAAGACTATAGTACAGTTTCAGGAGTTACACGCCAGGACTAAAAGAAAGCTTGTTAGTAACGTAGTATCACTAAAGAAGCCAAAACCAAACTAACACCCTCCTTCCCTTGCCAAACAACCTCTTAACATTTAAAGGTATTCCCCTTGGCTCTGTTCTTTATTTTGATTTTCGTAACAATTTTTCTCTCTCTGATGAAACACATTGTAGACATTAAATTAAGGGACAAATATGTCTGTGTCTGCCAGAAAGAAAACTGTGATGCAATTAAAATGCCATTAGGGAACCCCTGTGGGATGTTAAGCCTAAAGACTCTATTCAGAAAGCAAAGCCAAAATTAAAGAGGTGTCCGGTGTCAGATCCTCTGCAGATTTCAATTTCTTGACTACAGTACCATGGAGACTGCTAGTCAGGAGCTGGAAGTTTTTTCCAGTCATGCGTGTGGTATTTTGAATCATAGATTTGGCAAATGTGCCTTTTCTGTAGGCCGTACATAGAAGTGTGTCTATATTGCATGATATAAAGTGCTACTGAGCGTGGCCCACATGAAACAATGACAGCAGTGGAGATGCGAAGCTGTCCAAGCCTTGGACAATGACAACTAATAATAGCTTTCTCTCAGAAAATTCGCATTAAGTGCATCTCTACGTTTACTGAGTTGTCTGTGGGATGTTTGGACAGAGAAGTGCAACTACTTGCAGACATCAGTCTCAGCAAATTCACAAACAAGCCTCCATTCTAGCCTGGTCTCTGGAAAAAAATCATTAGTGTTTATAAGTTTGGAGACATATAAGAGCTTGATGCTTGGAAAAGAAAAGTAATGGTCCATTGAGGCTGATCATTTTTTCTGAGGTAACTGAAGGAATCAGCAGAGTCATTGGGTGGTAGGTATTGAGTTTTCCAGTGATAGCCCAACCCTGGTGCTCAAGTCTTGTTTTTTCTGTTTCATTCAGCATGATTCTTTGCTGAGGATATTAGTCAGGACTGGAATAATAATATAATCACACCTCTCTTCTCTGTCTAGGAATTCTCCTGATGACTGCAGTGTGGCAAAAGGAGGGAAAATGGTTAGCGGCTCAGACGACGTTGGGATGAACTATGGAAACTACATGGAAGAGAAGCACATTCCACCCCCAAATATGACTACCAATGAACGAAGAGTCATTGTGCCAGCAGGTTAGACCCTCTACACAAAAATTTCAAGCAAAAAAAATGTATTTCCCCTAAGTCTACTAACATTATTTAAGAAGATTTGGAGAAAAGTGGCAATGCAACACAGGTGATCAGGAAGAAAAGAGCAGTAGTTGCCCAGGGTTATTGAGAGAACGAGATGAGAAATATCATAGTGAAGCCATCTCCTCAACCTGTTCTCCCCATTTCAGCAACAGAACTGGCTGACACAGGCACTCAGATCTTATCTGACTTCTCTAACTCCTTTTGGAGTTTTTCACCCCAAAGTGGGCAAAAAGAAGGGCCATTTCCATTTCCTAACACCGTGGACTAGCTGGGTGTGGAGTGTGTAGAAGAGAGAAAGGATCACTGCACCACATGATATCCCTGCAAATACCAAATGCAGTCCAGACCCCTCAGCATGCTAAAAACACAATAGCTTCTGTGAAATCAGTGTATGAAAAGCATTTATCTAGGTTACCCCCCGAGTTTGGGTGGTGTAAAACATTTTAATAAGCAAACTGGCAACTCCACTGCAATATAAGAGCACAATTGGGAAATTCTTGGTTAGTCTTGGCAAGCGTGGTTTTTGGATTCAGCAGTTAATTGAACAGGAAGGCGTTCACTCCTGTGTGCCTTGTCCTCCTAACAGGCCTGTGCTGGAAGGTTCATTGCCCCAGTTTGCAAAATAACTACCACGCCTATTTCTGAAGTCAAAACATCAGACTATCATGACATATGTGGGTGTTCGTAAACCATTAGATGTACACAGCATAGACACAACACCTGCAACCTGCAAACAGAAGGGAATGTTTTGCTGCTAGTTCCTCTCCAGCAGAGATGTGTCTATCTGAAACATTTCTGCTAGTGCATGTTGCTTAATATTCTTACAGTTTTTCAGTTGCTAAGATATGCAAGAGTACTAACTGTGGCCAGTTTTGCAAGGTGTGATTATTTCAGTTATTTGTCAAGATATGTGTGGACAAATACATTACGGTATCCTGTGCAATGGTGTTGGAAGTTCTACTCTGTAGCACAGAAGAGTGATGCACTGAATAACGAAGTGACCTGCCAAGTGGAAGAAGACCACACTGAAATCTGCAACATTTGAATGTTCTTCTGAAACCTTTATCTTCTTGGTGGTTGTCACTTTTTTCAGTCTTATAGTAAGCTTTAGTATGGTTAGGTCAGCAAAATCTCTTCTCAGTGTATTCCTGGAGGTGTGTTTTGAGGTGGATTTGAGTGACATTAAAGGAACAAGATGGTCACAGTCACAGTCTTGCTATTTTGAGGTCCCTAGAAGAAATGTACAGGTAAAACCAGTTGGTTTTGTTTGACTACCACATAGGCATTGTGCAGCTCATGTGGCAATGTTTAGCAATAAAAAAGCAAAATTCACATTTCCAGCTATGGTAACTCTCTGGTTATCGTAAATAAGAAGCCTTTAAAAACTACAGGCATAATCAAAATGTTTTGACGAGTTTCCTGATGTTTGGTTGTTTGCTTCAAACCGAACTGAATGTAGCTTTTGGAGTTCTCTTCTCTAGGTGTCGATAATCTCACCCAGACCCTAGGCTTACCAAACAGACCTGCATCCCTCTAGTTTGCTACATATTCCATAGGAGTTCTTTTACGTAATTTCTGGTGCCCTTCAGAGAACAGAGAAACCCTCTGAAGCTCCAGAGCATTAAATATTCTGACTTGCAAAGGTTTAAAATACCAAGAGAAGCGTAAGAAAAGGGAAGGCACTGATGGGAGGAGGACTGGGAGTGAGCAACAGCATAACAGACTCTGAAGAGTTCCTAGCCCATGGAAAGACATCTCCGCCTCTTTCAGGTCAGCCTGAACAACAGTCAAAAGAGAGGGAATGGCACTGAATTCAACCACAGAAAAGCAAATTAGTTTGTCACTCAAGTCCCAGCCTTTCTGCAGACTTTTATGCGACAGAGTACAGTCATTTGACCTCTGTGTGCTCCATTCTCAGTCTTCAGGATATCACAGAATCACAGAATCATTTAGGCTGGAAGGCACAAACTCTCAAGGAGTTTGTTTCCCCTTAGCTTTGACCTTGTGTCTTCAAAAAGTATAAATTCTCCATGGTAGGAACTGTCTTCCATTATGTGGACGTGCACTGGAGGTCCTTAGGGACCTTTATCTTGATGGGTGCTTACTGAAACTCGAGAATAAGGAAAAATAGAATGGAAGAGAAATAGAAAAGGAGGCAAAAAAATAAGTTTAAGTCAAAATCTAAGATTCATACATGACTCTCAAAAACACAAAGTATTTGACCTTATGTTTTGGTAAAAATCTGGACTGGTTCTTGGTTTTTCCCCAGATGGTTTGCCAGGTAGTATGCAAAAATTCTTGCAGATTTAGCAATATATGAGTAAAACACAGCAGTCTAGGGAAGAAAGTGCAGAATATTCTAGTATGACCCCTTCTAGTTTTTCAAATAAATAGCGAAATCTATGAGTGCTTACTTAGCCTGTGCCCAAGAATCCATATGCCTGACTTGAATGGAAATGTCATTTGAGTAAAGATACAAATTCAACAGGGAGCTTTAAAAGTGATTGAGATACAAGTTGCAGTGCTGCTAGTGCGCTCTCTTAAATACTTTTTTGAACAGTTTTCTCTGCATGAGAACAGGAGCCTTTATTTGTTTGTGGATAATAATGCATAAAAATAGCAGGACAAAAGAACTAAATGGGAGAAGGAGCTCAAAAGCAGAGGGTTTGTTGTTAATCACCAGGGCTCACAGCTCTTCCCTAATATTTTTTCATGGACACTTATTCTCCTTTCCACCCACCAGGCCAAATTAATTGCTCCTGTATCTCCAGCAGTCAGTACACAGGGGATTAAGGTCTCTCCAGTTCAGCTGTGGTCTACATTTATTTTGTACTGGTCCAGTGCATCAGCACTTCCCCCTCTTTGCCTAATTTTATGCTTTGCAATACCACCAGATCCTACGTTATGGAGCACAGATCACGTACGCCAGTGGCTGGAATGGGCAGTGAAGGAGTACGGTCTCCCAGATGTGGACATCTTGTTGTTCCAGAACATCGATGGGAAGGAGCTGTGTAAAATGACCAAAGACGACTTCCAGAGACTCACTCCAAGCTATAATGCAGATATCCTCTTGTCACACCTACACTACCTCAGAGAGAGTAAGCTAGTTTTCTATTATTATGGTAGCGTCTACAATAAATCTGTGGTTGATATTAGTCTTGGATGTAATGGTGTGGATACACTCAGCTGGGTTTTCAAACGTCTGTTGCAAATATTGTTGTTCTTAAGAACATAGTAGGGAGCCTGATTCAAAGCCTCATGAGTTTGATGGAAACATTCCCATTAGTTTCAGCTGGCTTTCACTCATATTCATTGAAGAAAAGAGGGAATATTTCTACATGTCCATCTCAGGGAAAAATCAAATTGAAACCCAGCATATTCTTTATTATGCTGTAGAAAGAAAATCATATGGGATTCAGTGCTAATGTTTTTTCTGGTCACATACTCATTTCTTTCCATTTTAACAATGAGAATGCCAAGTGAAAGTGCAACCGTTGATTCATAAAGTGAATTCCAGGCATGATTCTAAGGGCTGACATCAGTTTACTCTAATCTGGGTAGGATCAGGAAGATTTCACTGAATTGAATAAAATTTTTGTAAATTCGTGGAAAAAAGAAACAATCCGTGAAGTCCAAATACAAATTACTTGTAGTGCATGGCTAGCATTTCAAAGTGAAAGAAGGGACTAGTGAATTCCTGGCTTGAGGGCTTTCAACTAAGCTTGAGGAAATTTTGCAGGTTTTCCTCAGTTTAAAGAAGTTAAAGTGAACATGGGTTTTGAAGAAAATAAAACAAGCATTGCAACACCAGTGCGGTGCAGTCTCCTCCGCACGCACACTGTCAATAATCAGTCAGAAATATTAATAATGTTGAATAAATGAATGCCCTAGATTAAGCTGTAGCACACATGCCTCCCTCCAAACTGCAGACTGAAACCGACTGTTAGTAGATTCACATTCAAACAATCCTGTCAGGGGAAAATATGGTTTTAAAAGATAATTCACAATTTTTTTTTTTCATTTTGGTGTTGCTTTTTGTTTTGTTTTGTAGCTCCTCTTCCACATTTGACTTCAGATGATGTTGATAAGGCCTTACAAAACTCTCCACGGTTAATGCATGCTAGAAACACAGGTAATGCTGGCACTGCTCCCATTGCTATAGGTCATCTTCTAAAAGCACAGGATTCCTTTTTATGGGTTGCTTGCTAAAAATGGAAATGGTAAATCAGGAGGGAGACAAGAATATCCTCTCCTTGCTGTGCGTGTGAGTTTTGTGCACAGTCACACAGAAAAGAAGTCAGATCAAATAGGGCTAGATGGTGCAAGAATGGTCTCCTTACTGGTAATTTCTTGTGTCCTATAAGAGAATGGGATCCCTAATACAAGACAAACTGCAGACTCAGGGCCTTTGTTTCCGAGAACTTTTTTTCTTCATTCTGTCTCATTGTGCTTGTCAGATCTACTCTATGGATCCCTAGAATGTTGATGGAGCTCAAAAGTGCTTCAGCACTTGTCTAAGTGCTGTGGACTCTGGTGAATGGAGACCATCTCCCCTCCCATGCCACATATATTGTATCATTCAATAAAATTGTTATTTAGGCAGTTAGCTTATCTCATTTGTCAGCTATATGGGACTTGAGCTGGAAACTCCATTAAGTTTGATGTAATTTCCACTGTCTCATCTGAATATAAAATGATTTTCATAAATATTCGCCCTTCTGCTAATTTGGCCCAAGAAAGTATTGAGTGTAGGTAGGAGAACAATATAATACATGCCTTGAAAGCATCTTTCAGGATATGACTTAAAATATTTGTGAAAATAATTCAGAATAAATTTTATCTTGCTCTATCAGTTGTGCAACAGAGGATGGCATGGAATTGTACATATAGTATGGTCTACATACTAATGAAAGAGGTTTGGAATATTGCATGATCATGCCTGAGGGTATTAGTTACCTACAGTGACCAGAAATAACAATTCTTTATGAGAAATGAAAAAGATAATGCAAAAGAAAACACACAAACAAACAAAACAACCCTTGGATTGTGATGCCTCTTTCATATTTCATTTAGTTTTCACTGTGGTAAACAGCAGTGAGTTTCCCAGTAAAATTAAAATTCCCAGTAAGATTAGAAGACCTCTCCCTAACATTAGATGTTTGCCACTTGATATAAAGTGCTACTGTGGGCTGTAGGCCAGCTGCATAACCCACCAAAAGCAACAAAATTTTTTCCATTGACTTTGATGGGGTTTGGAATAAGCCTTAAGCCCTTTCTAAAAACAGATGGACTTGATGGTCTTTTCCATCTGTGGCTTTCCAGATTTTAATTTGCCAAGCAATTTCCACATACAGTTGTCCAAGTGTTGTTCAGAAGTTCTATTGTGTTATCTTTTTCTGTATGTATGCACTGACAATGATATTTTGAAATTAATTTCACCAAAATGAGATTGTTTGCATTTCTGTCATTGGAAGTGTGAATAATATCATATTGTTCGTCAGCATAAGGGAAATTAGTTGTTCTGGTGGCATGAGAAATTTGGGGTGGGATTTTCAAAGGACCCCCAAAGAGTTAGAAAGAAATTCTTCTTGAAGTCAGCAGCAATTGCACAAATCTTTATGACCGTTTCCATGTTCCCATAGATGGCCAATAGAAGTCTGTTGATGTAGTTAGAGCAATTACAGTGCCTGCGATAAGTGAGATATATTTTTATATATATCAAGCTTAATAGTTTCAATTTTTTCAGTTTGTCAAGAGAATGAGATTTCTGAGGGTCTGACCCAAAGCCAACAAAAGCCTGTAAGAAGATTTCCACAGACACCAATAGGCTTTGGCCCAGGCTTATTTGGGAAGTGCATGCACTAAGGAAGAGAAAGCAAAGAAATTTTATTTCAGAAGATATGAAGCCACCTGCCCAGGTGGAGGTGATTGTGGTGAAGGTAGAAGGGATTTCCTGAACTTGACTCTTTCCTCTCTTAACACAGATTTTGCACAGACTTTTATCCAGTAATTTGAATGGATTTATGCAGATGCAAAGGCTATCAGAATTAACCTTTATACATAACAGTTCTAAGATAAAAAAATAGTTCTTCGTAGTCTTCATTCAGACACACTACAAGAGGGAAAATATCAGTGGACTTAGGGACTGTGAAAATGAATCTTTAGGTGTTATCTCTTCTTCTTTCTCTTTAGGAGGTGCCACTTTTATTTTTCCAAATACATCAGTTTATCCAGAAGCAACACAAAGAATTACAACCAGGCCAGGTATGAACAATGACCACCTTTTGTATGCTGTGATCTTACTCATTTCATCTCTTAAAGCATCTTGTTCTTCTTCTCCTTCAACTCTCTTTTTTTTTTTTCCTAAAATATTAGGCTATATTTTGAATACACACACATATTATATGCATATATTTTATATATGTGTGTGTGCTTACCTCATTGTGTAAACTGAGATGATTAAATAGAGCAATTTAACGTCAGTTTCTTCCACAAATCTCTGTCTTTGAAGCAATGCTATCCAGTGTTTAAAGCACCAGAGAATCAGAAGACCTGAGGTCTATTCACTGGTTCTGTTGCATTGTCCCAGCACAGTCACTTTTCAATGTGCTTCAGCTCTCTCTCTGTAAAATAAGCCAAGAATACCCTCTTTTATAATGCTATTCAAAGTATATTGGGAAAAAAATACTCTAAAAATGCAGGATACATGTTTCTCCTGCTGTCTACTTTTTATATATGTTTGAGGCAAATAAACCCCATGACATCTAGTTTTGAGTTGAAGAGACTAAATAAATAAAAACATAAGAAAGTCCTTATTGCCTAAAAGTCTGAAGCCTGCGAAAGTATCACAGGTGTGCTGGTTTGTGAAAGGCTAAAGAGAATGATTAAAGAAGATGAAGACATAGCTATAAAGCTAAAAATTTTCTTTACATCACCCTTTACCACTAAAGATGCTGGAAAAATGCCTAATCTGGACATTTGCTTTTCCAGTAATAAGTGCAAAGTACTGTGAGACATCAAGAGGAGTTGCAGCAAAATACTAAATTTAAAAGAAATCCATTACTGAGCAGAAGAATACATTCAAGTGTTCTGAAGGGACATGCACTTGAACTGACTGAGCTCTTGTGAAGATACATTCTCTCATTAAAAACAAAGGAGGTTTTGGATAGCAAATATTTTATCTGCCCTTTATCAATGCTCTGGTGTGTAATCGAGGAGAGTATACAGAAGTGACTATTTTATATACACTTGTATGCATGTATATATGCATGTCTGCAGATTTGCTAATTGGTAGTTAAAGAAGATAGATAGGGAAACACCTAGCAGACTGTTGCATGATCAAATCCACCCTGCTCAGTTTCTAGGTAAACAAACTCCTGCTAGATTTGTTTGTCTATAACAATATTGTAGTGAGTAGAAAGGAAACCACTGATGCAATGCTTACATATGACATTTGGCTTTCATAAGACATTTACCGAAGTGCCTCACAACTATTTACAATAAAAGTTAAATCAGCATGTCGTAAGAAACAAAATATTTTAGCGGATCAAGAACTGGCTAAGTAACCTGTTACAAAGACTAAATAATGGACATCTTAAGTTATGGGTGCGTTAGCATTCTTTGCCATGATCTACAGTTGTTAATAATTGGATAAAGGACACAATAACATTTGGTAGAAAACTGGATGACATATGATTTTGTCATTACTTAAAACCATAGATTCCTCTACAGGCATCCGGAACCTTGTTAGAGATCAGTGATCTGGTGATAAGGTAACAGCTGAAAATACAAGTTGATAAATGCAGTATTAGACACAAGTTATTTGCGTATCTTACTGATTTCAAATTAACCCTCTTCATTCGTAAAATAATAACTTAACACAGGCATCTTTATTGACGGCACAATGAAAGCCATTGCTCTAATTGGCCAAAGTGGGGAAAAAAACAAAAAAGCAAATGAAGAAACACAGCAAAGGATCATATGGGAAATCTGACTGTACCATTAAATAAATCATCGCTGTGGCCTTGTACAGGAAGCTGTGTGAATCATCCCTTATCAAAAAGGCTATTTGCAGAATTAAAAGGCACTTAGAGCAAGCCACAGCAATATGGAAAATCTTTCGGGCATGTTGAAAGATATTGACGTTTAAAATGGTTCAACTCATTGTCTGGGGGTGAGGAAATGTGATGAAATTATCAAAATAGTGTCACAAGGTACCTGCTTAGTCTCAGTATTAAAAGAAATGACATTTTAAAAAAAATTAGACATTTTCATGAAACATTAAAGCAGACTGTGGCACTCATGGTCACAGGTTATAGTAGCACCCAGGAGCTTTGAATGGCATGGAGGAATCTGGACATGAATATAGATGAGAAGACAAAGCATAGCTATAGAAACATTTACCAACTATACAAAGTAAAACCGGTTGCCCAAAACTCTCAGTAGTTTCCTACAAAAATGAACATGTAACACAAGACCAGAGGGATCTGGGTGTCCTGCAGGAAATAACTGTGTCAGTTGTGAGGATTTGAGGCAAAGGCTAGAATGAGTCTGCTGTGAAAGAATACTATTTTATGTGTATGTTTGCAGTGGACTTGAACAAAAAACGTATTTTTTCATGCCGTGAGAAATTCTATTATTTCAATATTTGTTTCATCCCAACTCATGATGGAAAAATAAAATATCATTTTTTCCTAAAGTAAAAATTTCTAAAAAACCTCCACATATCAGATATGGTGAAGTACTTCATTCCAGCATTTTTATCCAAATCACTTTTACAATGACAGTTACACTTCACATCAACATTAAAAGCATATTCCTGTATGGACACAATGCCTTGTGGGAGTATAGTTTGGATATGGGGTGTTTCTATTCTTCTGTGTAAACTGGTATATCTTAACTACGCATTTCTTACAACAAATTATCCTGTCATTTTGAAAGTATTACTTGATTTTATCTTTTGCAATTGAAAGTGGACAAACATCTTTAAAGTTTAAATTTTCAATCAGAAATGAAAAAAATAGTTTATTTTTTCAGAAATTCAGTTCTCTCTCCAGAAACAATTTTGTTGGCTTATTCCATGGCTTTCTTTTTAGTTAAATGTCACATTTCAACCAGACTGCAAAGAAACCTTTCCATAACAAAGTGTCCTTCATGTAAGAGCAGTAGCAGACCCTGGGGACTATCACTTGATGACATGAAAAAGGACAAAAGCAAGGGGGGATGGGGGAGTATATAATGTTAAATGGGAATTAGCCAAATCCTGGGATGCAATTTTGGAGAAAATAATTAAGCATTGCCATTGTTAAGGCACTACAATAGAAAACAGGAAATGGGCAGGACTTGTAATGAACTGCAATGACAAAGGCGTATTTCTTCAGTCACCTTTACAACAGAACATGAGGTTTCATCAAGCTGAAAGTAATACAATGAAGCTATAAAGAGCTATGAAGACCTAATATGGGTTTGTCTACATGTCTCATCAAACAGGAGCATTCCCATCAAAGATCTGTCCAAGATAAGGACATGTTGTATTAATATCTCATGAATAAGAACAGATCTGCTTATCTAGGATAGTAACATGTTTGTCAAGGCACAATACTGAACTAAGAATGAAGTAGCACTTTTGTGCTATTTCAAGAAAGGTTGATAACTGGATTTTTCTTTTAATGGAGAGGGCGTAGCCAGAAAACCATCATATTATGTGTTTGGTTAAAAGGCGAAACAATTTTCTCGCAGTATTAACTTCGTGCCAAATATATTTTAAGGCTGCAAGTGCCACCAAGTACAAGCCCACAACATCACACAATCCCCTCAGTGTTCAGGTGTCTAATGATTTGGACACTCACAAATAGGGAGAGGAGAGGAGAGGAGAGGAGAGGAGAGGAGAGGAGAGGAGAGGAGAGGAGAGGAGAGGAGAGGAGAGGAGAGGAGAGGAGAGGAGAGGAGAGGAGAGGAGTTGCACAGCCTAATGACAAGCACATACCTTCTATATGATATTTTTCCCCTATTTGTGTGTAGTCTTTCTGGGCAAAGAATGGAAGAATTGGGGGGGTGGAGAGGGAGAAGGTTCCTTATGTCACCAGAATCTCCCTGGCAAGGCTGCCATGGAGGTAGAGATCTGGTCAGACAAGGCAGAACTGGACAAGATACACACAGGCAGCCCAAGGCTGAGCCCCGTTCCCCTCTGTGCAGACAGAACTCAGAAACCCCAGGAAACATGTCCAGAGTCCTTCTGAATTTTTTTTGGCCAGATGATAAGGGCCTCAGGCCATGAGGTGTCTCTAACTAAACAATTAATAGCAGTGTTGACCTCAACTTGGTCAAGACATCTGCATGTTACAACGATTCACCTGCACACCAGCATTCTGCTTAGACATGAGCATTTGTGCAATTCATGTTATTTTCTCTGAGTTTCTGAGGGACAAGGCTGTAGAACAGTTCTCAAGAAATCAGGGATAAAAAGGCACTAGTTATTCAAATGTAATACAAAGATAAATTGTACATTTCAGCAAAAGCCATTTTTTGAAGTGTATGATTCCAGGAGGCGGCAGTGCTGGTAGTGCCAGTCTGCTCCTCAAGCCCAAGAGACTAAATAAATTAAAGGCAATTTGGTTGTGAATTTCACATTACACTTTGTTTCCATTCAGTACTTCTTCTCATAGTGCTTGGAAATGGACAGAAATACATCTGTTTTGCAGACAGCTGGTCTGTGACTGTTTCTTTAGTTCCTAACTGGTTTCATTTCCAAATATAATTTCTAAAATAAAGCACAAGCACTATTAAGAAACAAATCATACGCACCAACTTATTTCTACTGGTGGGTAATGCTGCCTTCCTGAGATCCTGGGCAGGCTACATAAGTCTCTGATTTTGGCAGAAATTTTAGCTAATTTGTTAAAGCCAGCCATAGAAGAACACAAGCAACTGCAAAAGATTACAAAGGGTAAACCAAACATTTGAATTTACTGCATATACTTCGTGAAGAAGCTTTTACCTTATAGTTTCTTCATTATTGGATGCTAAAGCATTTAAATGAAGTAGAAGTAATGACTAAATGGAAGAAAAGGCAAACTGAAATTTAGATACATAACGTTAAGGAGCTTGTCCCAAGAAGAAGAAAGGAATATTTAAATAGATAAAGCAGGAAAAAAAGCTACCCACTGTTTGGAAGAAATATGGTATGTATACATATATATTTAACATTTAAGCCTATTCCCTGTTTTCATGTGTTTTGTTTCAAAAGATTCGTGAGGATACTGGGGTGTGAAAGGGAAAGTGTTCCCTGGTGTCCTGGGCTGAAGAAGGAGACCAAAGGGAGTACTCTGGGCCTTTGGAAATTGTGTACTCTATAGAGTATTTTACCAGCTATTTCACTGCAATTCCGATAGCTAACAAGAATAAGTATCTCTAAAGAACAATGCAGAGGGCAATGTGGTACTATTATTTTTTGAGACAATAAAGATGATAAAGGTTTTAACAATGAATGTCCTTCCTATTTCATTTTTTTTTCCAATCCAATGAGCTCCCTAAAAACGTGCCCTTTTTATGGACATAGACACTTTATGCCGTATCTGCATGAATCAGTGTATTTTTCCTTTGCAGATTTGCCTTATGAGCAAGCCAGGAGATCAGCATGGACGAGTCACACCCACCCCAGTCCTCAGTCAAAAGGTAAAAAACATATGTGTATGTCTACCCTGTGGGCTTAATGCATATCTGGTGATCAGAGCTACCTCAGCATCTGGCTATGGAGGATTTTTACCTGTGCCTTGGCTGGAAAGCCTGTTAGACAGGTATAGGTGATACTGGGTGGAGTCACTGGGACAGCCACATCCTTCCTTGAACTCAGGCTTCCTCAGGTCCATGACTGTATAGTCTTATAAAGCTAAATCCTATTGTTACCATCATTGAGCGGTGAGCAGCAGGAGTCCTGGGCCTGTGAACTGTCACAGGTTTGGTGACCAACTTTCAAACTGGAAAAATAACTACACTTGTTTATTTTCATTTTCAGCTGCTCAGCCATCATCCTCAACAGTTCCCAAAACAGAAGACCAGCGTCCTCAGTTAGGTGGGTGTCATTTTGTTTGAATTATGCCTGCATGTGATGGGGTTTGTTGAACATGGTGAAGACAGCTCTCACCTATCAACCAGAAGCAAATTGGAACATCTGATACAGAGAACTAATGAGATCTCCAGCTGGGGACTACTAAATCCCCAGGCATGTATGAGCTGGCTCTGCAGATGGATCTGAGATGAAGGCTCCCATGGCCATTGAAGATTGCTTTTGGTATTGTTCAATGACATTGAAGACCTTGCGGAGTGAAAAAGCTGTTAAACAAAGTACCTATGTGCAGTTTAGATACAAAGATAGATGGTAATGATGTCAAAAGACAATATATTCCACAGTAATTGAAATGCTAGCAGTTAGAAAATGTGTGTGATCAAAGAGATGAAAATGGATTGCAGCATACATAAACTTATTTGAATTGGGCTCCTGAAATCAAACAAGAAAATTAGAATTCTCAGTCTATTGAGAAACTGAGGAAAAAGTAGAAATTTATTGGTTTGTAGATTAGTGGTTTTGCAAAATGGGGGCATTTTGTGTTTTCAGAGCAGATAATGCATGGGGTAGGACCTAATCTCTTACTGTGAGTTAGACGGTGTCTTAGAGAGGTAGCTAAAAGGCACTATGGAGATTCTGAGTCAGTTATGGCTTTTGTTAACAGCAAAAGGTTAGAAGTAGGAAATAAGACAGATTTGGAGGATATTCTTAACTCAGAAGACTCTGAGCCTGTTTTTATCACATGGATTTCAAATCCTTATTCTGGTTTTTGTTACAGCTAAATAAGACTCTGTGCATGACTACATCTCATTTACTCATATGTGTGCTGCCTGGGAAGTATTATACTGCTTTTTGCCCAAATAGTTTTTTATCTAATCTGGCCTTCCAACCATGAGAATCTTTCAAGAAATATACTGATGATTTATGTAAGTCCTTAGGACTATTTAGTGGCTGTGTGTGAGCTGCACAGATTATTTAAATGTATAAGGAATGTAACCTGATTATCTTCTTGGCTGTAAAACTGGGAGCAGCTTGAGAGCAGCTGTCTGGAGACAAGGCAGCCCAGCGACAGGGTCATTCACCGAGGGACTCCGGGCTGTGCTTGCAGCCCATCGCTTTGGCTTTTGTACTTCCGTCACAGCTTCCCTTTTTCTTCTTGTATTTCAATCCAGACCAAAATAAATTTTCATTTCCAGAGGGAATCCCTTGAGGAAAACACTGAGATGCTGTGGGCATTGTGTGGCTGATACAGGCTGTTCTGAAAGCCCTGGTTGCAAAGTTAATACAGGAGATCCCTCACTGGACAACACGGATAAAGAATTGACCCAGCCGCATTGCCTGGGTTCGGCCATGCACTCTCAGCCCTCTTCTGGAGGCTCCTTTGGCACAGAAAGAGTTAGCAGTGGTGTGGGGAAAACAAATGTGGCCTCACAAGAACAGAGGACACCGTCCTTTGCGGAGGGGACTCTAACCCCATTACCTGTCTGTGGTTGTAGGCCCTGGCATGCTGCAAGTGTTAATAGTACCAAAGTATGTTGCCGTGTATATGTACTCTAAGTAGGAATCAGAATACTTCTGGGCCAAACTTACAGTGTGTCTGAATATATGCTTGGAAGCAAATGTGTATCGTTGCAACTGTACACTTGCACACCCAGATTTAAGGGAAAACATACAAATGTTTTGATGCAGAGAAAGGAATTGCTTTCTCCAGTGCTGGACCTGCTGTCCCATTAGGCAGTATATACTGCCCCTTACAAGGTTAAAAAATAACACCTAAAATATTTGACATTGTTATCACATTATTTTACATCTTTCTTTCACAATTTTGTAGATCCATATCAGATTCTTGGACCAACCAGCAGCCGACTTGCAAATCCAGGTGAGAAGGGTTTTTGCTGATTTAAGACGACTTCTCTTCATTGCTAGCGTCCTCACTTCAGCTTTAAGGCCAGACCTGGAAAGCAATGTGACCAAATTTACCGCTCTTCAGTATGACTCTGTGGGAGCTAATGATACCGTCTTACAGGATTAGGTGTCTAAACTACACAAGGGTGGGACTGTGGTCACAGATTAAGACACATAAACTCATGTATCTTAATGTAGATGTCTGCATATGAGCTAGGTATCTTATTTCCCATGATACTCATTAGGAACCTGGTTAATATAGTTCTCCATAGAGAGCTATTCAACTCATGCTAGAGTAGATATAGTCAGTCAAATACCTCTTTAGAGGTGTTTGAACTCCTCATATCAACAGTTCAGTTTCCTAAATATCGGGGTTTTGTTAAGTGCTGTAAGAGATTCCATCTGACCCTCAGGTACCCCTCCAGAAGGGCACGAGTCTCTTGCCCGTCTGCATCATATGTGTCCCAGATTCTGCTAATCCACAATACAATGCCATACTGACCTTGTCAAATACAAAACTTTGGGATGAATAACTGAAACTAGCAAAAATACACAGGGAAAAAGCAGGAAAGCAAAACCTATTTGCAAAGAATAATTGGGTTAAACACTTCCAGAAGGATTTCCCACTTTAAGAAGAAGGAAACAGGGTGCATTGTGGACAGAGACTTCTAGCATTTTTTAGGTGAAGATGAGGAACTTTCTTGGCAAGTTAATGCCACTGATTGCGAACTGTGCAGATTTCACTGTTGCTGCTCTGAGTCCGCAGGACACACTGTGGCCGTACACCACTGTAATCAACATCAGAATCTGCCACAATGGATTGACATTGTACATGCCACTTCCCATTTCCCTTGCTTTAACAGCCACAGGGCAGAGTGTTCCTGGGTCCGCGTTGCAGGCCTCCTCAACCCCCAGGAGTGATGTTTCTTCTTACAAGGGCTGTATAGCTTTTCAAGGCACGAAATTGCCAAAATACTCATCCATTTCCTTTCAATTTATCCCAAGTGACATCAAACACAGTTCTAGATTAGTTTAGTTTCTAAACAGTTTTGCATGGTGTAGGAAATCAATTAAGTAAATCTTAAGAACAGAGTTTTCCAAATGGCCTAAGGCATTAGGTTTCCAGGTGACACTGATCTTAACCGGACGTGAGGGACTAACTCCCTTTAATTCATTCATAAACCCTGGCTTTTACAATTCTGTCAAGCATCTATTTGGTAGGTTTCGTTATTGTGGAAGACACTAACATGATCTGAATTTGGATACTTTTTTAATATTTGGATATGGAATTCCTATCCACCATCATTCCTTTGCTTTAACATGTTTTGTCTGTTTATAAATTGGTGGAATTACTCTCTCATTAAAAGGAAATTGACAGCAACCATTTATTTTCGTAGGACTACATATTACATTTGGAAGGCAAGTGTTTATGTTAGAACATATGTTGGATTGCTTATTCAAAAATTTGGTTTTTGTCCAGTGCTGAACTGTTTATTGATTTTCAAAGGCTAATCCTCTTGTTATGTTTTGTGTATTAAAACTTGCATGCCTTGCTCATACCATGGATTCTTTTGTTTGTTTGTTTACTTAATGCATGTTAATGGAACAGAAGAAATTCATTAAGGACACTTTGGATAAATATCATTTAAATGAATATGGGTTTCAGTTGCACTGAAGTATAAACTGCTAATGGATTTCAGATGCTACTATAGCTTAATATCATAATTCGCTACTATAAGCTTTCTAAAGAAAAACCTGTTTATTACACCCACATATCTGGTTTGGAAAAAGAAAAGAAACCCAAACGATTCCTGGTCAGAGATGTACTTAGGAGTTAGCACATACAAGCTGGTTGGCAAATTCTGCTGACATTGTGCTTGTGAAACAGATTGCCTTTCAAGCTGCTTCAGCTGTATTTTGCATCATTTCAGTACTGCTTTATTAAGAAACGCTAAGCTTTTAACATGAACGTCAGTGGCAAGGCCCTTTGAAATCTGCTTTCAATTGCCTAAAGTGATCAAATTTTGTTCCTATAACTCTGCGCAACACACCTCTGCAAAGTTGACAGCAGACTAATAATTTTCTTTTTAAGATTAAATTGGCAGAGGAGTGAGAAAAAAAAAAACAGTAACAACTTTTAAAGTCTCTTCAACAATCATTTAAGCTCATTTGACACAGAACAATGGCAAGAATGTATTTTATGGACCTTTTCACTGTTCTTGCAAACGTTTTGCCCTATGGTTGTATGCAGTGCAACAGCAAGCTAATAAGTTTCCGTTCTGCATTTCCCCAAATGCTGCAAATGGATGATATGGTTTGGCATGAGCCCAGCTTTCTCTAAACTTCTCCATTTTGTGTAGGCTTATTCCATAGCAGAGAACATTTAGTTGCAACACAATTCTGTGAGAACAAGCAAAATGTTACACAAGTGAAAGCTGTTTGTCCTGAACTTTAGAGATTAGCTTCCTAAATGAGCGCTGTATTATTTCCCCATCAATTGTCTACACTGAATGACATTAGGTAACTATTAAATCTCCATGTAATGGCATTCTGCCACTCAGATGAGGGAAAACATGACACATTACTATTATCTCTGCTCTAAGAATTTCATGAGACAGGGCTGGGAGAAATGGGACTAGTTAAGAGTAAGAAGTAGGAACCAACGTTGCAACATTTCCTAATAGGGTCCCGTGTGAGACCCTGGGAGAACTGAAGTCTTAAGGTTGTTAGTCACCGGTCCTGACATTTCTGTTTTGTTTCCCCCCACAGGGAGCGGGCAGATACAGCTGTGGCAGTTCCTGCTGGAGCTCCTCTCGGACAGCTCCAACTCCAACTGCATCACCTGGGAGGGCACCAACGGGGAGTTCAAGATGACAGACCCCGATGAGGTGGCTCGGCGTTGGGGGGAGCGGAAAAGCAAGCCCAACATGAAC
Source organism: Pampusana beccarii (assembly GCA_013399365.1). Classification (NCBI taxonomy): domain Eukaryota; kingdom Metazoa; phylum Chordata; class Aves; order Columbiformes; family Columbidae; genus Pampusana; species Pampusana beccarii. The sequence goes on along the minus strand of VWYH01000863.1, from coordinate 91,838 downwards.
TACGACAAACTCAGCCGTGCGCTTCGCTACTACTACGATAAAAATATTATGACTAAGGTTCATGGTAAGCGCTACGCCTACAAATTTGATTTCCACGGAATCGCTCAGGCTCTCCAGCCTCACCCTCCGGAGTCATCCATGTACAAATACCCATCAGACCTCCCTTACATGAGCTCCTATCATGCACACCCTCAGAAGATGAACTTTGTGGCTCCCCACCCCCCTGCTTTGCCCGTAACATCGTCCAGCTTTTTTGCTGCCCCTAATCCATACTGGAATTCACCAACTGGAGGTATCTACCCCAATACCAGGCTGCCAGCTGCTCATATGCCTTCTCATCTTGGCACCTACTACTAAGCAGGAGAAAAAAACAACGCCAGAAAAAGCAAACAAAGACACTTCTCGCTGGGATACAGTCCCTGATGAATTGCCATAAACTCTATTGGAGTACACGAATTAAAAGTGCCTAAAGAGACAAGTGAATGTTTGGCTGGGAAAAAAAACACATTAAAAAACAGATGTCAAAAAGACTCTTCGTAGTAGGGATTTAAAAGAGATATTCAAGAAGTATTAAGATACTAAAATGTAATGTATATGGGCATCGACTCTGTGGACCAAAAAACAATAGACTATTGTAGGTAAAAGCATGAAATGATAAGGGAAACCTACGAAAGCTAGTGGTCTTAAAAAGTTGATAAGCTTATGTGTAAAGTTTGATATCTTGCTAGTACAAAACTGGGACTATACTACAGCAATATAAGTCTATAGTGACCTAACATACAATATACAAATCAATAGA
>VWYH01000863.1:69943-91008 GCA_013399365.1 Pampusana beccarii | reverse complement strand
GGGGAAAAAAAAAAAAAAAAGGAAAAAAACCTACCTGTATTTAAAAAAATAGAAACATATCAACAAAAGAGACTGATTCAGTGTGGAAGCTGATTTGGAATATACCATCACTGTTTTAGTTAAAATCAAATGTGTTCCATTCATCAGTGTTATCAACTACTCAAACTGTGAAGACAACTCAAACTTTAAGATTCCCTGACAGTATTACAGGAACCCTGAGCCAAGCATTGGAGATGAGGATGTGCTGAAGGGCAAGTGTATGACTGTAGATCAGAGGCCTGCACCTGACAGAGGAAGCAGAAGGGAGAAAGAGGAGGACAAAGGTGGTGAGAATGGGAGAAAAGAAACTTCTTTACCAGTAGAGACTGAAAAGACTGAAAACTTAGTAGCGTTGGAACTATGAAGAAACACTTGTTTGGACTTGTGCAACATATTGCTCAGTATCATACCATTCCCAGTATTACATGAGGAACAGACTTGATTTTATAGTAATAAGAAAAAGTGGAAAAAGGGAAAAGCAGAAGAATTCGTAAATCAGAATATGCATCTCTTTTTTAAAAAAAGTAAAACTGGAATTGTGTTGGATATTTAAAAGTTGCCAGTTAGAACCTCATCATTATTAAGGGAGTTTGTTTTCTATTGGTTAAAGCAAGAGACAACCCCTGACTGCCAAAATCAGAAATCATCTTAGGTATTTTTGTTAGGCGGGCGCCAGTTTTTCTTTATCGAGTCGCGAACGCTGTGCGTTTGTCAGAATGAAGTATACAAGTCAATGTTATTTTTCCTTTTTATATAATTATTATATAACTTATGCATTTATACACTACGAGTTGATCTCGGCCAACCAAAGACACAAAAAAGGGACAATCAAAACTATTGTGGCCTTGAATTTTAACTCTGTATGCTTAATGTTTACATTATGAACGTATTAGTACTTAGAATGCAGAATGTATGTAATAAAATAAGCTTGGCCTAGCATGGCAATTTGGATTGACACTGTAGTTTACATTTTCATTTGCATTTTTAGTGCCTGACACACCTATCAAATCTCCTGCTCACCATGGTAAAATACATTTAGGCATTTTGCTTTAAAATTTTGGTTTGTGAAATTTGGAAATCATGAAAATGTTGGACCGAATAGCAATGCTTAGCCTAAGTTCAAAGTGGACTGGTGGTGTGTATCTTCTTTTCCAGACAGTTCTGCTAAAATGCTTGCAGTCCTTCTTTAACAGTGCCTTGCCATTCTTGTCCTGAGCTTCTTTTGCCCCGAGGTTGCAACCATGCCCAATTCTTTGACAACTTTGTGGCCAAGACTGAAAATGAAGTCTAAAGGAGGCCTCTAAGGATACCAGAAATTATCTTTTGTTGCCATCCGATTAAGTGGCATAATCTCAGTCTGAGATGTATTTTCATACTGAATCATATGTTGAATTACCATGCCCCCTTGCTATTAATACATACTGTATAATAAATTAGTAAATAAAGTGAATAATGAATAACATCCATTATTCCTCACATTAGAATGGAGTGTATGGTAGCTTGTTAATTTGTCATTGTAGTCCATCCTGGCTGTTTACAAAGGGCAGGATATTTTCTTACTGTTCTAGATTTATAGGCTTCCCACACTGTATCCCAGCCCCAAAACTACATCTGGTACCTAATGGCATGACTCCATTTTTTGCAACAGCAGCTGAAGAACTGGTCTGGAAAACCAGCACTGACATTTATGAGTGATTCTCCACAGCAGGCAGTGTTTACTGCAGAGACCCTAGACAGCTCAGACCTCCGTTTCCCTCTTTTTCGCTGTTGTTTTGTCTCTTTTTCAGAAAAAAAATGGGTGTGGTTTCAGGTTTTATAGCAAATACTCTGCATATCCGTTTTGTGGAGTGCTAATCGGTGCTGTGCAATGGGAGCCTGCTTGCTGGACTCTGATGTTATGGGTGTCTTCATGGCAGTTTATAAGCACAGGATTATATTACTAACGCTTGAGACCTAAGCAGTGGCATCATAACCCTTGTGATGGTTTGGGAAATAAGCACTGTAAGTCTGCGACCCTTAAAAAATAAAAACTCACAAAAAGGTTAGAAAAACTGAACTCTTGGAAAAGGTTAGTCACTCACTATTTTAGAAAGTTATGGCAGGCACACCTACATGCTGACTATAAGAATAATAGTTTGCTTTTCAGTGGAAATACATCTACAGATGCTTGTTATCTACTTCATGTGTACTTCCAGCTCAAAAACACTGTAAGTATATTGTTGAACCACCTTTTAATTAAACACTTAAAAATCCAGATAAAACAGCCGTCTTTGTTTAGATTGGCAAGGACATTCCTGGAGGCCTCAAAAGCATCCCCAGTGCTAACATAGCTGTCTGCAGGATATCCAGATTGTGTTGCCTGGCTGCTATCATGTGCAATGGGTAAAACACCCTGACATAAAAAGGTTCAAATCTTGGGAGACGGATGGAGTTACAGCAGATGGAGTTACAGCAGATGGTTTGGTGGAGGCCCCTTGTGATGAAGAGCAAAATCCTATAGTAGGCCACAGGTAGCTCACTGGTGAACCAGTCCAGGACACCTGTCTCAGAGCTACGCCTTTCCCCAGGACCACCTCACAGTTTTCCAGGAACCTTGGAAAACCTAGATTTTGCAACACTGAGGATGAAGAGGAGAGTGAAGTTTGGAGAGACCCTACTGCTGCTGCATCGAGACAGGTGGCTCTGTTACTTGCAGGGCCTCCCTACCCCAGAGGCAGCAGCCACCCCACAGGGTCTTCCTGCTGGGGGGTGGACAAGGACTGGCCCTAGTGTCCCAGGGCACTGGATGAGGCAAAACAGGCAGTGGACCCATGGTAGTCTTTCTGATGTTCACTGCCTGCTACCCAGTCTGGCTCTGCTACTGCATGCCAGGAAGACTGGAGTAAGGCCAGAGTTTTAGGGTTTGGTTCCCAGGTCAGACTGTGACAAGGGATGGGCCCAGTACAGCCAAAACGCTCAGCCTCCAGATCACGACGAACATTCACGTGAGAATCAGCCAGACCCCAAGACCTCGGCTGAACGTGCCATCTATTTGCCGTTTAAGCAGCTTGATACATTGACAACATGGCCCTGAAGAGTCCACGCCTGTGCAAGTTGGTCTTCTTAAATTAGGTCTTCTTTTAAAGTCTGTTGTCAGTCAAGACTCAAATCATATTACAGGACTCTGAGGACCACTCTGAAAGCAGAAGCTTTATTTTTCCTAAAATATAGAGATATACACGTGTGCTTTTCTTTCACCAAGAAATACACGTCTGTCTGAGAAGCTACACTGTAACATGGGAAGTGATGGTGAGAAAAGTTTTAAAAGTAGAACTAGGAAGCTCAAATTTCGCTGTTCTCAATCAAGATATTTCCCCTGATATTAAATTGGTTTTATTGAGTGTATAAAAAATGCCTTTGAAGGATGTATTTTATAACACTTATATCGTGAGTCTTCAGGGAAGATTGACAGAGGTTAGGACAGCACAGCACCAACTGAACAGAATTCTTTCATTCCCCACACTTTCCACATTAAGAAGAGTCCATGTTTGGTACCTCAAATGGCACACGGTTTTTAAACTGCCCACAGAAACACAGGGATCATCAGTGATTTAGATTTTTTTTTGCAAACTCTTCTTGTTTAGACTGTTTCTTACACCAGGTAAGATCCACTTTTAAAATATTTTTTTTATCATAGATGCATTAAAGAAAGTTTTAAAAGCCACTCTACCTTATGTGCTTAATGATCCCATGATCTTTTTCTGCGCCATCGTCTCAAGTTTTAGTCACTTTAGGGAAATGGCCCTGAGAATAGTCTCTGCTTATCTAAATTGCTGGTAAGTCAAAATGGTACCTCATCCATCCAAAGGATTCAGTTAACTCATCCCTGAATTTTGACTGCTTCCTGAAGAAATCCTGATGCAACACAAGTGCTTAATTCCCCATCTGGTCAGTGGAGGGAACCTTCAGATGTCTTCACAGCAGATCCTGCCTGCCTTTAGGAACTGCATTAAGGAAATTAGGTGCCACAATGGAGGCTCACTATGACTGTGGCTGGTCCTTGGACTTGACTGGGACCTTGCTGACCGTCAGCAAGACAAGCCCTTTCATGAGTGACATGTAACCCAGTTATGTGGCAGCAGCTCCTGGTGGAAAAAACAGATCTCCCTCATGTTTTCTTGGTAAGGATATTTCTTCTCCTTTTTTTTTTTTCCCCCTCACTGGATTTGTCACATCCCTCTCTGAGTTGGGCTGTTCAGAGAGCCCTTCCATCAGAGCTCAGCTAAGAACTCATAGCACTTAGGGTTCAGAGCAGTCCACCCTCCAGCACTTGACATTACACTGAGGGAGGCGAGAGCTATGGAGTCCATGAAGCCTCCCCCCTCATTAATTAACACTATGGCCTTCTCTCCATAATGAGCACTGCATATACACGTACCTGGTCAAGGCATGAAGCTCTTGGCTATGCGCTCCCCCATGCCTCTCACCTTCTGGTTATGTGTTGACCTCTGTGCAGACCACACGAGTTGGTCACACCAGGGTTTCAGCAAGAGAAAGCATGGAGTCTGGGTAAGCCACACCATTTTCACATGAGGCTGCTCAGAAGGCTGTCTTGGCTCCCTGCTTGTTTCCAGGCTTCAGCGGCAGCCTCCAAAGTGACTTGGTTACACTGCTGCCCTTTGAGCAGTGTGACTGCTCCTTCGAGGCACTGGCAGCTGAGACATCAGATGCATGACCCAGTGAGAGCCTTGCTTGAAGAAGGCAGATCACTTGGTGAGCTGGTTAACGAGGATATTAGGCCAACTGGTATGTGGAAAATTGTTCCAAAGTGTAATGGCCATCGTTGTTTAGAAAGGCATATATTTTCAAGAAAACTAAATAAAACAGACAAGCTGCTTAGGCTAGGAATTGCCTTGAAATGTACTTTTAAATCACTGGACTTCTCAAAACCAGGCTCAGAAAATTTCTTGGGTTGTGTACCAGAATCTTGAGCCATATATATTTTCTAAAATAACAAGGGTCAGAATAACTTTCTGTGCACAATCCTGGAAGAAGTAGCGAGAAAGTCTCCTTGGGAAACCCCATCCACCCCTTTCACTATTACAGAATTATTTTCTACTGTACGCTTACTGATGTTTCCTTAACTCTCTTCTTGTTTGAAAAGGTCTCAACTCCAGGGTTTTTCCACCCGTTGTCCTAACACAGAGGCTAATACATCTCACTATCAAAGAGGTGAGGAATTTTTTCGTTTTCCTGCTATTTTTGTATTTCGCAATTTATTCTGATTATGCTCCCCATGCATTACACTCAAGAGTTCCTTGCCTGCCTCAATGTTTATGGCTTTCCAAATATTTGTAGTTTGTTATCGTGCTCCCTTTGACTGGATGTTAGCCAAGCTTAGACATATTCCACTTCACAAGCCTATCCCTCTTCTTCTCTGATAATTGCTAATGGGTANCTTTTTTTTTTTTTTACTTTTTTTGACTGTCTCTGCACATAACCAAGCCTGATGTCTCCTCCTGCTGTCTAAACCATTTTCATCTATGACTTCTCTGACTGCTACCTCCTTCCTACTGGAGCCTATGCCTTTCTCCCCAGTCAAGCAGTGAAAGTGCTTGGAACTTCACATGGCTGAAAATTCTCCCTTGACCAGTTAAAAACCCTTTCACCTCTTCAGCTCTGGATGGTCTTCAATGTTCTTCTTCATTTGGAGCAATTTCTTTCACATGAACTGAAAAGCCTGTTTTCCTCAGATCTCAGTTGTCTCCGCCAACAGACCACTAGGAAGGTTTTTCCAAACTCTTGTGAATTTGCTGCACTAATTCCACCAGCTCATCTCACCCAAGTGTGCAGTGTTTATTTTTACCCAGTTCTGTCTGCATCCCAGCCAGGCTGGAAGATGCTTCAGGCAGAAACTGCACATCCACAGAGCCCCCAGCAGTGTGTTGCTGCCTAATACTAGATAATCATAAGTAACATTGACAAAAAAAGTGCCTATACATTTCCAGTTTTCTTCGTGATGGTGTCATCCTTCTCCACTGGAAACTTGAAAGCTGCTCTGCAGAAAACGGATACAGGATTCTTAAAACTGGTGGAGGCACTTGAGATAAATGACTGCCATGGTCCTTTTAAGCTTCAAAACAGTCCTACGAAGATATAAAAGACAAGTTTTAAGTTTTAGACACACTTTTCACTCACGTTTTTCATATATTTTTTCAAAACTATTTACCGCTTTGTATCATCAAACCAGCCATGTAGACCTCTTGGCTACCTGAAACGTGAGCGCAGGACTGCCAGGAATTGTATATGGCTTCAAAGACGACCTTCTTGCGCCCTCCTGGAGAAGAGCTGGAGGGCTTGTGAAGCTTTTAAGTACATCTGTAACAGCACTGACAACTGAAATAGTCAATTTAAAAATAACGTCCCTTTTCCCTTGTGGGTTGAGGAAGGGTGTGCTCACCTGCAATACTCTAGCCAAAATACAAGGGGAAGAAAAAAAAAGGGAAAGTCAAAATATCAATTTGTTTCATGGTTGAAAAATTATCCCACGCAGTCTAGTTCCCAAAAACACTAGTCTGGTACATCAGTATATTTCAGTTTCCTGTGATGAGAATGGAATTCAGATGACCCAGCCATGAGTCGGATCCTATTGTGCTGGATATGGTAAATACAGATCGTGATTAACAGATGTTGCTTTGAAGTGCTCGTATCTTTAAACACGCAAGACTAATAAATGCTGGAAGACACTGTATTTTTAACCAAGACTAGCTGAACATTTTCCGTTTCAGCTCTTTCTTCAAGGACAGAGAGTGAGATTGTTTTTTTCTTCCAGCGTGCTCTAAGCATAAATCAGGAAATGTGTGTAAGGTCCTTGTACGTTGCGATGGGCTCATATCCTGACGCAGATAGACAGCTAACAGCCTGGCTCCCCAAGGGACTGAAGTGTCTGCTCTTTCCCTGAATGGCTGCTGGTTATGACTATGGAAAAGTTGTAAGTGGCTCTGTATGCTTGTTAGCAAGTTGTAAACCTCTCACCATGAGTTTCCGAGGAAAAGACAGAAAATAAGGACTAAAGCAAGTGACATACGGCCTTTGGAGCAGATCAGGGCTCGATTCTCGAAACAGGTGTGAAAATAAGTGTTGTTACCTTGGCTGTTCCTGGAAGATCAAACTGAAGGAGGTAGTAGAAAAGGGGGCATAGAACCAGGGATGCATGGAAATGGCAGACAGAGATATTGTCAGTTGGGCTTGGGAAGCAGGAGGAAAAATAGAACAAGGAGGCTGAAATCAAGAGGGAAATAAGAAGAAAAAGAGTTACAAAGTGCTGCTGTGAGAGGGGGCAGTAAAGTGTCATGAAACTAACCCTTTCGTTAGCAATTTATGGAAGGGAGTGTAAGTGGACATTTAAGACATTCTTGCAGGGATTGCTCAGTGCTAGGTGTTAGACCTAATTTGATGATGTTGACATGAGATCAGATCTGAGTCGTCAGTAAACAGAGAGCCAACCAGAAGATCAGAACATGGGCTAACAATGTGAAGACAGCAATCAAGGAGGTTGACTTAGCTCAACCTCCCCTCCCTCTTACGGAAAGAGGAATTGTATGTGGTCAGAGAATGCCACAGAGGCTTCAATACCTGGCAACACCCAAACAGGTTATTTTCCTATATAGGCATGGAAAGTGAAAGGTGGATCTGAGGGATGTGGAGATGAAAACAACAACTGCATATCAAGAGGTTAACAGAAAGAGATGTGAAAGTGGAAGAAAAGGAGATCATAGACCTTAATGAATTTAGAGGATTAACACAACCAAAAAAAGGCTTAAAGAGAAGACAAGGTTAGGTTTAATTCAAAGAACTGCGCTCAAAGGAGATGCAGGAGAGGAACTGTGATGTGTGATTTGGTGGCAGTCAAGTTAGTACATCTAGGCTAATGTGAGAGCTAAAGCCACCTAAGCTGAGGAGACAAAGGAGTTTGTAAATGCTGTACGTCATTTCTTTTTACTCTTACCACTTTGGTGCATTTTCAGCTAAAGTTTTGTTATAATTTCCACAAACAGTCCGCGTCACGACTTCATTACAATGTTGACTGCACAACGAACAGCTGTAAAATAGTCTTGCCAGTGCTGTTATTTTGCACTGGCAATGCAATATCCAGTTCCACTCATTGATGAGTGCTATGCAAAATGAACTAACCAGCATTTTTCATTTTTCTAACCACTTACCTCAACAATTAAATGTATTGCAATGCCATATGTATAGTATATAATAAATCATTCCAGCCTGTATAAGAGCACCAAATGATTCATCTCTGTTGTTTCGTCATAAGCTGTATAAATGCTGGCTTAGCACTCTGTAAATGGCTTTGTTCACTCTTGTTTTTTTAATTATATACCAAAAACCAGTAGAGCTTCATGCATACAGTGTGTGTGTCCCGCTATCTGCCAAATCCAATATGTTCACCTTTTACTACTAAATGCAAACTACAGTGAAAGATTTTAGCATGGCAGTCTATGAGGTGAGAAACCAGCCACTATTTTAACATTTTTGATGTTCCACTGTAACTACTGGAATAGCTCTTGAACTGAGACACAGTAGGTGCTCCTAGTTATGGTTGCATTTCCATTCCCCTAGTTTGGCTAAAAGCTGAGACATTTGGTTTGTGGCTCAGTCATCTATTTTTCAAAAATGTCTGGTGGACTTTACTGCAATTATAATTGTGTTATAGAGAGTCATTGGGGTCTAACATGCCCCTTTTCTTCAATCTTGGCACAATACAATGTACAATTAGAAAAATTGGAAGAGGTAGAGCAGCTTTACTTAGCCAGAGTACCAGGCAAAATGTAGTTAGTTGACTGATGATAAGGTTTCCAAAACACCTAAATTACTTTAGGCTCCCAAAGTGAAAGACTTACCATGGGATTTGTATTCCTGAGTCACTCAGATGTTCCAGTAATCCTTCCCTGTTGCTTTGTCATTTAACAAAGTCATATTCATTCCGAAGGACCTGTGGAAGTGATGCACCCTCCAGCATTTGTGGAGGTGACGAGCCCTGGAGGTGATGCACCCTCCTGAAAAAGCAGCTGTCAGAAGGTAAAATGCCACCATACAGAATGTTCACTGTTAAAGAAAAAATAGTGCATCAAAGCACTTTTCAAAACTGTGATTGATAGCTTTATGTCCCCATGATGGGGCTTGGGGTGGTCTTGAAAAGAAAAAAAGCTGGAAAATGATGTAGACTTGGGATTATGTCTGAGTATCCTTGACTATGAAGTCTAGAGTCTTAATCTGACACCTGAGTGTCGATGTGCAAATGCGACTTTCTCAAGCTCTCCCACACAGAGGGAAATGTAGGCCTTATGGCTCTTGGACCTAAATGAAAAATGCCCAAGCACCTTTTAACCCATTCTCCAGGGCTGCTGGGGCCTCTGATGGTCTTCACGGTAGCAGCAGCCAACAAGCGTCTGGGCCAGGGCTGTCAAACTCGTTTTCACGGGGGGCCACATCAGCCTCGCAGTTGCCTTCAAAGGGCCAAATGTAATTTTAGGACTGTGTAAATGTAGGAGTGGTTACATCCAAGAAACCCAAGAATGTAGGAGTAGTTACATTTATACAGTCCTATAATTACATTCCGCCCTTGAGGGCAACCGTGAGGCTGGTGTGGTCCCCGGTGAAAATGAGTTTGACACTCCTCGTCTGGGCAGTCACCTATTTCAAGGTTACTGAGCATCTGCAGGGAGGGAGAAGAACTCTCGCAGACTGTGAAGGTGCTGATGAGGTTCCTGTGCTTCTGGCATTGTCTGACTGCCGAGTGATCTGGGCAGGGCTGTGGCTCATGGTGAACCATAGGGAGAATTGATAGGCCTACAGGGAAGGAGCAGTGCTCCCATACACCTACTTGGCCTCGCGTGGTTTATCTAATTAGCCTTACAATTAGGCTCCTGGAGACTCAGACTTAGTCACCTGTACCTCCTATAGAAAGAGGTTACCTGAACTTTTTCTAGGAGTGGTGTGATTTGCTTGGCTGCTGAAGTAGAGGGCTTAGCCTGCAAGTACTTCATGTCCCACTTTGACCCTTCCTTACGTTACACAGTGACTTATTGAGTCAGCTCTTGCAACTCCTCCTGTCCCTTAGCTCAGGCTTTGAGATCCAGAAACCACGGCTCCAGTGACAGCAGCTAGAATCCCTGACAGATCAGTCCCTACAGGCAAGGTTGCTCACAGAGCTGTGGGTATGCAGGCCGCTGGGTGTTTTTCTCTTCAGCAAGAAAATGTGTAAGAAACCTGTTTTAAAAAAATACAGGAACTGGTAAGTGAACTTAAAACCCACGTGTTACTGGCAGCAACGTGCCCAGGGTGGATCGCTGGGGCAGGGCTCCTGTGGCTGTGCTCCTGCAGAGGAGCGGTCAAGGTAGGCTGCCAGGCTGGGACTAAACCCACAGCCACAGCCATGCTGGCAACCCTGGCGTTCAGCATCTCTGGGCTGTGGACAAAATCTACAGATGCTGTCAGCACACGGTGTGCCAAGGGCTGCTGGGGCAGAGGGATGCCAAGTCAAAACCTCCTGCTTTCTCATCCTGCGTGGCCATTGTGCTCCACCTATGGTGGGGTTCATCTTGGGGCATGAACCTGTGGGGTTGAGGCTTTTGCAGGCAATGGTCTGCTGAGCAGCCCTGTATGCCCCCCCAACTACTCCTGTCCCCCCCATCTCCTTGCAGCTGTGGAGAGAGGGCTGCACATGCTCAGGCAGGAGTCAGGGCCTCCCTTAAATGCCAGCAATAGACTGCATGCGTGCATGTGTGTGTGTGTGTGTGTGCACATGCGTGTGTGTAGTTTCCATGCCCCTAATTCTCCCTGGTAAAGTCTTCCCATGATCTTGTCATTCCCAACCAGTGCTCTGTAGTATTGAGTGATCCACAGAGTTTTGCCAAGGTGTTTATAACTGGATTTTTGAGGGCTATGTTTTGCGAGACAGATCGTATTAAGTCTCTTTGAGCTGTCATTTTCCTCCTGGGCTACAGCTGTGTAATCTGGGACAGCTGAAGGCACAGGACATTTTTGGCTGCCTCTGTATTTCAGATGCTTCCTGAAGTTCTGTTTGAAGGTCTGAGCTATGACTCTCACACCAGCCTGGAGCGGGCTGCAGTGCTGAGCCTGGTCCCCTCCAGGGTAGCCTAAGGAGAGATGGAGGAGTTTGAGAGTGGGAGGTGAAGGCAGTGTGGGCTGGGAAGGTATCACAGACCATGCTGTACCTGCTCTGCTGCCCCAGTGTGACTTCACACTGCTGCTGTACTGCACCACAGGAGCAATCCTGCTGCTCCTTCTGGCAACAGTCTGTATGTTTGCCATCCACTCAGTAGGTCCCTGAGGTGTGGGTGACAGTGTGATCACCCCAAGGACAAGTGGCCCCTAGCCCAGTGCTCACCCCCTGCTGCAGTGCTGGATGGGTCCCCCTGTAGCCATCGTTGAATGCCACACTGTCCTACTTAGCCTGGAACACAGTCCTGCTCATGAAAGTCAACCCTGGTTTGTTTCCTCAAGCTGCTGTGACACCAAGGGACCCAGGAGACCCTGTACCTCCAGCCACATGCATCAGCCCCAGCGACATCCAACTGCCCCGGGAGCCAGGGGCAGGCAGCATAAAAACCAGAGCTGCTCTTCTCAAATGTGTCAGGGCATATTCGCCGGTCAAGGCATATTCCTAATTCCCCCAAAAGATGGCACTAGGATTCACCAAAAGTGAACCACTCGGCATCCTGGATATTTTAACATCTCTGAAAAACTACACAGGGGTTCTCCACTGTGGTGTCCACACCTTGCCCCCCATAACAGAGTGAAAACCGATTTGCCACCTGCTGAGAGGCCACGGCAGGAGGGAATGTCTTTCGGTAGGATGAAAATACTCACATACATCCTGTTACTTATTTCTAAGGCAATGAGAAAAATAAATATACAACATTGGAATTAATATTTTTGTATGCTGGCATTGTCGACTGTAGTAAAACTGACATCATTAGGATTTTTACCGAGAAGTTAATTATTTTTCAATTTGAGCAACGCAGCCCATAAACCTATGTCTGGTAATTTATGCTATGTTTTAAGGGTATTTTTGAATGCAAATGTTTCTACATAATGACAATTTCAGAAATATTTTCACGATTAAAAGAATAAAACTAATGAAAATAACTTCTGGTGAGATTATTTTTCCTTGCAGTTTTTACAACATATTGAAGAAAGCTTTTTATCTGTTAGTGAAGCAATAGTTTTTAGCCTGAAAAACAATCTCCACTCCAAGGTAATGGACTTCTTGTAATCATTAACATCTCTAATAGAGCTATCACCTGAATAGCTGGGATTTTTCTTTTCATTAAAGAAAATGATAGCATCATAGCTCTACAAATGAAAATAAGTTCACGCACGCAGATGAAGGGTTTCTAGAGACAGCAAAACTCCAAGGCTGCAAGTGCTGTCTCAGTGTATTTAAAATGAAGGGAGTGCCTTGTCAAGATGTCTCACCTTCCCAGGCAGCTCAGCAGCCTCCGAGGAATATTGGGTCCCACAATTGCGCAAGCGATAGCAAGTTCAGCAGTGACACTTCTTGCAGGAAGATGTTTTGTTTTACAAGTGCTAGTGTCTCCTAAAAGGTAGACGCCTGATTCACATGTGCTTCCAATTTTTTGGACCAGAGGTTAACATATAGTCATCCCTAGTAGCCCAGAAAAATGCTTTTTTCCTCTGCGTGTTACTGCTGCTAAAGCATGATTAAAAGCACAAGGATGAAAGGCAGTTTGAAGACTGCACTTAACCCTGGACTAACCCCAGTACTTCCCACATGATAGACCCAGACAAGGTGAGGTCCTTTCAATGCAGATGTTCTTCTAAATACACAAGCTTGGCGGTGTCAGTTGAGCGTGTTGCTGTTCCTGGGCATTACCAGTGTGAAGTATGGTCTCTGTGTCACACTTATTGAATTGCCCACTCCTTTTGTTGTGTTTAGCAACACACTTTTGCAACTCACGTCTTTGGGTAAGAAGCTGGTCGATTTAGTGGTCTACAAATCACCATGCACCCCTACAGTACAGCTACTAGTGAAATAGTGAAGTGACAACACAGTCTCAGAGGAGAGGACTGCTCTGGGCTGGATGCACTCATAGCCCTTCTGGAGGGCCAGAGTTTGCTGCCTTGCTGCCTTTTGTAAACTCAGGAGACCATGGGACAAAAAGACACACACACACACACACACACAGAAAACCCACACAAAAAACCAAAACCAAACAAACAAAAAAAACCCCAACCAACCAAACAAACAAACAAAAAAAACCAGCAACAAACAAAAACATGCACACCAAAAAACCCCACATCCACCAAAACAAAACAAACCACCAAAACAACAAAAAAGCAAACAACTACAATTGAAAAAAGACTTTACAAAACAGACCCTGACAGCAGAAATGCGCTGTGTGAAGGGTATGTATTTTGGATGCTTTGGAACAAAATGGGTGGGCATGGGGAAACTGGAGTGTTTTTAAATGTCTTGACACTAGATGGAGTGTTGGGTTAGTGCAATTGCCTCTGCCGGAGACCGCCGGACACCCTGTTTTGAGCACATTTCAAGCCCATTCTGGGGTTTGGCAGGACCGTGCATGTTTGTCAGCCTCTGCTTAAGAGGCACCGGGGTCTGTAGGAGCCGTGTGATTTTGGGTCAGGAAGCGAAGAGGTGTTCAGCTGTTTGCAGCTCTGCCAGTCTGCTCCGGCTCCATCCCTGCTTCTCCTGCTCTCACTTTCACTACTAGCATCATTGCCCAGAAATTACAGAAATAAAACAAAGCTAATCGCTGAAATCAATCATCCCCAAGAGAACAGGAGCTAACCCCTAGTGCCAACACAGACACTGGATGGAGTTGAGCCCTGCTGCGGGAACTGTTTCCCCGCAGCCTGTGTGCACAAGTCCAGCTCTGGCCGACACCGATGGGACCTGCCGTGGGTGCGGGATTCGGCACGTGTGCGTGCGTGTTGCTGCACCAGGGTATCGGCGCTTCACCTGGCAAGTGCTGAGCTGCCAACGGGAGCCGCGGGCGCCGGTCGCGCTCGCTGATGTCAGTGGCAGCAAATGGGATTCGGTGCTTTGAGGATGGCTTGGCACCTCGCAGGCAGGAGGCTTTAATGTGGTTTCTTGGGTGTAACTGAAAGTAGCTTTTGGCCCAGACAAATGAATATTTTTTGCCTTTGTATGTGCACTGATTTTTGTAATCATGCTGTTGAACGCATCTTCTGGAGAGCAGTAATTAAGAGATCATACATTCTAGTTACTTCTTCAGAAGCCATCGAGTATGGATGTTCAATATGTGATTTTTTCCTCTTCTGAAGAGGTGATTTTTTTTTATTTTTTTTTTTTCATCAACACACATGCTGGCAGCATATTAAGGGTCAGAACAACTTCTGGGAGGATTTCCTTTGTGATGCCATGAACTAGGCACGTGAAATCCTACTGACCTGTGATGAACTCTGTGGTCTTGAGCCACTTCAGCAGTTTTGGCCATTCTCCTGCTACCCCAAGAGGTATCTTGAGCACAATTTAAACCTGTCCTGGTTTTTGTTACTTAGCTACATATTAGACCTTTCAGTTCTAGGCATTAGTGGTCGAAACTGGGACATCATGAGAGAGCAAAAGGTGCCTCCAGTTGAGGCATTGCTTTATAGCCCATGAAGAACAGAAAAGAGAGGAAACAAGCATTATACTAACTGAGTAAGGCTTTCAGCACAATCCCTTGTAACTGTTGTTCTGTTGTTCCTTAGATGTCTCTTTCTTTGGTCCTCACAATGCAAACCTCAACTTATCTTCCTAGAAGAGTACAGATTCTTCTAGCATGGGAAAGATATTCTGAAAGTTCGAGCTTTTAAAGCCTATGGAAAAATAGATATTGAAATTATGCAGGAAAAAAAAAAGCTTAGGGAGGGAAAGAGATATAAGACAATTATCATAATAAAATGGTTACGAGCACGATTTCACCATCACAAATGCTGCAGCAGGAATTTGAGATTTCTTTGTCATTCATCAAGAGGGAAAAACCTAGACAATTGGCTCAGAACTATTTTTTATGATCAAACAAGACAAGTTTAGTTTGTTGTAACTGCTGGATTCAGTTTTGAGATCAGCAGGGACCAGTTGGTTACCATGCCTTACCTGCTTCATTAGCAGAAACCGCACGATTTCATCCAGCTGCTTCTGTAATGAACTTGACACCAGAGAAACAGGTTCTTAATTTTTCATTCGTATCTAGACAAACTACAAGAATTCTGTCACTTTGATAAGTTTTAGCGCAAACGTATATTTCTGCCAGACTTTCAGCAGCTAATGTGTTTGTTCCTCTTTAGTTCCTTTATTTGTTTACTGTCTACAGCAAATATTATGTTCTCCTCTGTATAAGTGCCTACCCTCCAGTCAGGGAATAAGAAACAATCCCACATCCCTGAGATGACTCACACATCTCGTGGACACTGAATCACCATTAGATGAGGTGAACATGTGGTGTGCAAAGCGGAGGCTGGAGCGTTTTCAGCCAAAACATTCAGAAGATACTGGTACACATTAAGGAATTCACGGGAGGGAAAACAAGCAGCTTGTGAATGATTATTTACAACCCAAAGGACTAAACTAACAATTCCCAAGTGCTTCTGGCTGGAACCCCATTACAAACCACTCATTTTGTGTGATCCCAAAACCAGAAAGAAGTACAGAAAATTCGGCTGAACTTAGCCTAGCTCTAGTCCACAGCCCCTCCTCAGCAGGCCCCTCTCCAAATTTGGTCACTGTTAGCATAAACTGTTATTTTCTTAGTACTATGAGTGCTAGCAAGACAGAGGTACACTGTTGTACACCAGATACCGCACAAAACTCCCTTTGTGCCCTGAAAATGAGGCTCTGTTGTGCCCACTGTTCGTAGGAGGGGGCTGGAATCAGTGGCACAGGCCCCCAAGAAGAAGAGGCTTCAGAGCTGTGGTGGAGGCTCCTGCTTCAGAGTTTCCACATGCGCCCAGGTCAAGAAGGAACAAGGACGATCCCCTCAACAGATCCCCTGCCTGGGCATGGGGCAGCGAGAAGCCATGTGTGCATGACCAGTGTGATGGCAAGCAAAGCTAGCTGCTCACCGGGGTCTTAGCACCTGAGCTTGAAGGCAGCATCATGTCTAGACAAGCACAGGACACCCAGCAGCACTGAGCCTGGGCAAAGCTCAGTTGCAGTGGCACAGCACAGAACAACGTAAGGGCCCTGCGGGGGCTTTTGGAACTCCCTTCTTAAGCAACCTGGCCAAGGCTATACTGTAAGCACACTGAAATTGTAGGAACTGAGTCACAGATCCCAGCACACACATACGTGGTGGATGCTTTTAGAGGTTAAAAGTAAATCCTCTTTGAGAGGCCATTTTTTTTCCCTATATGAAAGTAATTTGGGATGATTGTTTTGTTCAGAGTTGGATACATGATGTTTTGTTGTTGCTTGAACTGAGAAGTCCATCTGTTAAACACTGTTCCAGAGCTGTACTCGATTGTGTCCAGGTTAATAGATGAGCCTTTGTCAAGGACATTATGCAAACACGTTTCCACAAGACATTATTGTCTGGACACATGAGCAAATATTTGCCTAAAATGTGTAATTGACTATTGTTCAAGAACTGCCACCTGCCCTTTGGTTTTCTGTCTACTCTTGTAGGAGGGACTACACTTTACAGCATCGCCTTCAGCCAACATTTCCACAGGAGCCAACTTTTGACCAACAATTAAGTAAATATTCAGCTTGCTGCCTTTATTTTTTTTCTTTTTCCTCTCCCCAAGGCTGCATTGCCCTTTTATAATAAAGGAAGTGTCAAAAAGAAAAGCAGAAAAGGCAACCAGGCTTGTTTCAGCAATAGCACTGCGGGGAAATGATACACATGGGGAACGGTAGCCAAACCCAAGGGACACGCTGGAGTAGTCACGGACGAGACCAAGAAGCAACACAAAGGACAAGCTCCTCTGTGTTGTCAAGTTTATTGTGTCAGCTGAAGCTATGAGAAATGATGACAGTCATGATGCCAGAGGATGGACGTACAAAAGAAGACTGTGCAGCTGTCTTGTAATATGTGGTGTGTGGCATGCCAGGCAGCTTGAGCAGGAGCCCTGCAACCTCCTTTTGCATCTCCAGTAAGGCTGCCCCAAACTGCAAATAAATGACTTCAGGGATAAACACTTGCTCACCCACCTTAATCTTAAAGACATATTTATACAGAGATACGTTTTGGAAAGGTACACTCAGTTTCAAAGTAGAAAACCAAATATTTCTGTTTGAGAATCTTTAAGTTAAGTATTTGGATGGTTAACCATTGTCTTATCAGCCCTTTCTGGTTGAAATAGTTCAATAAATTTGATAGGAATTCATCCAATATGTGGTCAATTAAAACGGATTTTTTCTGCTTTAAAACCTTTTTGTTAAAAACAGTTTCATAGAGTTCCAGTCATGGAAGCTTTATGATTGTCCAAATTGAGTTTTTTTCATGCTTTTTATCACTTTTATTTCAAATTCCTTCTCCTAAAACCGAGTGATGTTACTGCCAGGCTGAGCTGTGCCGTGGGTTTTGTGGAGGTAGTCTCTAGCTAGAAATAAGTAATTGCACTATAAACATTCCTTTTTGATTTGCTTAGTGTAATAAAACCTTTTGATACCAGTTAGCAGAAATTAGCATTTCTTTTTGCATCTACCTGATTTCCCAGTTGATTGGCTATTGCAATTCTGCTGACCTCCAAGCTCAGTGGATGAGTTTCTTTGATTTCCTTTGCTTGTTTCTTCCCTTCAGACACCCACTAACTGCTGAAATTGTCCTGTCTTTTCAGAACTTCACCAGAATCATCCCAATCTTGATCATTACATTCCCACTTGTCCTTGTCTCATTGCAAAAAAATATGGCTCACGGAATCCCTGCTCTGCTCAGGCCTGACTGTACCACCAAAATAGCTTAACTTCACCCCATACTCTTTCTTCAGCATTGTCATTGCAACCCCCCCGCAGCCATCACAGCTCTCCAGAACTATAGTCCCTGAACAGTGTTATACACAAGACAATTTGTGGAGTCTCTGTCCTCATCATCCTTGCTCATATCCGAGGATGACAAAAGTGGAGTGGAGACACCTGTGTTTGTGTGATGGGACACACATACTGACCTGAGGCCCTTAACTACCACCATCTTTTCCCTTTGATCTGTTACTGTGCTTCTGTTATGGTAACCATCAATGCTGTTGACAAGAAGAGTAAAATGTTACCAAAACTTTCCCAAAATAGCTTCTTCTCCATCACTCAAGAAGCCTTTTTTCAACACCAGCTGTCAACTGCCCACAGCAGGAAATGCTTCCTCCGGTGTGTTTTCCTCCTGAGGGACTGTCAGCTCTGAAACATGCCATTGTGTGGAGCTTGGATTCAATACACAAAAGGCTAAAAACTGCACAGCATCCTGTCCTTGCTATTCATAAAGTGGAATCCTTCTCTCACTCTGCAACACGATGAGAGAGGCCAAAAAGAAAACGGTGGGTGCCTAACCCAGTAATGCCATTGTCGTAGTGGAGTTGCACCCCTGAAGGCTGAAGCCCGTACCGAAGGTGAGCATACTGAAAGCAGAGCAATGGTTAGAGAGCTGACATGCCCGTCACTGCCCGGAAAGAACGGGAAATGAGACACTGGATTATTTCCTTGCACAGGGATTGCAAGATATCCTAAGCTGAAGCGATGAGAGGTTCTGATGAGTTGTAGCGATTTCTACTAGCAGATTGCCACCGTTACCTTGCCTGCCTTCCAAAAAAATATCACATTTGCCCTTTGCTGTGCAAGTGACTTTTATTGGTGTGGCACCCTAGGTTTCGTATGGCAAAGACCTTGGCCATGTCTTTGTTACCCAGCCCTCTTGGAGAAGAGACCAGACCTGAGTGAAGGTGGCCTGCTATGAATTTCCATTGAGCCATCAAGAGTGTGACTGGGGTAAATACCAAGAAATATCCTCCTGCTGCTTACATTCAGTCGCTGATGAGGCTGCGCTGGCCTGTAGCATGCTGTGCCCTCTCTTGGGCCAAGGTAAATCCAACAGTGTCTTTACTGCCAGCTCAGGAGCCAGGAGAGGCTTGTGCAAAGGTTTCGCTGATGAAAGAGGAAGTAATTTCTTGATGCGTGCCAAGGTTATAATTGGGGGGATATGCGCAACTGGGAAAAACCTAGACTTTTCTTAATTTCTCATGGGGAAACTGAGAAGCTCAGTCGCCAAATATCTGTTGGGAGAATCAAGAGGAAGCAGAGGTGTTTATTCGCTGAAGGAAATGGGAGGGCTCATCGGCAGCAGCAGGGGCATGTACAGGCCGTGCTGGGACTCATCCTGTTGCCTTGGCGGAGCAGGAAGCTGTCAGCCCCGAGTCCCCTGTCCTGCTGTACCCGTGCTGCACTAAGTCTCAAGGGGGTCACGAGCCCTGTGGAATTTTTTTTTTAAACCTCTACTTCAAAGACCATGCGTTTTTAATGTATATGTGTGTGTGATAGAGAGAGAGGCTTGCTTCTCATCCATGCCCTCTACAGCCCTCTCATTTAACTCTTCCTGTTGATTGAAGGTTTGATTCCACTCTGGAGGAAAAAAAACAAACAAAACAACACACTAGAAATGCCTCTCTGTGCATCTCACGCATCCTCTACTTCAGCTTAATAGAAATGGCTCTGTGAATTTAATGAACAGTGCTGCCCAGACTGTTCTACTATCCATAGTTTCTTTTTTTGTGTTGTGTTTTTGTTTGTTTTTCTTTTTTTTTTTTTTTAAAGTATACTGCTTTTTTCCAGGAGTACATTAAATCACATGATTAGTATATGGTGCATGTGGTTTGGTTTTCCTTTCCCAGAGGAAAAATTACTTGTGTAATGTCGTGTTTTGATTTAATACTTTCAGGGGGTTAAGATACATTTTTTTAAATATATTCTCATTCCTCTGTGTGTATATTAGAGGGTGACAAGGAATGAGATAGCCCACAGTTCCTGTGGGCAGATGATTTCATTGTCCAGGACCAGCTTCCAAAGTGACCTTTTCTCCCAAACAGAAGAACATTAAATTTATGGGGGGAAGTTACTGGTGGCAGACAAGTCATTCTCCACCTCAAAGCTTGAGGCAGTCTTTCAGAAATGCTGGGCTCAGGCCTGTGGCATGTCTGTGGCAGCCAGCATTGCAAAGCAGAGCTGCCACAGCTTTCTCTCGCAGTTAGTGTTCCCATGGGCCGATGGCTTTATGGGTTTGCTGAGGTTTACATGGTAAGTGAGGAAGCCAAGAGAGTACAAACGGCCATGTCAGAAAAGAATGGCAGTTACTAGATAATGTGAGATGAACAAAAGTATTGTTTATTGGTACCATTGTGCAGATTGAGCCCCAAGCACCTGCAGTAGAGCTGTAAACTCTTCCAACTGCTGCCCTTGGCCAACCAGCACTGCCTTCACCCTCCGCTCTGGCATTGAGTCAGAAATTGTGCTTTTCCCTTGTTATACCTGCCCATCTGGTCTGAAGAAAAACAATGCTTATCCATCATTGGGACACCTCAAAGATCGGTTAAATAAAATGTAAATATTAAAGAAAAGACAGACAGCAATCTGGCATGTTTTGTTGACCTAATGCTCCTCTAGGAAATGTTAGTGCTCTTTGAGGACTGAAAGGGAAAAGCTGAGTGTATGATGTGTAATAACCCTCCTGTTAAACGGAGAACTAGAATGACAAAGCCTTTGTGATTCCGGTAGGTCTAGGACACATCATCAGATTGCTGCAGATGCACTTGTTTTTCATCTTTTTCTTGGGCCATCCCAGCCTTTGAAACCCATGAAACAACACAGAGATGGCACCCACAGAGCGCATCCTGAGATGGTGTGTGATCTGCACCAGGTCCTTGAGGCAATTCCTGCCTGGCTTGCCCAGCTAAGCAGTCCCACCTTCAGCACAGGAAAAAAAAAAAAAAAAAACAACACACAAAACCACCAGGATCACAGAAATCGGAAGAGCGCACGCCCC
>VWYH01000863.1:0-69918 GCA_013399365.1 Pampusana beccarii | reverse complement strand
AAAAAAAAAAAAAAAAAAGCCCCCAAAAGCAGCCTGTGTGTTTACACTCCTGTCTGGGGCTGAACCACCGCCCAGCACAGTCAGTGGGCTGCTCACCCATGAGCTGTGTGCATTTCAAACAAGGCTCAGGGTGCCCAGGATCAGAGAACTTTTTCTTCATGTGTGTATGAAAGATGTGTTGCTCTCCATCAGCTGGGCTATGTCCACTCCTACAGAGCCATTCTAGGAGAATCAAAACATGCTTCTGAAGTGTCTGCCCACCTACGTAGTAAAAAAAGCTTACATTATTATAGCTCCTATCAAAGGCCGGGGAATATGTCCATAGAGCAGCATGGTTCGGCCTTTAAACGGGAGCCCTCTTACTTAATTGAACATACTGTAAAGACAAAGTCTGTTGTAAATAATTTATTTTACTTGGATAACCATGAGAAAGGAGAGAGCAGCCCAGGAAGGAAAGAGTACCTGCATTTGCAGCCAGCAAGATTGGTATCAGCCATAGAAAAATATCTGAGTAGGGATCAGAGAAAAACTGACAGAGATTGTTCTTTGTGTGTGATCTGTAATCACAAAAGGGGGTTGTAAACGCCTTCCAAAGTAAACAACAAATCTTCTCTCTCCTTTCAAGACCCAGAGCCGCGTGACCAGTGATGGCAGCGGCTCGTTCCTGTGATGGTGGTGAGGAGAATGGCAGCAGGCGAAGCCATGTGGATGCCGAGGCCTAGAAGTAGCCGCCATGTTGACCAGGAGCAGCACAGCCCCCAGAGCTGCCATGGCAGGGATGGGTCCACATCAGGGCACAGGGCGACAAGGAGCACACTTTGTCCCATGGCATGCACCCAGAAGAAGAATAGTTTTCAGTACAGCCTTGTTGCTGCCAGAGTTGGCAAACGAAAATCTTCTCTGACCCAGGGAGACTCACATGCTTTCTGAACACCTCTCCTGTGCCCTAATCCCCAGCTCGCACTGTGCTGGGGAAGGCATCATCCTCCAGGTCCCCCCACATCCCTCCAGGTCCCCTCAGGTCTCCCCAGGTCCCCAGGCACTGCCAGCTGCTGTTTGAGGCACTGTCTGCATTTTCCACAACACTCCACAACTCCCAAGCCAGACAGAAGACTTGTTATGTCAGATGGGGCAGTGACAAGGCTCTTCAGTAGCAGGCATAGCCTGTAGAACAAATGACTTTTACTTAAACAAAATGTNAAAAAAAAAAAAAAAAAAAAAAAAAAAAAAAAAAAAGAAAAAAACAAGCAACCAAGTTGCTCCTCCCTCCCCCCCCCAAAAAAAACCAAGAAAAAACAACAACCACAAATAAATGAAATAAAACAAAACAAAAACCCAGAAAAACTGATTATAGCCCCTTCCTAAGGCTTGATCCTTCCCTCTGTGGAGGCCCATCCCACCCTCTTCCTTTGCAGAAGCAAACCTGCTAGTTACTTGTGCTTACCTATCCTCTTATGTCCCACCAGGAAGGGTTTGAGTTCTGTAATCTCCTTTTGATCCCAAGCTCCACCAATACATAATTTTCAATACCCTGAAGACAAGACTTCTGAACTGAACAGCACTGGTTACTATCTGTCGATACAACCTTAAATTGCCTTATCCTGAAAACAAGTTGGTTACTTCCCTGTTTATGTTTTCCTGTTCCTGGACCCTGATACAGTTTACATGGTTTCTCTTAATAACCTTCATAAAGTCATTAAGTTTATTACCTAATAATATATAGTTGGGAGTCATAAAATGTATTTACATTAGATAGTTTCCCAGGTGTGTGGAAGGTAATTCAGCACCCCCAGCCTGTGTTCTGATAAGGTCAGACAAATTTCTTAAAATACAGGAAGTTTACTGGCAATTCAATTATTTTTTAATCAAAGTAATATTCCTGCCAGCTCCGAGATATTTCTCTGTAATGTATTGACTTTCAAGAACAGTGTACTTTGCTCCTTTGTTCCCGTCATGATACAAAAAGCGAAGCTGTTCATGTTTTTCTTTCCTCTTGGACCAAAATGAGCCACCTGAGAGCTGGCAGGCAGCCATCGCCTCAGAAGGCACAGGGAGCCCTTGGGAGGATGGGGGTGACCGACCACTGCAGTTCACGTTGTGCATCAGTGCTGCTGATGCCTCTCTGTGCTGTGTGTCAGGACAAGTCCTGAACTCACCGTCAGGTCACAGCTCACCTGCCACGGTCCGTGCTGTGGGAACACGGCCCTCCGCACTCAGGGACACTCAGGTGAGGGACCCCTCTGCCTTAACAGGGACCCTGACCAGCCCGGTGCTTTCCCTGCACAGGGGGTGGTGGGGAGAGGCAGAGCAGAGCCCAGTGACAGCCCATCTGGTGGCAGGTCTCCTCAGGTTGCTGTCTGAGTGTTGCTGCTCTCATTTCTTTGACTTTTGCCTGAAAGGAAGGCTTTGTGGATTAGACAGCTGCCTGGAAATCAGCATCAAGGTTCAGTTTTGAGCTCTGTCGTGGACTTCCTGAGACAGCGTGGGAAAGTCACTCCATCTCACCCTGTTCCAGTGTCTGTCTGCGAAAGGGGAAGGGAGAGATAATCTCTCATTTCTTCCTCCCTTTGTTCATCTCATTCTTTAAGACTGTAGCTTCTGAGGTTAATAGCTCTTTCTCATAGTGTGTATGTCTATCTTGTGTCTGGCCATGGTCTGTAGGTGTTACTCTAATATAGACAATAAATAGTAATAAAAGTAGCCATGAAATTACTGTCACCAGATATAAACTAAAAAGAAATTAAATAAATGGCATGCAGCTGAGCTTCTGTGCCAGTGGAAACTTTTCTAGTTCTCTCAGTTATCTGAAGTTTCTGTAGCAGGTCAGTGTGGCATGTTCTTGTAATGGCAGAAGAAGTCTCACAATATTTGGGTTTTTCTGAAAGCTTCATGTCCTAGCTTCAGGTGGTTACAGCTGAGTCTCAGCTTCTACTGAAGAACAAATTTATCAACTTCTAGTGGTCCAGAGCAAAGCTTTAAAATATTAATGCTAGAAGAAGAAAGAGAGGTGGAGAGTGAGAGAGAAAGGGAAGGGAGAGAGAAAGCGCGAAAGAGAAAAAGCGAGCAAGAGACAAAGTGAGAGAAAGCGAGAAAGCAGGAAAGAAAGCAAGAGAGAAAGGGAGAAAGGGAGAAAGAGAAAGAGAGAAAGAGAGAAAGGGAGAAAGAGAAAGAGAGAAAGAGAGAAAGAGAGAAAGGGAGAAAGAGAAAGAGAGAGAGAAAGAGAGAAAGAGAGAGAAAGAGAGAAAGATAATGAGAAAGTGAGAAAGAAAGCAAGCGAGAAAGTGAGAAAGCAAGTGAGAAAGCAAAAAAAAGCAAGAAAGCAAAGAAAGCAAAGAAAGAAAGAAAGAAAGAAAGAAAGAAAGAAAGAAAGAAAGAAAGAAAGAAAGAAAAAGAAATCCCGTATTTTCTTGTTTTCTAAGGTCTCATGATGTTTATGCCAGTCTGAAGGTCTCTAGGGACCTGCTGTGTGGTTTCTGAATGGATATCTTTGGCAGTACAGGAATCTCATTTAAGAATGCTTGTACTTTAACAAACACTGGAAAAGTGAAAGGTTTGGCTTCTTTCCCTTTTGAATCAGCAATGGAATGAATGGAAAACTGGTGCTGTGTGCTGCACTGATAAAAGAGCAAACAGATTTGTTTCTAGCAATGCTGGAGCACATTACCTAGGAGGACCTGGTGCATATTTAATCTGACACTGCTGGTCTGTGGGCAGGCCATGATGTTCCTGCCAAAACGTGCATTTCTTCTATAAGCTAAGAGAGATGCCACCCTCAGTAGTTTTGAAGACCCCCATCTTCTTTTGAGCGTGTTGTTTGACATAGTGCTGCAAGATGTTGGAGAAGGAGATCTCCCAGAAGTGAATTAAAAACTCTGAGGAGAAGCATGCTCTATTAATCCCTGCCACTGCAGAATCAAGTTCAAAGAGTAAACAGCAATGCATATTTGTAATACAAACCTGCCAGGTGGCACAAGTCCCTTATCTCAGTCCCAGTGCCCTGGCCAGTGCAGCAAGCGTGCCCAACTCCATAAGTCATAGCAGTGGAAGTTCACTCTCCTCCAGCTAGATTAGGAGAAGTGCCATCCTGGGCATAGTCTAGGTATCATATGGAGGCTAGAAGTCACAATATCTTTTGAATCTCCAGGGCTTTGGTTGCCATAAGCAAACCTGCTGCAGTGGATACTGTTCAGCATAAGAATTAGAAAATCATAAGGCTCCTGTAGTTTGGTTTTAGGTCTTGACTGTAAGACCTTCTGCTCATACCATGGAAATCGGTAGATGCTGAGAGGATATTCCGTGACTTGCTTCAGTGTGCCTCAAATCCAAGGATAGCAGATGTTTTGGTAAGAATCCTCATCAGACAAATCCATGAGTTTTCCATTCCTCAATTATGAATATGAACTCTAGTCCTGGGTCAGCTTCGAGCCACAAATCCAATCTAAACTTCATTTGGATGCAAGCCCAGCCCCTTCCCCCATTCAAAACACGCAGAAATTCCAAAGGCAAATTTTGAAATTTTCCATGGTTTGTGATAGTCTCTGTGGAGCAGCGTGTGGGCAAAGCACACACGTAACACGACTATTGAGGGCCAGATGAGTGGAAGCAGTTGTTTGCTTTGTGGGTAATACCTTGGAAGTCAATGAAGCTGCTCTCTAGGGAAAACATAGGAAATCAATGGCAGAATCTGGCTCTGCGTCTGTGACCTTCTGTAAGTAGAGGGTTCAGCAAATGTGCAAGAGACAGAGCTAGCAGGCAGCACTAAGGAGGCTGCTGCTAGGCCACTGCAGGCCTCTTTTCTCCAGGTTTGAAACCTTAGGGAAGGAAAAAGAAAGGGAGTGTTAGCAATTTCTGCCCGAGGTTCCCATCCCTTGGATTGTCTGCCTCTAGGAGAATGTGCCCTGTGAGCATCTGTGAAAGTGGAGCAAACTATTCAAAGCGGGTAGAAGCTCTGTCCTGTTCAGAGGGCTTACACAAAAGACTTAACCAATCACTGAAGCTCAGCAATGTACTTGAGCCCTGCTAGGTGAACTGAGTGACTGGTTGGGTGGGCATAGGGCTGCCCCGCTGCACAGGAATGCCTGTTACCCCATGAATTCTCAGCTGTTTGTAACCTAAGTGCCATTTAGAGTGTTTTTTCCCAAAGGTATTTTGTAAAACTGTCGAGCTTCAGACATGCAAGTGTGTACAAAACCCAGTGGTGGTGTTGCTTTTTGAAGCACTGGGTGAGTTTGTCTAGCAACTGTTCCAGACACATATTCCAGTTAGACGGAACAAATGTTTTAATTCCTTGGCTTATTTCTGGAGTCCCAGGTCTCTACCTTGGCTTCAGATCTGGATCAGACCAGTACTTCTTGGGAGTGATATTCCTTTATCAGCTACTTTACAGATAATTTACTAGCAGACCAAGCTGTGTATTTACTTTGAAGAGCACAAATTTCATCTTTCAGATAAGATTACTATCCAATGAGTAAATATTGAGCAGAACACAAAAAAGGGAACAAAACTGCAGACAAATGAAAGGAAATGGCTGATCAGGCTGTTAGATAGGTAGTTCAGTTTGAAATACCTTCAGAAATGGCCAGAAAGGAGATTAGAGAGGAAAACAGTTCATGGCTTTGTCAGGCCAAGTGCAACGCTCTACTTTGGCTTGTGATCCTTGCAAGGTATTAACCTGGCAAGCTCAGTAGATTTAGACACTGGAAGTTAATTCACAAAGAGTCTGAAGAGATGGTATAAACGCTATTCAGCTAAATGTGGCTGTTCACTCTAGCATCTGAAGTCGGTTGCATGCGACATGGTTTAGAGGTGGACTTGACAGTGTTAGGTTAATAGTTGGACTCAATGATCTTAAAAGTCTTAAAGGTCTTTTCCAACTGAAATGATACTATGATTCTATGCTAGCCCAAACTCATGAACAGAAAAAATAAAGACTTGTCTAAAGGCCTTTTCTCTATGGAGGGGATGCTGCTCTGTAGGGCAGTAGGTGCCAGGCTTGCACACCATTCCCCTGAGGGAGCTTTTGCAGGAGGGAACATTTGCAACAAGTTCTTTTTGAGCTAACACTGTAGGAAGCATGCCAGGGTGGGGAACCTGGGGGAAAGAGACAAAATGATGATGAGCTGCATCAGCTGCAAACCTGGGTGCCACATTTCCATGTGGCGCTTGGCTACCCTGGTGACAGACACGTTATAAATACCTCAAGACAGACCCATTTTGGAGGGGTGCCTGCAGCTGTGGGAAAGCTATAGATTAGAAATTCCAACCGACTTGTCAGAGGCACGAAAAATATTTCCCAGTGCCGGTCTGTGCTCGAGGGGCTTTTCTTAAGCAGATGGGACTTCACTACTTTCATCAAACTGCTGTTAGAAAGGCTTGTGAGAGCTGCATTCAGTCCTAAAACTGATTACTGCTGTTGTTAAAGCCAGTGTGATGTTGCCCTTGGAGCAACATAATAAGACGAGGGGAGAACTGATTGTGGTTGAAGAGGTGAAGGCTCGAGCTGCCTGTGTAATGGGATTGCTGGGTTGTGAAATGGAGGGGCTAGTACCAAGTCCCCACGCACGCACCTAACCACCAGCTCATGCAGGCCAAAATGTGCTTGTAGGGCTTATGTCACCCATGTGACATCAGCCAGCAGAAGTCTGCAGGCAGGATTATGTCACCACTCCTATCCCAACCTATATTCAGGGACACTAAGGGTCCACCTTCAGCAGCATGCTTTAAATTACATTTCACATTCAGTACAATGTCTGAACCACCCTCACCCATTTCTTCCTGGGCTTTGTGCTCCTGAAGTAGCGACCATCATGCAAAATCTACCTCATGGTAGGTTGTCCATGTAGGTGCCTACCTCACGTGTGACAGAAATGTTGACAGCATGGCGAAAAGTAAAACAGATTTCATCCTGAATTATGAACATCCCAGATCTAAAACTTTTCCCAGGTAGGCTGATGTTACTGCAAATACAATTGTAAAGACTCTTAATAGGCTGAAAGGATTTTCATCTTTGAAAGATAAGCATTTATCATTCTGATATTCCAGTGAGCTCGGTTCCAGGCAGCACAATACCCAGGACACAATCGAGGCCTCGCTCCTGTGCAAACAATGGGAAACGAAGGAAATGATGCAAAGCCAGGCTGGAGCATGCACCTCCCCCTTCACGAAGACATGAATGAGAAATCGTCACCCTGAATCATTTATTTCTGATAAATGACTCTATATTAATTAAACCTAATCACTCTAGCATATCTCCTTACAAGGGCTGTTAAATTGCTACCAACTTACTGATGATAATGTTTACGAAAAGTAATTGAGATACCTTTTTATTGGCATTGTCAGAGATTTCCACCCATCACTAACTTGTTCCTTCCTCCATCGCAGATCCCTTAGATGTGCCAAACTCCAGATTAACTGTTTATGGGCTACTGTCTGCCTGAAGGGGAAGAAATCTCCAAACTGAAGAAGGAGGCAAGTGCAATAAGCATTTTTAATAGAGTTTTTCCTCCTTGTTGGTCACTGGTGGTGCTTATAAGGACAAACGAACAAAAAAGAATGAAATGGTGCAATCTTTATTTGCTGCCCCTCAAGCGCCATTTTTTTTGCATTGCCACAAAATTGCTCCTGCCTAGACTGAAATTAACATAAGGCTTGTAAGTTCTTTTGAGCCCCTGATAACATTCACTGCTTCCCCTTGCCAAAATGTAATGCATATTTTTTTCATATATGTTTTTTGTGTTCATAAAAAGCTATACCCCACTTGACATCTGTTGCCTGGATTAAGGCTATTCATTCAGCTGGCCAAAAGGGGATGGAAATCTGTGGAGTATTTCGTTTGCCACAGTCCACAGATGGTAGTCATTTGTCAGGTTGCTAATATGAACAAATCCAATAAAACAAGCAGTCAACCTACAAACTTAAATAAAACAATAGAAAGGGGAAGAAATACCAGGCCCTCCTCCATAATTCTCTCCTATTTATTATTTTTGTCTGTGTGGTCTTGTGATCATAAATGTTGCCATTACAGTCTACATTAGATTCTTGCATGAATCTCTGAATAATGGATTTATCACCAAGACTTTCTAGTAAAGAGAAGACAAAATGCAATGCTTTGACAGTCTCCCCTGAATTAAAATGCCTGAATTGAAAATGGCCAGTATTGAGCCAGCTCAGAATTACTGCTGTGTTCACTAGAGCTACTAATGTCCAGAGTTATTTCCACTCTGCTCTTTTACAAGTAATGTGATTTCATTTCTCCTCTATCAACACTTTAGTAAATGAAAACCAGACTCATAATTATACAATCAATTTTATTACTTTGCCACTGTGTGAAAAGGAAGGCTTCAAAGATTAAGCAGCGTTTTAGATAAAGAGAATGAGCAAATAGTGACTGCTTCAACAACAACGAAGAGGGAGCATTTAAATAAATGGTTGTGAAAAATAACTATTTCATATAGTCAAAATGTAATTTGGTACATAACAAGGCTGATATGCTGATGGTCATGAAAATTTAATTACCTTCCAAACCACTGAATGAATTCTGCAGCCTCTGATTGCTGCAGAACAAAGTGTATAGGCCAGATTCACTGTTGGCACAAGCAAACAGAGTTACATTGGCTTCCATGGAGTTGTCATTATTTGTTCCAGCAGTGAGCTTGGCCCTGCAGTGCAGATCCAGAGTCCTTTGAAGCAAATGGAAGGGGCCCTTGACTTCAAAGCACTTTGGATCATGTCTGGTGTACCATGTGTTTTGCCAGCAACTGAATTAGTTATACTGCAGATCACCATGTACATACATATTTGGTGTCATGACACGTACTGACCCAGGAGTGGGACTGGAAATGCATCCCTAGCAGCAAATACTCTATTTCTGTAACCCAAGCCCGCATTTGGAGTTGGTCTCTTCACATTTAGAATATTTCCACTTAGTGCCCAGCCCCTCAGTTTGTTTGCAGTTTAATTCCTTCTAGAGTGCTATTCCATCACCCCCACAAATCACTCAGTAACTGCCTGAAAATTGAAGCTATTTTAGACAAAGCTTCATCAGAATAGATGTGGTTATAAGCTAACATATTCTTGCCCTGCACCAGCTGTCTGTTCTCTAAACCTCGCTGTGAACATAAGTTTCCCAAGAAAGCTCTCTGGCAGAAGTTAGGTAGGAGAAATATGATGGAGAGCACGATCGTGCATTTTAACCACCAGTTAATAGCATTAAGTTGCAGAGCTTGCTCTTGTCAAATACTGTCCAGCCTGGGTACCTGTGAGCAGTGCAGTGACTCCAGTCCTCACGTAACAAAAGAAATGCAGATGAAGTCCAACAAAACACAAAGTTCTTCATAAGCTTTGCTTCCCAAGGACTTGGTGGGGTGCCCCAGATGACAGCTCTGGGCAGGTTCAGGACACACCACCTGGGTGGGTCTCATTTAGACCTGTGTCCTGCCCATGCTGGGCTTGCAAATAGAGCCACAGGTCTCAGCAGTGTCTATCCACCTTTCCTGTTGGCAGGCTGAGAGAGTAAATGGATTTCTACTTTACAAATGTTTGTGAGAGAAGGAGGCCAAGGAGAGAGGGAGACTGAGCAGGCATACAAAAAAATTACCAGAGATGCTGTCCTAACAGGCAGGAATGGCAGCATGGGCTGACCAAAAGAACTGAGGAGCAGAACAACAATTGTACCAGTAACAGTGGCGTTTATCACAATGGACAAACATCCGTGTGAATTTGACCTATCCCCTGGGTGATAGGAGGACGAGATAGAAAATCTGACACATACCACTTCTCAAGTAGCCTCAAATGTATTAAAAATATTTACATGCCCAATGTCACCTAAGTGCAGCCTCAGTAAACTAAAACTCGGTTCTCCAGCTTTGACACCTCTTATTGACACTTCCAGCTTTGACCTGCTGGGTTACCCTTGCTGTTTCACTATTCTGTGCCACAGCTTCCCAGCTATGAAGAGAAACGGCAGTAAATCACATTGACTGTTTTAATAAAGCACTCAAAAACCTCCTGCTCTAAAGAGGAGCAAAAGCAAAACAGGCAGAGTTATTATTATTTAGCAGCTGTATTCAGGTATGACACGGATACTTGGTAATGAGATGGTGATATCAGTTTGCAGGTTTAAGACAGACACTTTCAGAATATGAAAGTCCGCAGGTGAACTTGTGAAATACCAGTTCAGTCACTGACCATAGATTAGCAATGAAGTCTAAGTTCAAATTCCAGCTAAAAAGTCAAATTTATGGTTGTAAAATATAGTCTTTAAACAAGCCTGTATTTCACACCAACTGATCATCACGAAGCAGAATTAGAGCTGGCTACAGTTCTTCTGGGTTAACATGAAACTACTGGAAGTTTAAAGCTTTTTCACATTTTGTCACAATCTCGATAATGGGCTTATTATGGGGGTTGTAAAATTTCATTACAGCACATTCATTTCTTGAACAAAATGAGGCTCATTTTTCCAGTGGAAATAGCCTGGTCTTGATGATGCTTCTCTCTTTGCCAGAGAAAAGGTTCAGCTGGCTTCTTGAATCAGCTTTACAGCCTCTTTGCAACACCAGGCTGTTGCAGAAAGGGCAACCATGGAGCCAAGAATTTGTCCTCTAAATTTCAGTGACATTAACACCCAGAAAGAATTCCTGGGAAGGACCATTTTCATGAGCAAAACTCCTCACAGTCTGGGGCTTGTCTGCACATGCAAATAAATGCATCTGGAATAAGAGAAGCTGTAAATCTGGGGAGTGGTAAAATGGAGAAAGTAATTTGGCAATACGATTTTTTTTTTTTTTTATTTCTGATGGAATCAGCCATGAAAGTCAGTGAAGCTGATGCAGGGAGAAACACCCGCATTCCAGTCTCACAACATCCACGTGTACTATCGCTCAGGACTGAGTTACTTGGAGTTGTTAAATAATTGCACTGGAATAACTCCATGTGCAGACAAGACCTCATTTTTCTGTAGGACTATGGAACAGCAGAGGTCTACCGGGGAAGAAACTTAACTGGCTTATTTCCTCTCAGAAAAAAAGATTTGACTAGGTTTGTGAGGTTAATATAAATAAAATTGCCAGGATAAAGCAATCAGTGTTTCATTAATAGACATTTCATAGCTGAGTAAACATTTTTCAATGTATCACCTGGAAGACTGAACAATTTCTGGTTTTCAAAACATGAGTTTTGAGTGCCTGTTCTAGCTTCCAGGCACTTTGGTCAAAGGAGAAAAGATCAGCTATCATCTTCACCCAGATATAAGTTAAAATATGATTTTACGGCAGTTTTCTAGGAAATAAAAACCAGCTCACCTTACACTTAAGTGCAACTTATGTGAAGACGAACGCAAGTCTCAGTTCTGAAGAGCTAAACACTTAGAAAAGGTATTTATCCGTTCCCCTTTTTCTTTCCTTTCTTTTGGTAAATGTTTTCCTTATTTTTTCAATCCATAAACTGACATAATGTGGACCCAAGCCTGCAGCTTTTAGAGATGCATCATGCTCATACAGAACTTGTAGGAACGTCATTTGTTATTCACTGCTGTTTCAGGACACTTGGTATACAGAACAGATCCTCTCAAAATGAATTCATGGGAGACAGCAGAGGAGAGAGAGAGGGAGGAAGAAGCATGGGGATCTCACTGGGAATTATACTCAACCTCCATTCTGACCTTCTCCAGACACCTGACGGGTGCACTGAGACTGAAGTGAGTGATTCTTTCACATGAACATCAGTTGGACACGCTTTGGGAAATGAACATTGCCTAAAGCTTTGTTTCTCACAGGAAAACAGATATACATCCACAGCTTCACAATGAAAAACTATCCTGACTCACAACAAGCATCTTTCATAGACTGCTATGGTATATACTGTTCTTTCTGAACTTTGTCTGCCATCAGGGTAACGTTTATGATACTTTTTTCTGAAAATAACAATCTGTTCTTTTTCCGATAACTAGCAAGATTGGCCCTTCAGCATGAATCACCTAATTCATTCCAGATTTTGGACTTTGATATTTATTTTGAGATATTTCTTATTTTGGAGCACAGTGAAGGGTACATTTCACAGACCATTTTACCAATTTCTTAGGGTAAAGAATGAATAACAATTCCCTAACTTGCAAACTGTGGTTTAACTGCAGTTGTTAAGTGAAATCTTACTCTGCTTATGGATCAAGTATATATCTTTGTTGCAAAGGAAAGATAAATTATTATCCTAACCATGTTAGATAATTAGATGCTTAATATGAGAAGTAGAAGGGAAAAGATGTTGTAATAGGTCTATGTGAGGTGAACAAGTTGTTCTGCAAAAGCCATTAATGAGTTCTGGAGCCATCTGACCTCTGTTAAGTCTTTTCTTCAGACACCTCATCCCTGTGTAATGTATAGCAACTCAGGCCCACTGCATTTTAGTTTGAGGCTGGCGTGTTCCCAAGGGAGAGTAGATATACAGCAAGGGTGGATGAAGACAGCTTTATGTTTCTGCCCCCATCAGACATTTTTGCTCTACATGAAAGTCAGCAGTACAGAGAGCACGTCTTGCACCTCCCCAGTGCAGGATCTTAGCACCAACTTACCTCCATGAGCTGGTTTTGGTTTCATCAGAACCTCCCACACATTTGAATCTCATCTGGAGCCTCAGTAATTCCAGACACTATTCCGTTCTGCTGTTGTTCCTGAGGATGCTGACCTTGGACAAAGGAGAGATGCAGTCAGGTAGAGCAGTACAGTCTTTGTCTGCCATGAAAGACTGATGGCAATGTGTCTGTCAGAGTCACAGAACTTATGTCCTTAAATACTTGTCCTCTCAATGTCACTGATGTTGGTCATCACGTCATATTTTGTCTGGATAAATATTTGCAAGGGTTAGTAAAGCATGAATGACTTTATCATGCAATATGGTGAGGTGCACAGTGACCATTGTGGAATTTATTCTGAAGAGGAGATGCAAAAAGCACGAAAAGCATACATATGTTGTGCTACTTGTGGAATTATGTTGTTTTCCTGCACGTACTACATTCTATGACAGGACAGGACAGCTCTGAACAGTCTGCTGAGGGAATATATGACATCCTGGAAATGCTCCAAAAGCTCTTTCAAGCCATTTAGGTACAGGATGTTCAACCAGTACCTGTTGCGTTTAAAGGGCTCTGTTCTGGTAATCTAATATTTGCAGAGAATATCTGCTGAAGGCTGAGCAGGCAAGTCAGGGTAACATTCTTTTATTTGTGTAATCCCAACAACATGAGGATGATCAAGACATGACTGTTTTGCAGCCAAACAGTATATTAGCAATGAATAAGCAAAAGCTAGAACATACACTGTGCTTTTTTAAGCTTTTCTCCATCATGGATTTAATAGAGTTGTCACAGAGTCTTACCTGTTCTCTTTCAAGATGAGGCTGTCATCAAACTAACACTGATCAAACACGTTCAGAAGTTATCAGGAATGTTTGTTCAAGTACAGAACTGCATTCACTTTTTCCAGTCCTTTGAGTCATCTCAGAAAATCTGAGAGAGTTGTTTTATTTTTGACTTGCCATCTTATGGAAGTAGCAAATATTCGGTCATACAGATGGTTATGAGTGTGCATGATGGGGCTTTTTCCCTCTCTGTTTTTCCATTCTACATCCCCTTTCCCAGTATCTTTTAGATCTAATGGCTATTTGCGCTCTTACCTCTGTTCATAAAATTAGACAACCACATTTTTATGGACACCACTGTGCTCCCCTGTCAGATTCTTTGCTTTCTACAAGCATTGTCATCAATTTGGAGGAAGAAGTGAAACATTTGTGAAGGATGGTGGATCTGACTCTGGCACAGTCAGACTGCAGTCTCTGGGGGTTCATTTCTTCCCTTCCTAAGCCATTTCAAGGAAGGAACAGAAGTGAAATTAGGCTTCTTCAATCACCTACCTCAGCAGAAGAAAACAAACAAACAAACAAAAAGAACAATGAAGTACTGAAGCCCAAGCAAATAGTGCAGAAACAGTCCACGAGCTGAAATAAGTTCCCATTCAGCTGTGTGCTGTACAAGGAAAAACATTCTGCTCTCTGATAACTCACCAGTAAAAGAATGATAAATATGTCATATTCTTCTGTAAATTTTAAAAAGTAAATTTAAATTTACCATGACTATTTTTTTCTGACTGATCCTAGTGACTGGAATGGAAGATTTACTCGACACAAACACTTGTGTACTTAGCGCACACAAGGACACAAGGCTCCACTGCTTTCTTTAGTCCCTAAAATTTTAGATTCTGATTTAATTTAAATTTATTCATAAAGTTGTTAAATTTTAGAGACTGATATAATCATCCAACTCAGTGGTTCCCAGAGCAGTATCTTCCATTTCTGGCGCAGGGAGAGGAGGGAGAAGGTGTTGCTGCTGGCTCTGTAGGGACCTGATCTGCTGGAGCTGTGGATGACCTGCCCCAACACCTTTGGGTCAAGAAGTTGGCAGACAAGAAGACTCTCACACCCTCAGTCACCATGTGGGCAGGATGGTCCTTACTCATGGGTAAGACAGCTTTAGCACGGCCATGGAAATTTTTCTTTCTGGTTCTCCATCCTGTCAGTCCTCAGCCAAGACAAATCACCATAGCTGTGTTTACACGACCAGAAGAGCTTACCACAAGCAGTGAGAGGTTGTAGTTTGCTGGTGATTCATATCAGATCCATGTCATGACATTTTTCCACTGCAGTATTAGTACTCTGCAGCCAAGAATGCTCCTCCAAGGCCACTTCTGCTCTTAACTTACAGATAGGGCAGCGGGTTATTCTTGCACAAAGGCAAGAAGGAGAAGTACAGCTCATTACAAAGTAAGATTTGTACTGCAGCTGGAATGAATTCATAACAGTGCATTATATATTATATTAGTGTATGTATATGATACTACTGCACAGTGTCTCACTACCTGATGAAAGTTGGTTTTGACTTTGCCACAGATTTATAGTGTTTTCCCCTTTTTTTTTTTTTTAATGTTTCCAAGGGTTTGCTTATAATGCTTTTTCTTCAGGGTAACCTAATGGCAGGTATGTCACAGTGAACACAGTGACTGAACTTTGGGATTGGTGTACACAGGGACCTGAGTCTCTGCCTGC
This sequence comes from Pampusana beccarii, assembly GCA_013399365.1. Taxonomy (NCBI): domain Eukaryota; kingdom Metazoa; phylum Chordata; class Aves; order Columbiformes; family Columbidae; genus Pampusana; species Pampusana beccarii. The sequence goes on along the minus strand of VWYH01000863.1, from coordinate 54,828 downwards.
TTACTTCTATCCCAAAGTGAAATAACAAACAAGTTTCTCGAAATGGATGAAGTGCTCACATGAGAAATACAAATTCACATGCATCTCTTTATTTCCAGGCATAGGAGGAAAGGGATCAGTTCATCATCACATATTTCTGGAGAAGAACCAGCTCACTTGCTGTTGGTGAAGGTGTTTTACAGTCAATATACAGATGAGACAATGACTTTGGGAACGATCTGAGCACTTACCCAGGTAAGAAAGAATATGTGTTTGAAAGAGTGTGTGTTTGACTATAATAAAATCATGAAGGCCAAGGCATGGCAGAAGAAGGGTTAAGACACCTGTGCACTTACACCTCAGCATCCCAAATCAGTGGGAATCTCAGATCTACAAAGTGACTGCAAAAACTGGTGGAGCATACATGCTTCCTTGCAATGGAACAAGTAATCAGACAAAGTGAAGGAAAATTGAAAATTAACAATCAGTAATTTAAAACTTTGACATTCTCTATATGTTGTTGCAAATGAAAATCTGTGTGACAACACAGCATAGTACCACCTGGAAATTACCTCCAAAAATGCTACGTGGGCTCACAGTTACGGCGGTCTGAAAAAACATGCTTGCTTCTGACGCAGGAGAGCTAGCCATTTACATAAGTGAGCACTTTTAGCCTCTCATGCCACCATTACCACCACAAGTCCCTACAGCATCTGCTTCCTTCTTCTTAAACATTCACTCTTGGTGCCACAGGCATCCCTGTGCTCAACTTGGTGCATGCCTCTTCGGGGACCAAGCTAGAATCATTTACTCCGTAGAATATTGTATGGCAGACTGCAGGACTGCATCCCACTAGGCCACACAAGAAGCTAAGCACAGTAACAGTAAGTGTAATGATGCCAAAATCCTTTCATCACTGCAGGCCTTGGTGGGTCTCAGGACAAAACCTGGCCCACAGACCCAAAACTCGTATTGAACACAGCTTTTCCTTGCCAGAGCTTTAGGGGTGCGCAATCTCTAGAACTCAGAAAGTTGCCACAGTGATATGAGTCAGAAATAATTTCTAAGTCCCATTACAAAAGCTGACTTAAGTATGACAGGCACGCTACATGCGCACCACTGCTAGCTGGTTTGTTACCTGTGATCTGACTGCTTTTGCGATCTGCTGAGTCCCTGGGTTGCATGCTGGATGCAACTGCCTATGCCAAGCACTCGGCTTTTTCAGCATCTCTGAGGTATCACACCCTCCCCCCGTGCCACAAAAAGATCAGGAGCTGTTCAAATTAAATTCCTTTATTAATGGAAGGATTTTAATAGACCAAAAATGAAATGCATAAAAAGAATGCTTGTCCTTTATGGTTGCCAGAAAAAGTAAATATTGTCTACAGACATTATACAGTTTTCCTTTAACCAAAATTAAATATTGTCCATAGCAAAGCAAGCAATCTGTAGAAATGTATTGTTATGCTGCTATTGCAAACTATTTACATTGGATAAAAACCAGGTGTCTCAAAACCAGGTTTAACCTTAGTTGATTACTGTTATGATTCTGTGTATCTTGCCCTCATTCTTGCCCTCATCTTCCCTTTTTGCTATTACATATAAATCAGGCATTAACAAGGTTTAAAAAGTGGGTGATCACAAAACAATCACAAAACAAGCTCTCAGTAGCAGAGCTCCCTTCCTCGGCACCCAGTGTGACTACTCTGTCATCCTCCTTCAAGATTTGAGAAGTTTATCACCTCCCAGTGGGCTCTTCCCACATCCAACCAAACTGTCTGTCAGAGCCAGGAATTGCCACGAAGGCAATACCTGATACGAGAATACACATTTTAAATATATATATATATTTAAAGGAGCGTATGTTTTTCTAGCAGTACTGTGTGCTGTTTCTGTAAATACATGTTCACAGTAAAACCATGTCAAATAAATATTTGAAGGAATCAGCACAGTGCATCTAGTTTCACTTTCCAAACGGAAAGTGGTGTGTCTGCTTTTAGTGGTTGTATAAGGCAGACACTTTATACGAATCCAACTTTGCTAAGTCACGATCATGAACAAAGAAACCCTACCTAATTACAAAATACTTGATTAACAGCTCAGCCAAAGGGATAGGTTTGCTATACATCAAAGCTATTTGCTGAAAAGGATTTCACTGCTGTTTCATAGTGGACATACAGCACAGAGAATACGTTTTTTCAGTTTGCAAAAAGGATTAATCAGAATATTTTGTCTATGCAATCAAACGTTGCTCTGCTGTAACAACATTGTTCTCAATTCTCTCTCTCTTTGATCCTCCTGCCTGTATTTCTCCTCTAGTTTTTGTTTTTCAGAGTCCATACTATAATAATTGGAATCTGTGCTTCTCCTAATCTTCTCAAATTGACTGAAATCTGCAACGTACTTTCCATTTGGAGACAGAGAAACCACAGGCACGAACTCATAGCCCCAGTGGATCTCCTCGGGGATGTAAGAAGTCCTGCTTTGGCAGACAGCACTGGTGGACTCCACTGTGGCGTTCAGGAGCACCACAAGCTCGAAGTCCTTGTCCTTGAGATTCTGAGGTGTGAGATCTCTCAAAGGGCTGCTCTCATCCAAAATATGGTAGAAGGTTAAAGGCAAAATGAGAAAAGGACTCTCTGAAGAGGAGTCAACGTTGAACTTGACGCTGGCTTGATTCAGCAGGATCCGCTCCCCTTCTTTGGTTTCGTATGTCTGAAGAAGTTTCCCAGACAGCTGACACTGTATCAGAAGACTCTTCCTCATGTTCGCTACCCTAATCACCAGGCAAAGTTCTCCATTGTGTTTAGTAATGACGGCACAGTGGCTGAATTTAATAGTCTCTGCCCGTTTTTTAGGTCTTGCAATTTTGGCCAGAAAGGTACCTGTGATGAAGATTTCAATCAAAGTGGTGATGACCAGTTGGGCCACAAGTAAGAAAATGGCATGAGGACACTCCTCTGTAATGAAACGAAATCCATAGCCAATGGTTGTTTGTGACTCCAGGGAGAAGAGAAATGCCCCAGTCAGAGAGTCCACGTTCTTGACACATGGCTCACGCTTCGGAGTGAACTTGTTTACTTCTAAATCACCGTGAAGGAATGCAATGGCATAGTAGATAACTCCAAAGAGGAACCAGGTCATAACAAAAGTAGCAGCAAATAAGGTGAGTTTGTACCTCCACTTCATGTCTATAACTGTAGTCCACAAGTCTTGAAGGTAGAGCAGGTAAATGCCATCGACTTTGTCTATCCGCACATTGCTGTGACCGCTTTTGGACATCACACGGGGTCTGTGTGCCTTGAGCATGACGGTGTCAATGCCTCCGTTAACCAGTGGCATGCGAGACATATTAATCTTTGTGGGTTCCATTCTCACTGCTTCAGTCCTAAGGGGAGAATAAAAGAAGACTGTTACTTAATGAAATCAAAGCACATAACTGATTCTGAAAAGCATTTGAAAACGTTGGTGGAGAGAAGGCACAAACATAATCTAAATACAGCAGCAGTGAATAAAAACAGTTGGTATATAAAGTTACCATCATACAATATCTGACATTACAAATAATTTGATATTCTTTTTTTCCAGGAAAAATAAAGCAACCCAAAACATTCTTTGATTCTGGTGACTGCCAAATGTGGAGAAGTAGTTTTCTTTTATGATATCCTGCAAAAGAAATTTCAACAAGCTGAAATTTTATACTAGTACTTTATTTCTGTAAAATGCATTAATTTTTTTTTTTTCTTACGTTTCTCTGGAGAAGAGGCTCTTTTTGATTAGTGAGCAGGTTTTCTTTAATGCCCTGAAGAGAGACATCTGATCAAAATTAAAGTCACGTCAATGCTTGGTTTAGAATGCAGATCCAGCACACCACCTCTGTCTCTTCCTGCGACGGGCGAAAAATGAGCCAGACCAGCTTTCACTGTGAACAATTAACTTCCACAAGTGATTTACTCAGTCGGATCTGGCTCTTTGTCACAAACCTACAACTAACCTAGGAGGAAACAAAGCAGACCTGAACACATCGAAGTCGAGTTTTGGAAAGGGATATTTACACCTGAAAGCACTTAGAAGCTGTTTGTACTGTACAGCAGTCCTGTTTTAAGCCATCTAAGGAAAAAAAAAAGGAGGCAATTCACAAAGTCAGCATTCTAGCTGTGGGCCCTGACCTGTGCGAACCCAGCAATCATTGGACCACCCGACTCCTGAAGTTTGTTTACTGTGCATCAGTCCGGATGGAGATTAAGTGTGCGGACACTCAGGACTGAAAAAAGCCCACAGAGTGAAGCAGAATAGTGCCTGTGCCAGTTGGATGAGGCAAGTAATAAGACCCGACTTGTGAGACGAGACAGTGATTACGTAGAGCAAGGACAGTGCATGTTATAGTTGTTTCCGACATCAAAACTTCCTGCTGACAAAACAACAAAGAAAAAGAAAATGTCCCATGCATCCTTTGTGCTTTGGCAGGTTGCACAAAAAGCATTGTTTTGTTCCATTGTTTTCCTCAAAAAGAGCCTTAAGTGATTCGTTTTCGTGAACCACCACCACCACAAAAAAAAAAAAAGAGAAAGAAAAAAAGAAGAACATTTTCTTTATAGCTACTTAAAAGAATTTTGCAGGAAGTACAAGATATATTTGTGGTACACACATGTGCCAGTCCAGGACATCAGCATAATTGCTCATGAAGTACCTTTCCTGTTATGTCAATTAAGGAGAAATTTTTTTATGACTATACCCATCACACTGTTGCAGGTTTTCTGGGAAAGGGTAACTAAATTTAACACCCAGTAACACCTGTAGCTCATTCCAGTTTTGTTTTAATCACCAGCATTTCTCTTCCATAGCCTGGGAGCCATTGCTCTATATATATATATATATATATATTCCTTTGGTATATATATATATATATATATATATAAACCAAAAGAATGCATCAACGACCCCAGTAGGAGATTCCTTATGTGACAGTCAAATCAACACACAATGCGCAGCATGTCCGGATAATAAACAGGAAAAAACCTTCAAGTGATCTGAAAAAAGAACAACAGGAGGAAATTGGGGGGAGGGAGGGTGGGAGGGGTAGAGGTAGGAAGGACCGTACATGCAACCGCTCTTTAGGCAAACTCAAAATGAAGTGCTACTGTCAGTGTGCCATAAGTACATGCAACCTCTAATGGGAAGCCTTTCAGGAAAATGCACACTACTTTGTGAAGAGGGTCTATTCTGCACGCGGAGTCTCGCCCTGGATAAGTCACGGATATAAAACGTATGCAAAACTCTGTCCCGAAATAAGTACATCTCTTCCTCTCAAGCATATTTTCCCTCAGCCATTCATTTCAGGTACAAACATTAAGCTGTCAGAAAAAAATTTACTGCTACAAATTGCTATGCCAAGACAAGAGGTAGATGGCCTCTCCAATCCAGCGCCAGGGACACGTCCCCATCCCGTACCCCTGCTCAGCCTACCTGGATGCCTGCTCCTGGGAGCAGCTCCCCAGGGCTGCCAGCTCCTCCTCCTCTGGAGGCCACGAGGATGGAGATGGCCAAGGCTCCACCTTCCCTCCTCGGTGCTCCAGCTGGTGGGCTTGAGCTGGTGGGGCAGGGACAGGGCTCACAGGCTTGGTGAAGATCAGAGTTATCCAGTCAGGGCCAGGGGTGTCCCAAGGTGAGAGGCACATCAGCACTTGGCGTACCATACTCACTGTGGCTCTACCATGTGCGAGAAACGCTGGCTTCTGCACAAGTGGTCAGCATATATATGATAAATCTGACATGTTTGGGATGCACTGGGCATGGTGTGAAGAACCTCTCTGCCCCACGTGCACTGTGGGTCTGTGTTCTTCAGATGCCAGATTTGGTACTCATACACCGCACCGCTCATCTGCAGCACCAGCTGGGCCCACAGTTTCAACCCAAAGGCCTGTCAAAGAGGCCTTGCCCCTGCCTTTGCTCTGCCCTGAAATGTGTTGTTCCCCGTCCAGTAGCCCTGAATGGAGAAAATCCTGACACTGCATCCTACCACATGTCCAGAGCTGGTGGAGGACACCTAAGATCATGGACATACTGAAACGCTATAGAACAGGTTCTCCACAAGACAGGAGGTAGAAAGGTAGTGGCAAGGAATGATGTCTTCCCTGGGCTGTGCCAACAGAGAGCAGCTGCAAAATTTGCCATTTCAGGCTCAACACAAGAAGTAAAGATTCGCTGCAGCCGTAGGCAACGTCTGGCATGTTACAGACTGCGTTTCAACTCCCAGCCAAAGCCGTTTCTCACTGTGCCTCTCTACTGTCCCCATGTATAAAAGCTGATCTCCACATGTGGGGTCAGCATGGCGGAGCTGTTAGTTTTGCAGTCCACCATAGATGAAAGAGGCTGTATCAGAGCTTCTCTGTCATCTTTTGTGTCCTCCCTTTATTTGTATATCTGTATGTGACAAAGTTACTCAGCTTCACAGTGACTTCCTGAAATGGATCCCAGCCAATTTCTGGTGCTTTTTTTGATGGCATGGTATTTTTTCTGTTGATTTGCTTCCTATTTTTTTTCTCTTACATCACATTTTCCTGTGTGATCCTGAGTTCCTCCAGTGCTCTTTTCCTCTCCAGGGAAATTGATCTGGATTTCCTTTCCCTGCAGAAACATTTCCCTTTTTCTCTGCCACACTGATAGAGGAAGAGAGGATCGATCGCACCAATTCAGAGCAGCACTGCCTCTGCTCCCCTCTATTATCACTGATAGAAGCCAGGAGCAGTCATCTGGTGGAAGAAACTGATGAAACCAACAGTGGAACAAAACCAGGCTTCAGGGGAAGCTTCTCCCCTCCACTTCCCCACTGCTTCCCGAGTTAAGTGACCAGTGCAATAGCCCACAATAAATGATTCGTGGGTGTCTGTGTGCTATAAAGCCATGCTATAATACCTGCATTACTATTTCCCATCATATACCTTATACAGGCAGCTCGGATACTCTGCACCCTGAACAATCATCCCCAGCACCTCCACTAAAAGATTTTGGAATGCTTGGTTTCTTTCCCTCTAAATGAAAAGTCTTGTCTACTACAATAAGTTAATGTAATAAAACAAGCCTGAACAATAACAGTAGTATACATTTTTAAGTTAAAATAACATCTACTGTCCATTAGCTAAATGATTTACACTGGTAAGGTATTTTTTATCACTGTAAAAAAAGCGCGTATTCAAACTGTAGCTGCAAATGAAAGTGAACTGAAATGCAGTTAAGGAAACACATGCTTCAAGAAGAAAATGAAATGAGAAGGAGAAGAAAATGAAATTGTCTCAGACTTGTCTAGTGCTCTAATGTCCTGTGAATTGCCTCCTTTCCTCACCAGCCCTTTGGAACAGCCAGAGGAGACTCCCCATCAAAGCACATGCTGGTAAGGAAGTTTAGGGCAGACAAAGGCAATAAAACATAGAGCTACATACCAAACCACCAACCATGAATACCTTGATATTAAGGTAATTCCAGCAGCCAAGGATGTAACAAGCACATTAACACTGCTTCCAAAGAGCACATTATCAAGAAGTCAAAGCCAGCTTGCATACACACAAAAATGTTCCTGCTGCATGAAGCCAGATTTGCTTGTGCAAGATCTCTTTTGGCAGACACAACTGATCAAAAGTGTACAGGAGCATGACTTGTTTGAATGGCCTCAGCGGTTTGCTTTTTTTCAAATCAGATATGCTTTGCCACTTGAGCAAACTCTCATACATGCTTCACCGCCACTCTGATACAGGGGCAAAACTTGAACTGTTTTTTCAACCAGCATAAACCGTTAGCAGGCTTGACATTAAAAAAAAAAAAAAAAAAGCAGGAGTGAGTAAAGAAAACATTGAAAAGAACCACATAATCTTTAGATCGTTCCTAGGTCTGATGTGGTTCAGTAGGTTATAATAGTGCCTCCTGAATTCTCAATGCTCTGCCTAGCATGAACACCCTCCTCCTTATGGGCTATGTACCAGGTTATGCCGTGAAATTGCCAACCAGCAAAATCCTCTGTAGTGGAGTTATGGAATACAAAAGGGGAGAGCAGAGGCAGAGGGAAGGAAGCAGTGTTTGCAAAAGGATGCTTCACCTCTGCCACAGTTGCAGCATGCATCTGTCGTGCTGCTACCTTGGGCTTTGTAAAAGAGTCCTTCAGCGTTAGTGCTGATCAGCATTGAAACTGGTGATAGGCAGGCTGGCAGTCAGCCATGTTGTGAAAGATACTGCCTTTAAAAACTAAATTAACACCTTTTTTATTTTCCTTTACAAAAGGAGTGAGCCAAGACACCTGCAAATACTCCCTCAAGTCAAAATCATTTCCCAAAGCCATGCTTTTAGCTCCCCATCCCTCTGTAGAGCCACCTATCAGCGCAGGGCAGACCTGTGGATGGTGACTGTCCCCAGGCTCGGGCACCCAGGAGCAGGTAAAAGCAGAAACACAGCCAAATCTGCAGGCATGGTAGTGCCCAGGGGCTGCAGAACTGACTGTGCCCAAGGTGTGGTGAGTGGTGTGGTAGGGGAGGTAGCACCACGCGTTTTTCATCCCTCATGACAGGGCCAGGGCAACAACCATTTACAGACCAGCATGAAGAAAATGAAAACCCAAATCCATCTTTGTTTCTCCTAGGCTGCGTGCCTGACATCTGTCCATGGAAGATGAATTAAAGCTGGAGAAGCCACATTGCATTGTTTTTGAGGGAAATTTCTACAGGACTCTTGTTCTTTCCTAGGGCAGGATGTCAGGCTTCACAGTAACTGTTGATTTATGTAGATGAGCCTTGGAAACTACACTGATGCAAGCAAACAGGAAAACAACCAAGCAGGCAGAGAGAAGGTAAAAGATGACTCAAAGCTTATCGAGGTTAATGGAGAAGCTCTCAGTGATTTCATAGGTCTCTGGAACAGGCCTCCAAGTGGAGAAAAAGCATATACTGCCAGCATCTGAACAGCTAACACACTGCAAGTGAGCATTCTGTCCTTCCAGAAACCTGCCCTCCAGCCTCTGTCCTGGGCTCTGTGGAAGCGCAGGGGACTTGGCTGTGCGGAGCCTTCATTAGGAATCCCCACATACGCGGAAGTCTTCTTTCGAAAAGAAGTAAGTAAACTGATCAGTTTCTGAAACTCTCCTTTTTGTGTTTGGTGATATGGTTTATACAATACTTCTGGAAAACAGAGAAAGGTTCCCCAGAAACCTGTTCTGCTCTTTTATTTTTACAAATGGCTTTTCTTTAGTAGTGCAACATTCAATACTTTTGAATGTCTCCCTTGCTGGCATAGCATTGCTTCAAACTCTTTTCAGTTTCAAACACTTCATTACAATGGTTAAGCTTTTAAAACCTGCCTCTTCTGTGATGCTTTTCCCACCCACTAACCCTTCCCTTGTTCTTGCTGCACAAACCATACCTGGTTCTTTCTACATGGGCAAGTCAAAATAGACTCTCAAGAGCCTGTTCTTTCTGTTTCTGGGGAGCTGGGTGTCAGAACTACACTGCAAGGATGAAAGGGACAACATTATTGCTGCATTATGCTTATCAAGTTCATACCCTGTACTTCCACTTTCATTCACATCTTCAACCTGCTGCAGGAACGTTAGTGACCCCTCACCATAGGTTCTGGCACAGGCAAACATCTCAGCAACACCCAAGAAAAGGAACTGAGCTAAGGCAGGACAGGAGTGATGTCCTTTCACAATCAATGTTTGCAGTCAATACTAAGGCCAGGACCAGACCTTCCGAGAGCTTAATGCCTATAGTTGTCCTGTTTTGCAGTCACTGCTACTGTTTCTTCACTCTTGCCTTCTAGGATGCCTCTGGGGGCTTTCAGTGGCTATATTCTGCCCTTCTTTCTCCCTGAGGTATTTCTCTTTTTGACGAAGGTATCTCTCATTACCCTGTTTTTTCTCATTTTGCTTACTATTCCATTCGCGCTCTCTGTGAATCAAAAAATCTGAACTAGATGTGCTTACACCATGGTCAGAGAAGCATGCAGCTGTGGCAGCAGCATAGTTGTATCTCACAAGACTGCACACTGTTTTATATTCTGCCAGTATCCTACCATAGGTTCACAGCAACTATTCCTGACCTCTCCATTATACGACTCTGTTTTCAATGGTTTCAAATTTTGCAAGGCTTCAGCCCCTTGTGCTGAGGTTTTCAAAGCAAACACACTTTTTAATTCACTTTTTTTTTACTTAATGTGTCAGTCGAAACGAAATAGCCATTTCCAAAGTCAAAGCCAAGAAAATATGTGTTGAGACGTTTCTGCATCCACGTTAAGACAGTTTTGGTGTCCCTTCAGGAAACCAGAGTGTAAACACATCTGCAATTCTGCAGCTCATACTCTCCATGGCCAGCTGAGCACCCTAACAGCTTGTCCACTGAGTAATGCCAATGCATTGCTTTCTGGCCTTACAAATCCTCATCCATACAGTGATGCATCCTGATTAGGAAGTGCAGAATCTCCCCACCCCATCTCCATGGTTACTTATGGGTGAACTCCCCTGCAAGGGTGGAAACGTGGAAACAAATTACCTCAGACATGGAGAAGAGTGTCACCTCCACCTCCTTCGATAGTCAGATTTGGGAACACAAGTGGCAGCAGCCACACAGTTCGGGGAGCCTTACTATGCAGAAGGGAGGTGGAGAAGCAGAGAAGGGGGTATGCTTGGAGAAGGTTGAAGACAAACCAAGGAATGCCTCATTTCTGGCTCTTCTTGATTCATAAACAAATGCATTTGGTATCTTATAAGGTGCTTTGTGGCATGCCCAAACACAGAGCTGTTGGGCACCCAGCAAAAAGAGTGTCAGAAATGGGGACACCTGCACACATCGAGCACTTCCAGCACATAACAGAAGCTGGGCAGGGATCTTCTGCAAAATAGCTTTTCACTTAGTCAACTAAGGCCTACCTAAGTCCTGCTTAAGTACTTAATTCCTTTTTCAGGAGTGGGCCCTTTGCCAGGCAGCTGCTCCGGCTTCTGTGAGAGCCTGCTTTCACACAGCTCCCACCACCTTCCCCGTCCCGGTGCGAGGACGGGCCACCTCGCAGGAGCACAGCTCCCCAGGGAGCACCGGCCTGGCAAAGGCACCCGGAGGGGCTGCGCTGCTCTTTGCTCAGATTTCAGGGCTGGGGCTCAAGTTGGTTGAGTTGTTTGCCCAGTGGCAGGTTTTCCCTCTCGTGATGCTGATTTATATACTGCCTGCTATAAATTACCTGGCTATAATCTGACCACACGAGCTCACGTGCCAAGACAGTTTTGTGTTTCTGTACATAACCGAGGCACGACTGTGTTTTCTTCTAGTATTTTAGTCACACAGTGACGGGTTTTATAACAATACAGAAAATAGTGAGCCTAAACCCACCTACTGCTCAGATTGTTAAATCTGACAAAGTTCATAGGGAAGAGAGTCCCCTCCCAGGTCAGCACAGAGCACAAACATACCAGACCGGGCTGCTGCCTAAGTTTGCTGGGGCTGTCATTCCCTGCTCACCGCAAGCTGGCTGTGTCCTTGTTTTCCCTTCTTCCACCATCAGTAAAGAGCAGCACCTTGTTTTTAACATCCCCAGTACTCTCCCATCACTTCACAAGCTGGCAGATGCCTACTCTACCACTGAATAATAAAGTTAAACTCAGAACAACTGATTTGCCAATGTGCAGTTGGTTTGAAGTTTGCTGCTTTTGTTTCAGACCTGAAGGAGGGTTAGCAGAACAGAAAGCTTGTCTTGTTTCTTTTATTGTTTGTTTGCTTTTCATTTCTTGGTCTAATAAAATCTGGTTTAATTTAAAAATAAACAAGCAAACAAAACCAAAACCAGGCATTCAATCTAAATTTTAATTTAAATTATCAACAGGTGGCTGATAAAGGAAAGTAATGTGCCTAGTTGTGGTTATGCAAGAGGCAGAGAGAAAAGCTAGCACTTTGCTCACTTTGCTGCTAGTTCACAAAAGCTGGCTGGAACACCTCCAGTCTGCCTTCCCTGCGGCCACTTCTCCCTGTTTCTCAGCTACCATGGCTATCACATGAAAGATATTTACAAGGCAGCAATGGGATATTTCAAATAATTTAGAGCGGTTTGTGCCCTTCTTTCCTTTCTTGGCCTACAGATAGCTTGAGCCTCAAGCCTAACACTGGGCACCAAGTCCCAGCACCAGCCTTGTCTCGTTCTGATGAGCATGGACATCAATTCCTGCCTGTATGTTAACCGTGTAGTATGAATACATGCAGTGGCTCAGCAGCTCTCTTTTTAATTACCATTTGTCATGCCAATTCATCACATGGTGCATGCACTGTATTCCAGTCAAGTTGGGGTTTGCTTTTTAATTAGTCATTGTACACTGGGGCTCTCATAGCTCAGTGTAGGTGTGGCCATGAGGTGAGTCTCCCTGCAGGGCATCAGGCTTCTGCTGGGGCAGATTTTTTAACGTTCTCTCTGTATTTGAAAGCTGCATTTCCTGCAAATTACAGCACTCCTTTAGCCCATATCACAAGACACTAAGCTGACGGAGGACGGACCTTAGTACACCGCAAATATCACAGTGTATGTACATATTCACAAACACTGCCAAAATAAACATGTCTGTGATTTTCCATCTCTATGCAGCCACTAAATCTCAAAACTGAAATACCAGTCTATGAAAAGAATTATCCACCAAAAAAAAAACCCAAATCAAAAAAACATTCTGCCCCTTTCCCCTTCTAAATATGTAAAAACCTCAAAAGTATTGAAAATAATGGGAGGGCTGCAAAAGGTAAGGAAACTGCCAAGGGAAAAAAGTATTTTATTGAAAAGTCTGTATGTTGATAACCTTTTGTTCATCTAGTGCCTAATGCAGACAGAATCAAATCTAACTGGGGAAATCGCACACCTTGACCCAGCAGAAAGATGGACCCTGTTAGAATAGTAAAGCTTTTCCTCTGTGACAGTTTGTCTCTCACCTGTAGCTGCTTTGTGCTGCTTCATCTGGGCAGAGTAACAATAAATGAAGAGTAACCCACTAATTCAGCCAAATTTATGGCTTCTCTGCATGGTCAAGACATAAAAGTGAATTTGGCCTTGTGATTTTTGTAATACCGCAAAGCACATTTCCAAGAAAGAAGGATGGGTTTGTCATGGTGTTGTCTTAAAACTTGTTACAGGCTGATTTTCTCAGGAAGTTATTTGGTTAAGAAGAATTACTCTACCTGTGTGAACAAGTTCATACTGTGAAAAATGTTTTCAAGAAGTGACTCTTCTTTCATGCTAGCATAATGTAGCCCGTGAGACAGAATATCCACTTCCCTCACCAAAACTAATGATTTTTAAATTAGATATCTTTCTCTCTTAGGTAAAGCATAGGTGATGCTACTGGCACAGCAGAGACACATATAGTTTACTTAATTGTTTTTTTATAATTATTTACTTTCTGTGAATTACACAGTAAGGGTGACCAGTATTCTCTTTGACACAACAGTTTCAAAAATGTTCATTCCTACTCTGTTTTCTCTTCACTAGAAGGATTTCAGATTGCACCAAGGTCTGATAAACAGAAAACAAGTTCTGCTTGATCTCAAACAAATAATTGGCAGCTACTTAACAAAAACAAAAACTTAATACTTTTGAATTCTTTAAAGAAAATTAAATAGTGTCCAATAAAATCAGGTCATGTGATATTTCATAGGCAAATATATGCACTTACATAGAAATAATAGGTTCATTTTTACTATTTAAATTATTACTTCATGTATATGTGTTTTCATAAATGATACATTGACTATTTTCTAAAGCACAGGTAGTTGCAAATACAGAGTATTGATGTGGGAGATCTTGGTGTATCTAGGCAGTTGTGAATGCATCTTCTTTTGCATACATTTCCCTTTGTGCCATTATTACCCTTGATAAAGTGTCTCGATCTTGACACAAAATAATTTTCTCAAAGAGCAAGTCCCAGACACATCTATAATGACCAGTAACCACAAGCTGCGGCTGTGGTCTTGGAGCAAATCCTCTCCCAATCAAGCCTCCCTTCAAGCTTTGTCAAAGCACTCACCAAACACAGTCCCCAGGAGGCCACTGGTGTCACCGAGGGTTCACAGACCCTGTCCCCATCCCCATCTCCATCCCTGACCCCATTCCCTTGCCAGCCCTGTCACTGCCCCCAGCCAAGCTGCCTCCTCACTGGCCTTGTGGAGAATGGCCAGAGCTCCCAGCAGGGACAGAAATGGTCACAGGGGTCCTATGAGCCATTAAAATTCTGCACCGGTGTATAAACCAGGACCTTTCACCTGCCTCTTTGAAGTGGTCAGGCACAAATTAAAACTATCAGTGACACTTTCATATTGGTGTAGGGTTGCTTATTCTTAGTACTGTCCAAGAGTTTTATTTCAGGACAGTTTTCACTTTTTTTTTTTTTTCCTGACCAATCCATGGATGTGGTTAATTTAAGGTTTAAAAGACTTTTTCTCACACATACACACACACCCATGTATGTTTTCCACTAAGTCTGTGCTTTTTCCTAGACCCACCCAAATTCCAGCACATAGCTCACTTGTGTGCCAAGCTTTCATACTCTCCATGCAATGAATGGAAAAATGCCCTGTTTTCCACTTCTGCACATTTTGGGGGAGGAGGGGTAGAGCGTGTAGGGGAGAAGGAGGAAAGGCCTCCAGAGGAATTTAGTTATACCTGGTATTTCAGAGAAGAAACAGGAGAGAATCCCAGTATTGTCCATGGGAATACTCTTTTTCTGCCTATGGATGGAGATGTATGGGGCCTGAGCCCCACTGCTTGCTTGGGACTCTGAGCTGTATTTGTAGAGTGCTAAAGACATCTAAAAAATAATAATTATAAAGTAAAAGTAGCATAAGCTGCTGGTTAGTATGTGTTTCCATTCTGCTTATATGAAGTACTTCAGTAACACTCTCGAATGGATTGATATTTTATGAGAGGGATGAAAAAAAATCCAGCTCATGGGGTGGCAGGAGCCACCAGGCCGTGGGGAAGGAGCCAGTAAATCTCTGTTCTCTCCTGCTATCACATCTCCAGAGTGAACCCCAGGGTTGTGACAACACACAAGTTCTGTGCAAAGAATTTTCCACTGCATTTGCCTCCACGTGGATTCTCTGATGTCTGGTTAAGGCTGGTCCCCCTTGATTTCCTCTTCTCAGTGAAGGCATTAGCAAAGTCTTTCTGATTTGCAGAGCCACCTAGTTTCATGGAGCTTGTTGGAATGTAATTTCTGAAGCCTCTGTTCACCTGCCAAGTTAAGCTCAAATTAGCCCATGGATTTAAATATGTGGACTGTTTCGTATCCCTTCATTGTGAGGGGATGGAGACGAAAATATGCTAGGTTAGTTATTTATCCATTCCACCAACAAAAATATTACCATTGTACAGAACCTTGCTGTTAGTCTTATATTGCAAAAATTGGAATATAAACTATAGATTTTTTAAGAAAAATCTGTTTCCTAAGGTTCTTGACTGAGATGTTACACAGCCCCGTATTGTATTACTTCCAGATAAACTCCCAAGGAATCAGAGGGAAAATAATATTTGTTTTCTCATTGCTTTCACAAATTACTCAATCCCTGCCAATTTCCATGACACAGACCCCTCAGTCTGCTGCAGAGACTGTGGCTTCTGAAAGGGAGGAAATAGCATAAATGTACTGGTGCACATCAGTGTTTTTTGATTTTCTAGCCAAACCAAAAATATCAAGACAAACAAAAAATTTAAAAAAAAACTTTTCCACTTTTCTGGCAAAATTAAAAAAAAAAAAAAATTCATTCTGGACTAAAGACACTGTCTGTTAAAAAAAATCCTAAATCTTTCATTTTGCTTTGATGTTCATATAGAGCTGTATATGTGTGTGTGTGTAATTTAAATCAGGTGAAGAACAACACATTCCTTGAAGTGACAGACTGCAACATCTTGATTCCACAAAGTCTAAATGAAATATTTTACTTTTCAAAATTGTTCTCAGACTTTTTCAGCCTAAGCTGCTTTATCTTGTTCACACAAATTCATTATATCTTTCATCTGACCTAAGCCTGTATTTTCAGCTCATAAGAATTTTGGCTGAAAAATCTCAACATGAGTTTCCTGGCTGGTTTGGTGACAAGTGAAGCTCATGTAATGAACTGCCGTTCCTCCTAGGGGAGCACAGCAGAAGCAATGCGTGTCCCATTGTTGGGATCTGGGGACACAACTGTATGATTCACTATCCATTTCTCTTTGTCCTGTAGTTTCTTGGGAACCTCCATAAAAGCTTTGTGGTGCTATGCTGCAACAAACTGAAAAAAAAAAAAAAGCAGTGATAATGTGGCCAAACAAGAAAAATCTCTCATGCTGTTTTTCAAAGTTACTACATTTCCTTATACTCAAAGGAGGCTATTTTACTTGTTTATTTACACATACCTTATCTTTATGAGTGTTCCTTTCTGATCCCATGTCATCTCAAAAGCTCCACAATCTTTTACAGTTGGGAACTTGGGAAGGTCTAGCTTTGATCACTGAAGTAATTACACTGAATAGAACATTGTTCATGTTCTGCTGAGAATAGTTTCTGAACACATTCAGACTACCGCAAACTTATTTTTAAAATTCTACAAGATTCAGCAACTTCTACCTTGTTTTTTGTAAGTTTTCCATATGCCATGAATTTCAGAAGTCACTTTGATGTTTTCCAAGCAGCCTGATTTATGAGAACAAAAAAAAATACCGCTATTCCTCAATTACTTTCTGTCGCCTTTTTATAAGGCTTGATACATCAATGGAAATATAGTCTGTCTGAGGAGTCCAGGCATAAAGAACAACTGGGGTATGAGGAAATCAACTATATCTCCCACAGGAGAACATTCTTTCAGTGGAAAAATCAAACTTTTTGATTTCTAACCCTCTGTACTTTTCCTGTAGTATTTAATTTAATAAAGCCTCAATTTTAATTGAAAAACACACTTGATGGGAAATGTGTAACTAAACCTAGTAGACATTTATATGTCACTTCAGTGCTGTTTATATGTTATTTTTGTGCTATTGAACAGAATTCGTATTTTGCAGACAATTGCTAAAGATAAGTTGTTGCAGAAAGTAGCTAAGCAGGACTATAAATATAACAAATTGCAGCAGCATATTTCAGATAAGGTTACAATACTGAAATTGCTGGCAAGTCTTGGAGACTGTGAATCCACCAGGTGGACAACAGCTCAATGGCAATGCAGAAAAAACCCTTAATTCACTGCTCTGGTTACACGCTGTCATACCCAGTTTTTCTCGAAAGGACATGCCCCATCTGAAAGCACTTCTTCTGCTCCGCTGGCCATATGGTTCAGACTTCTTGTCTGCAGGTAGCTTGATGCCACAGCATCCCCAAAATCCACCTTTTCTTCAAGTCCAGAATTTCATTTTCTAGTTAACCATTTCCATATGTGCCTCTTGTTCACAGTCCTTCTCATCTGTCCCGCAGCCAAATCACTCAGACTTCTAGGGTAAAAATCTTATGTCCTTTTTACTATTTTCACCATAATTTCCCCATTCATTTATGTAGACATCTTTTTCATTATCTCATACCCATAAAGGTCACTTCCTGACCTTTCCACAGCTATTGCCCTGGCCTCCATAGCTCTGCTTTCTTTGCTCTTTGTTGCTACCTTGTTCCTCTTTTTCATCAATGCCTAATAGTCTAGATTTCTCTTATTTTGTTTCACAGTAGCTTCCCTTTTGACATGCATGAAATTCCTTCCTTCACCAGCTTCCAGCAAAATCCCAAAAATACACCTGTTCTGGGACACATTACAAACCTCAACAAACATCTGCTAGTTGTTATGCTCACCTAGCAAGTTCCTCCTTTGTGTTGCATCATGCCTTACTGGCTGTTATATCTGAAATCATTTAGAGCAGATCAAAGGTCTTCTTCATCTTTGTTCATCTCAATGTAAAGCAAGTCGAGGATTTACAGCAAGGTGAAAATTAACATAGTCTGATTATAGGCTACGTTCAGCATCAAGAGATTTGTTTTCTTGGAGGTGCTCCTTTTCCAGGATGGATGTGCCTACTGCACACCTGTGATACCTTGAATGATGCTTCTTTATATAACAGTGACTTTTATCTGAAAGAAATTCAGATATACGCTTTTAAAAAATTTGCCTGGGGATACCAGACTTCTTAAAACCTCATTGTGACACAGTAGTTCTGACTTGGCTGCAAGGCATCTACCAAATTGAGCCATTTCTAAAGGTGCAGACACTGCAAGGCCAATTGCTGAATTCTGTAGGTTGAAATTCTTCCCTGTTCACTGTAGTTCTCTAAAAGGTTTCTGTCTACTCTGAACTAGTCCTCTAAGGCAGCAGAGGCAATGGAGAGAGCTGGGCACCTCCACACGGTGAGTGTGCCTCTTCTTCTTCTAATGCCTGGAGGTGCCCACCTCCTTGCAGTGATTGATGAGCAGAGACCAGATCTTTAACTTTTAGACAGCTGAGATTTATCTTATACTTACACCTGGATAGCAAAGTCAATGCTTCTGAGAGGTGGCAAGTTTATGGCTTGTATGGAAGTACACTGTTCCAGTGCATGTGAAGGTATGCCTACTCTTCCTGGAATCATTAGGCTTACACGTGTAAATTTTACAGCACATCTACGTATTAAGTTGACATATGATAAATAAATACACGTCAGTCTGACTTGTACTGAGGAAACCTTTCAGGTTAAATCCCATAGAAGATACTGTGCAGTGTGGAATCCAAGGCAAGACTACACAACATGACGTACTGTTTCCATCACACATATAGTTTAGTTATTTAAAAAGAATATAAATTATGCACTGGAGCAGATGAACAACATCCTTATGTAAAAGCAAGCTGTCTAGGAGTCTAAGACAAGATACTAGATATGGCTGCTCTGTTTTACAGGTTCTCGACTATGACATTCCTTACCACAGGTCAGCTTGCTTTTCTATGTCATCAACATACACACTGCCACCGCGTCTCTTACCAAAGTATGGATTCATCAGTCTTGTGCTTCCTCATCCATGATGTGTTTACCTATGCACCTCCAAAAAATGACATCTGGGCCTGTCTGTGAACAGCCAGCACCCTACATCTTTGTCACCACTGCTTCTTCCAAAGGTTCCTCTTTTCCTAGTGTGGCTCGAATCTACCTCTGCTTTTCACCGTGCCTAACCTGCCATTCAGCAAGACAGAGCTAGTAATCAGTTGAAAATGAGAAGACTTAACCAGAGCTACTCAGTGGCATGCATTGTCTTAAGATCAACAAAGCTGAAGATTAGAAGTGATTTCTGTCGATAGCACCTGGAGTTTTGGGAACTCAGCAAATTCTGACCCTTTGACCATTGTTTTCTTCTGAGGCTAGGGAAAAGGATCTGGTCCTTCTCCCAGCTTTTTTGTGGATTTCAGTGCTAGTGTTTGAGCTTATATAGAATGTATTATTAGCAATATACTTAAATCAAAGTTTCTAGTGAGAACACAAAGATTTTTGATGTCTGTGACATTGTCAGTCTTTATGTGACGGCTTGGGTAGTTAAAATGTTTCTTCAGATCATATAAAGCAATCAGAAAAAAAAAGCTTTTCCTTGGCTATGCAATCATTATTTATAAGACGTAAAGCATTTAAAGTCATGGTGTCTCCCTCTTACATTGTCACTGCTTACAAACCAGAAATATATCTCCAAAGCAAACCTGCGTGCTACAGTGCAGTAGGAGGACACATCACTGGGACTGCTTCGCTGAAATGTTTCCTTAGATTTTGGCACATAACTGCTAAAAAATGGTCTTAAAATAAGATTTTATGTTCCCTATCACCTGAGACCTTACAAAGAGAAGGAGATTTACTACCAATAAATATTATTCTGAGTAATGATCCAAGTGACAGCTTTGTTCATTTTATGCTGACAGGAAAATAAATCAACACTAAATTTTGTATTTTTTTGTTCCAAAGATACATATTTAAGGCTGAGTACTTCTTTATTTGTTGTTCTTGTCATCGTTTTGTTATTTTGGGTTGCTGTTGGCTTTTGTTGTTTTTTTGTTGTTGTTA
Organism: Pampusana beccarii; assembly: GCA_013399365.1. NCBI lineage: Eukaryota > Metazoa > Chordata > Aves > Columbiformes > Columbidae > Pampusana > Pampusana beccarii. The sequence continues at coordinate 34,824 of VWYH01000863.1, read as the reverse complement.
TTTGTGGGGGGTGTTTGGGTTGTTTGGGGTTTTTGTTTTCAGTTTTTGGTTTTGTGTTGGTGATTTTTATTGTGGTTTGTTTGGGATTTTTTATTTTGTTTTGTTTTGTTTTTTAACTGCAACAATTGAACAGAGTAGGAATGAACTTCAAGGACCAGGCAGTCCTGAAGACTTCGGCTGAAGCAACAGTAATGTTGTTACCCATACTGAGAACAGGGAGTGAGGCTTGTGGCCGTATGTTAGCATAATTAGCTCAATAAAAGTAAGGATATGAGGAAAAACAAGATGTTATTATTAGGATTTCTGGCAGTATGACAGACCTTTAGACCTCTGCAAAGCTAACTGAACTATGGCATAATACTACGAATTTTGCTTGTTGAGATCTGTTCTCACAAATGAAACCAAACAGATCTCAAGTTGGAGCTCATGGTGTGATGCCACCAGCTGAAGAACCCCTTCTGACCTTTACATTTCCCATAGCAATGTAAAAGGACCATGGTGTGAACAAGAACCAGACCTGAAAGCTTTTGTTTGTCCGTTATACATAGATAAAACCAGCATTGTTAGCTTTCCCACACCAGCCTGAGTCGTGTTCATTCACCTCTAGTCTTGTGGACACATTTTACACTGCAGGCCATTTCAGTCTTTGACTCTTTTGTGCCTTGACAAGAGCTTTCAGCACCTTTTATGCCCCACATTTCACAACAAGTAACAGACATATCGAAGGCCAGCACCCAAGAGCTGACATTTGCTATGTTAATTTATATCTCATAAAGAGAGTCCCTTATAATAATTGACTTTTTGCCTATCTTCGGGAAAGAGGAGTTGTCGTCTAAAGCCAGTAAGATGGGAACAGTCAAGAGACCAACTACCATGTACCATGGAGGTCACTAAGTGTACCAGTTTATGAAACTCAGTATGGTAATAAAATAAAATGTTGCCTAAAAAGTTTTGCTTTTTGTCATCCTAAGCTTTTGCATTATTGTTGGAATGTTTTGTGCAAGAAAATAAATCAGTATTGCAAGCATCCTTTATCACTCAAACACCTCCTGCCATAAGCTGATATACCTTTGGCTTTACTCAAATGCTGGCAAAATCACAGAAAGCACATTTTTGCTTGTCTTCCCTCGGTCCTTTTATCCGTTGCTGACATAAACAGAGTGGTGGGTTGGCTGTTTTTTGTGGAGAGAGGGGACTGTTGATCGGTTCGGTGCTGAAGTGTTTCAGGAAGGAAATTTTCAGGAAATAATATGTCTGGATAAGGCAGCAGGAAAATGAAGACTGTTTACTTGGGTGAGAGGCTGGAGGGGGTCCAGAAGAGGACAGTTGGCATGGAAATTTCCAGGATTAAGGGTGGGCAGCTTTGACTGGCATCATTGCCAAAGGGGACACTTAAGGGGACCTTTACAAAGTCAGAAAAACTCAGAAACATGTTTTTGGTTGGCATTTCCCTTGGAAAGTGTTGACTGAAGTAAAAACCATTTAAGCGGGAAGAATTTATTTACTGATCAAAATGTTGTGAATATCTCTTTTATTATGTGCTTTTCTCACGCTGTGTAATTCTAGTGTGGAAAGGGGGAAATTTTGATTGTAATACATTTTCCTTTTTTGTCTTCATTGTTTCATGCTAATAATATACCTTTTAAGTAATCTAAGTAGGTGCACTGTTATGTGTATCATTTCATTGATGATTACGGGAATTTATTCGACAGATAAACATTTTTATCATATAGCCTCAATGCAAAAGTGTTAATTGCAGATAAGGAAAAGTCCATAATGTAAAACCAGAGAGGTATCCTGCAAGTTATGATCTAACCAAGACTGAATCACCTCCGTTAAAGCGATGGAGATTAAATTAATCTAATCAGGCCATAATATTTTTCCAATCAAAACTTATTTTATTTTATCACTTTTTATTTACAAAGGGAAGGTGGTTTACCTAGGCTCTCTAAGCATGGACAAATCTAGCTGACAATCTCCATGAGAAAAACAAACCAGAAAGGAGTCAAATGTGATTTTAAAAGCTACCAAGCTTCAATTCCCAAGCTTTAAGCTTCCTCTCCACCCTAAAAGCCAGCCAAAACACAGTGTGACCTGGAGGTCAAATTGCAGGGGCTACTTTGAACAAGTGGAAGAAAGACATTTCTTAATCAAGAAGCCCTCCTAGAAGGCAACAGAGAGGCAGCTGCCTCTCATATGGCAGCAAACACAGTGCAGGGAGGGAAGAGGCATTGCAGATAATGAAATACCTAGATCAAAAATGATCAGATGCTCATCACTGACACATACAAAGTGAGCCACATCTCCTCAGCACGGTGTACAAGGAGATTCTCAAGTATTGGTGACTAAATCTCACAAGGCTTCCCAATAACCCTAAGGGTGTCCAGCAGACATAGGAAAGCTGCATAAAACCATGGCACTTCCCCAAGATCCCTGCTGGGTCCAACCTATGTCCGTCCCAGCAGTTCAGTTCCAACCTTTCACGAATGCAGCCCAAGGCTCTGCTGGAGAAGGCTCTGCTGGAGAAGGCTCTGCTTTCTCTCCAATGTGTAAAAATGGCTGTAGATGTGTTACCCCAAAACATCTGCCTACCCTCTTTATGTCCAAGCATTTATCTTATGCAGTAAAGGATGACAATACTTAGAGCATTCATGCTGTTGCTTGTTCTCTTTCTGCCTGACCATGACCTCTAACTTGCTGTGAACCTCAGAGTATGCAAGTCATACAAAGACTATTTCATATGCTTAGGACGAGGGAAAGATGCTATGGTTCTCACTTTTTTTTTTTTTCCTTTATTTATTTCTTCTTGCAGCCCAATTAGTGATATATCCACTGTTTTTGGCTGCTCTCCATGTGTGTTTCCCACCATCCAGGCTAGATAGGTATAGCATAAGCAAGAGTTTCAGTTCATGCACAGCCAATAAATGGGACCTGCTGTTTCCCACGGTGCCTTGTTTACTCTTAGAGCACACACATTCTTAATGTGAAGCTATTTACCATGCTAATGATCCAAACATATTAAGTGCTAAAATGATCCTCAAGCCTGTAGTAACTCATTCAAGTAAGCCACGAATGTTCTCTCCTTTCAAGGGGTGAGGGACAGCTCAGCAGGAAGGTAACTTTCAAATATTTAACATTTAATAAATTCATTTTGAACTGAAAAGTTTGATTTTAACTCTTTGATACTCTGACCAATTTTTTTTCTGATTTTCATATACATAGTGGAACAAATAAGGTAAAGATTTTTCCTCCATTAAAAAAAAAAAACAAAAAACCCACAAAAAAACCACCACCACCAACAACAACAACAAAAACAACAACAACAACAAAACATAATCTGCTTTGTTTTTCCTGGAAGCAAAGTGAACCAAAATTTATTTCAAAATGCTCTGAGGTTCAGCATGCAAAACAGTTAAGTTTCTGTTTTTCTTGGCCCCTCACAAGAGTACTGCCTGGTACTTCACAGATTTGGTCTCTACCTGTTCCCAAAGAATACAGCCTGTGTGAACTGTCTGTCTTAGGAGAGAGAAACAGGAGAGGAGGAGGAAATAACATTCCAGACTGCTCTAATGAAATCCGGACAAACAAAAATTTGAGGTCCAAACAGATCTGTGGGTTGATTACTTGTTTGGTTCGTTGCATAAGGAGCCAGGATAAAAAAGAACTATTTGTTTTCATTTGAAATTCTATAAAAAGTAACAGGACTGAACTATTGTATGTATGTTGGAAGACTGAAGACCGAGTAATCTGCTACTGTTTTTGTCTCTAGGCCATGCCTCATTTACTGGGATGAAATTCTTGGGGAAGTTTTTGGTCTCGTCTACACTCCACTTTACAAAAGTAATGCCAGTTTGTACTGCATAGCCAGCACTAAGTTGCATTTCAGGCTTGTTTCCTCCCTCCTATAAACTGATTATTAGTGAGTGCAGAGAGCATAGTGACATTTTGCAACCAAGGAAATAAAGAAGACATTCCTGTAATAGCAAATAGCCCCTTTTCCCCCTCTCAATTTTGAAAGAAGAAATAGCAGACAGTAGACTTGGCAGATAGATACTCAGGTGCTGTGACCAGAAAGACTCTGGAAATACCTCTAAGTACAATACAGCCAAAGGCAAGTCAGGAAACAAGGTTAGTTAAAAAGTAATGTAGATACTCCTGGTTTGCGAAGGAAAGCCAGCTTTGTTCCTTTTTGCAACCAGCACGTCATGGATTAAAAAGAAACTTATCTGTAAATCTCTTTCCAGCATGATCCCTATGTGAAAATAAAAACAGAGGCAAAAACGAGCAACACTGAAGTAGAGAGGAATTTGCACCACAGGCTCAGACTGATTACTGAGGATAAAGCAAACCTGTTGTAAACAAGTAATATGAAGACACATGCAGAAGTTGAAAGAAAATGCATAATGTTCTCTAACTCAGACGTGTTTACATTCTTTATACCTACCACAGAAAACTTACATAATATTTTCTTATACAGATAGGTAACAGGGACTGTATAAAGTTCTAGGCAAGTTTTCCCACTATGTCAACTAAAACTGATTTCTGCATTGAAAAAAAAAAACAACAAGTACTGACTGAAAAATATGTTTCTAAGAGCCTAAAAAGCACTACGTATTTCTATAAGAAAGAGTCTCTGGCAAGCTAACATTAACAAAGAAAGGTTCAGTATCTGCCCCACGCCCCAACATATAAAAATATCAGCAACATATGTTACAAACCTCATATTCAGTAGTTTGCACCAGTGGAAAGACCAAACCATGACAGCTTGTGCTTTATCATCTCTAAACTGCCTGTATCTCAAAGTTCACAAGAAGGCATAATCTTATAAGCATTTTCTTTTCTTTTACAAATAGTTTCTAAATCCTTAAATTACTAAAATAAGAGAAAAATAGGAAAAGAACCTACTAATTATCTTTCAGTTATGCACAGTTTCCAGAGCACTGTTAAGTATGTATGCATTTTTGACAAATACCTCTTACCTGTAAATGAGCAATGTTCAGATTCCTTACTAGATGTTATCGTCATGACAAGTCAAACAATCTTTTTGATAAAAAGTTGGATGTCTTTTCGATAAAACATGTGAGCCCAGTTTAAAAAAAAAATTAAAAATCAAAACACAACTGTCAGAGAGTCTCCCTTCCCTCACTGTCAGTCAAAAACAAGTTGGAATAAGTCTGAGTTGGAATTACCTGAATAAAGAAACTGGAGAGAGAGAGGGAGGAGAGGGAGGGAGGGGGAAACAGAGGGAGAAAAAAAAAAATAGTCGGAGAGAAGACTTAGTGATGTCAGCAGTATGTCTTAAGGAAATCTACATCTGAGCCCGGCAAACTTTATAACTACATAGCACTCGACACCCAGTTACGTGGTAAGCAAATACCTGCTTAAGAGGAAACTGATGTACTTTTAAAGAACGTCAGTTAATCTTTGAAGAAACTTTAGCTAGGCTGATCAAAGTCCCTTAAAGGCCTTATTGCCTAAATAAATAAGGTTACAAGTGGTTGTATAATGTTAAGAAAGGAGTAATAAGAATAAAAAGTCAACCTTATTGCTTGCCCCTTTCCTGTTGGCAAAAAGGAGGCTGAAACTCATATGAAATAAATTCATACCATGGTTGTAACACATTGAGCTGTAGCAGCCACAGATGCAGCTGAAATTACCAACCACCAAAGTTTCCAATCTGTTTAGCCACAACACTCTTTCCCTTTGATTACTTATTTTGGGTTTGCTTCAAGTGCCTTTCTGCTCTTGTTTCCTAGATGCAGAGAGCATAGACAGTGCTGATTTGAACTGGGGAAAACTGGGTACCTTGAACACAGCAAGGAAGAGATGTGAATGCTTGCCATCTGTGAAGCCTGTACTCTGCCATTTCTACCACTGGTGCTTGATGGGATGCTCAGAACAGAATGCAAACAGCACCAGTGAAAGGGAAGTCATTGCAGCACTAGAAAGGTGAATGTGACAGCCTTTGGATATCATTCTTCTGTGTGCGTATTCCCAGGGATACCGCTTCCAGGAATCACATATCTCAGCAAGCTACTCCAATACACCTGTAGCTTCAGCACTACCTGCAGAGACATCCCACGGTCCTGCTGATGCCAGGTTAACTTCATTCTCTTTTGCTTGGGGGAGGGAGGAGATCAACACACAGGGTGAGTGCCTTACTAATGAAATTCTGCCCAACTTCAATTCACAGAGGAAACAGCAAAAGCAAGATCTCTCCTTTCTTCAGTAGTCTCGGTAAACAGACATTTTAATGCAATTAACAGACATTAATAATGTCGTTATATGGAACTATAGGAAACTAGAGGCTGGAATTCTGCTGTCAAGTTGTCAAGTATGTAGGCATTCATGCAGTACCCGTAGGCAGCAGCTGTTTTACATTTAAAAGCACAACAGTTAGATGTGATTTTTTTTTTACTTTGCCAGAGACTAAAGAATTTCACACGACTTGGATTGTTCTCCAAATCCATGAACATGTTGCACTCATATCTCTTTCTGTATATTTACTATGAGGGAGATGGCAACAGCTCCTGTCAGTTTTCATTATTTAAAAAAAATGCTTGTGAATATCTTTTTCTGTTTCAGATAAGCTCTTCCGTTTGCAGAGCCCTTTGCAATGTCAATGGATGAAGCACCTAGACTAGAAACTCTGTTTCAATATCAAATTAAATTATGTTTAGCTGTAACTGAATTATACATTATTTAAAAAAACCCCAGTTAGACCTTTTCTTTCTTCTGGCACAGTTTGGGGAACTGCCCAAATCATAACCAAATATGAATATTCTGATGTGTCGGTTCCACACATCCACCAAATCAGCACCCATGGAAGCACAGTGGCCATGAAATCAGCAGTAGTGTGAGGGGTCATTGGGAAAACATAATATGAGGATATGTGCTGAATGGTGCATTTCACATTTTGTGCAAACACACTACAGTAAAATGTTTAATTCCCATACTGTTTTGCTAATACCCTGTGGATCCTTACCCCATTCCAGAAAACAAACAGGTAGAACAGAGGGGTAGAATTTAAGTTGCATGGGCATTTTCCAGCTTTGCACACTTGATTTGAAAATGCAAATACCTTTCTTCAAACATAGTTTTCCATTCATCAGTTTAGCAGAGAGCCCACAGATGATCAGGGCTCTTAGCAGGAAATGATGAGTACAAAACCTCTTTCCCAAGAAGCTCTAGAAGATTACTGAGTTGACTGCACTGCTCATGGCCATGCAAAGTGGTCTTCCAATTTCTCATCCCCCACTTTCCCACTGCTTTAACTGTGCTGTCCCTTTTCCACCTTTGCACCGTCTCTGGTGCTTGTCCAACCCCCTCATTGAATCCCATCAGCCTGCTAAATCAAAAGGAAAGTGCCGTATGTCTGCAGGGTTACTTTTTTGACAGCCTAGTGATATGAAGCACCTCATTTTGGGATCACCCGACTTTGGGAGCTCCTACAAGGGGAGCAAGAGGACTGGGTGGCCAGCAGAGGAAGAGCAGAACACAGAGTGCCGTAAGTCAGCTACCTGTCAATAGCTGTCTGTGCTTAGCTCTTACTCCTCCTTTATTACAAGCAAACTATCTTAAACAAGTGTTGTTTCCTTATGGGTGACCACATGCTCCTGCACTGTTCCCACACTGCTGCTGAGGCAAGCTAAACAGAGAAGCTAATTTGTTAGTTCCTGCTCTCCAAAATACGTCAGCTCACAAGTTGTTTTTTCAGCTTTACCTCAGTACCGAAGCTCATAAACCTGTCTCCTTACAGCAACAGCAGGTAAGAGTTCAAAAGTTTGGGCTAGACAAGTTGAAATAGTTATCCAAATTTCTTCAATCAATAAAGCTGAGCAGGAAATCCCATTATGATAAGAGGCTTTCTTAGGGCATTTTCAGTTCTTATATTGGCTCTGGATAGAGTTAAGCTAGGAAAAGAGACGATAAAATGAGACTCCATCGTAGAAAAGTTAGTCCGACACATCGGACCTGAACCTCCAGCTTATCTTCAATCCAAAAGTCCAATCTTTTACTGAAAGGTGCTTTGGGCTTCTCGTGTGGTGAGTGACCAACCATCAGCTCACGAGAATGTCTGCAGCAGGAATGGAGAAAAGACACAGTGACACTTCAAGACTTATCTCTTTTTCTTGGGATAAAAAGAATAAAATGTTTGCGGTTGCTGTGAACCTCAAATTCATGCGTTAAAAATCAGACACAGGACATAAAGAAAATGGGATTGTTATATAAAAATAGACACCAGGCTAGAAATGGACCTTGCACAAAATAAGTTCAAGATGTCTTGAACAAACATATCACCTGAGAACCCCTAAACACCTATTTGTGCTTTCATGCATCTAAATATCTGTGTAAAGCTGAGCCCTGTCTACCCTTGCCCAGATCCTTGGAAGGACTGAGGAGCACAGATCCCAGAGAAATCACGCAGGTGCCTAAACACTGCTGCATATGCTGTCCCTCAGGAATCAGGTTCCCTCTGTTATACTGGGATAATAGTACACCCAAACCTTAGAGGCACTTCATGACAAATACAATAAAGATGGGAAGGAAAAGCACAAAAATTTATCTCCTGTTTTTTTGGGTTTTTTTTGGTTTTTTTGTGTTTTTTTTAGTGTACTCTCCAACTCAAAACAATTTGGTAAAAGGTTCAGTTCTGCTGGCTGGAGGCCAGAATTATTCTGCCATGATTCATGGCACTCTTCATTCTGCAGCCATTTCAGTCTTGCAGGTTAAACACTACTTATATATTTAAGTACTAAACTGCTAGAACTTACTGTTTTCTCCATGTACCAGTTGACTTTCCACTTTAATTTACACAAGCTATTTTGTTTTGGTTTTATTGTTAGGTTTTGAAAAATTACATCAATAATAACAAGGCCTTCAGTTAGTAGGAGTGTTAGTGAAAGGCTGGTAGGAATGCTGCCTAAGTTGTCCATGGACTCATTACTTCAAAATGTGGCTCGATTTGAACGCAAGCACAATAAAAATGCAACTGAAACTATCCACTTCATACTAACAATAACAAAATACAATGTACAACGCAGAACTAAGTGCAAATACCATTTCCACAAGCATTATTTGAATTATACATAGTCATTCTGTACAAGAAACCTCCAAGATTAAAATTACACTAATTAAAAATGCTGCAAATAACCCACATGGCTGTGCACATGAAATAATCTGATTTTAAAAGTAAGAAAAAAAACATAACATTTTATTTTCCTATTCATAAGCTTACCAGAAGAACCCCTGCAGCTAAAGTTTCACAGGCTTTCTTGTACAGAAATAGAAATATATACTTTCTAAACCAGAACACTTGAATATGAGACATTCAAAGTATTTAATCCCAAACTGGTTCTTGTTAAACACAGAGAAACTCTCCAGCGACTTTACACTTTCTTTACTGTATGTTTTCTTTACTTGTTTTCAAATAGTCTCCTAATTTTTGTATTTTTCCCCTGTGCATTAGAGTATTAATCTTAACTGTAAATCAAACCATTTATTTGCTTCTTATTGGTGAAGTTCTTGATAAAAAAAGAGTTGAAAAGACTAAAATTCATTACACACATTCCCATGAGACTAGGTAAAACATTGGACATGAAGGTGCTGTAGGAAATGCAATTCTACAAGCATGTGAATACTAACGAACATATGAATTTTCACACTCCGAAGAAATCTGAAGTCATGCTCACACTGCATATGTGTGCTCTTAGGGTGGCTGACACACATTTTTCCATCTACTTTCTTTTGTCTCCTCTGTTGACATCACAAAAGCGGCTGCACCAAGGAATTCACAGCACGTTACCCAACCTGCTATGGTTTATAGTGGTGGTTTGTGTACAAGCCTTCCACCATATGTTCTTTGCCTCGTGAGAGGTTGTGACTGACACTGTCATTCCTAGCGGATATTTGTGCACATTAAAAGCATATAATTGAAATGGGGTTTTATTCCACTTGACAAGCTTCAGACAGAACAATATGGCTGAGGAGGGCCCAGCTCTGTTCTCAATGAAGCGAGCGGTGACCTTTGCGGAAACCCTGCTACCACAGCAGTTAGTGCTTTCAAAAGCTTCAACTTCATCTCAAGTAATTTGGCTTCATGGAGACTGCAGTTGCTGAGGTGTGGCTCATCTGTTCTCATGATTCTATGTTTAGGGAAGGTGGTTGCTCTTCATCCAACTGGCTGAGGGTTTCAGAGCCTCAGGAAGGTTGCTGTCTTGCTGGGGATTGAAGGACTACGATTGCAAACCACAACTTCCAAATTTAAGCTCCTGCCGAGAGGCGTTGCTTGTTGCTGACAGAAGTTCTGACATTTTACCACCCGAGATGTCAAAAGGATTACCAGGTGGCAGAAAGCTCTGGAGAAAAAACAGCCCCCTGAGAAAAGATGCTCATATCCAGGTGCATTTGGCTTCCTTCTCCCTGGCTGCAGAAACAAGCATCCTCTGGCTTTGGTTCTAGCCAAGAGGCTGGGGCAGATTCACAAGCAGGAATTCAAATCCAAGCTGACTTTCCACACCAGAGTGAAAATGGCAACGGGATTTCAAGTTTCCCTCCTCACCAATCTTCCCAAAACATCCAAAGCAGCCAAAATTCACCTCAGGTTCCTGGAACCTGGCCACATGACTTTGCTTTCTGAAATGCTGTGGTGGGTGTATGCTTGCTTTGCCACATCGTTGCCAGCACGGTGCCTAAATCTCTCCATGGGGATGATTTGCTCACCTTGCTGGTAGCACCCCAGCAGGCAAAGATGCTTCCTGTAGCACTTCAGTGCTGGTTCTTGTAAGAGCAAGAGCAGACAGCTCTCCAGGTCACTGAGGTCATAGCTCTAACATAACATTGGTTTTGTTGCAATAGAATCGAATCCACAATCATGGAGAGCTATGCTCTGCAGGACACAATCCTGAAAATTACTCTCAGCTACAAGCAGGATATCTGGCCTAAGAAACAGCCAGGAGTTATGGCCCAGAAGCGCTGCTCCAGGGGATGCTAGCAGAAGCAGGGCTGAAAGGAGTAAGCTCCAAGAACCACTGACCACAAGAAAAGGAGGCAGTTTTCTCTGATCTAGCATTTGCCTCCACTTGACCCATGGTGGTCAGTCCCCCCGGTGTTCCTGTGGCTTCTCCTCAAACCATGATTCTGGGCAGTGTGAATTTCCCTAGTTAGAGCTGCTCTAATTACCAGAAATCATTCTGGGGAATGCTGGAAAACCCCAGCTTCTCAGCCATTGGATTCCTCCTTCTATTGATGTGTTTTCTGTGGCACAAAGAACATTCCTCAGTCAAAGAAAAACTCGCGTATTCAGTACCTTCTAGCTATATCCTGTCACATATGTTCAATAGCACAATTTGGAGGACAGCAAGGGGAAAGTATATCTCTCCCAGTCAGATTTCAGTTTATTGGGGTCACCAAATCTGGAGAGTGAAGCCTGAATTCACCCCATGGGGCCACAGTTTCTGGTCCTCAAACACATTTCTTAGCAGTCTCTGGCAGGTGGGTTAGGTTTTTCCTTACCTTTAAAACTCATTGATATTTTAGTGGAGCTCTGTTTTGGAACAATTTGAGAAATAATGGATTATTTTACCTGGAAAATTATTTTAATGAGCAGCAATAAGAGTCCTGTGACAATACCCATTCTGGACTTTCTTTATGGAATTGCTTTAAGCTGGGCAAGCCTGTGACTATTTGGGACAAAAATACAGCATTACCATTTTCAGATGCCCAGACTACATAGCCTCTCAGGAAGCAGTACTAAAAAGGTATGACAAATTAAACTAGTACCTTTGTGCATTTTAAATGTGTCTTCCTGAAAAAGACCTTCTGGCTTCAATGAAAGGACCTATATGTTCTTTTGCCATGCTTTATCAAAGAGGTTTATGAAGTGACCCTGCAGACAACTATTGAGGTTGACAGAGCATATAATGCTACTGAAAGTGCACAAAAGGAGGGTAATAAAGGGAAGGTGTCTGTAGTACAGAGTGTATGCACGAAGACTGTCCCCAGAGTTACTATCACCAACATAAATCATGCATCCCTACTACAAAAATATTAGGAAAGTGGTCTTCCAAAAGCAAAGCAGAAACACTTGTCTAGACAGTGCTAAAAAGATTCAACCTTAAGATCAAATTTTACAGAAGCCAGAGCTGTCATAGTTTACCCACTGAACTCAACTTTGAAAGAAAGTAAAATATAATCCATGATATTACAAGGGAATAAAAAGATTGTTTCGTGACAAGAAGATGGCACATTGGTGCTGGCCACACCCATTGTCACTATGATTGCACCATAGTTTCCAACACAACCTCCTATTTTTATATGCCATAAGTATTGCGAAATGCTGACCTTTGGGGCTGCATTTTTCCATGCTTGCTCCCTGCCCCAAAGGTGAATTCTTTCAGAAATTGTGAGCAAGATCTTTTCAGGGACCATGGCTATTACTTTGCAGCCGTTGCCAGGATGGCTCGCCTGGGGCAGATTGTACAGCAACTGCTTTGTTCCTCTGAGCTATAATAAATCCTACCATCCATCATGCAAAGCAGAAAAGTAACAGTGTGAAAACCAAACCAGAGCTCTCCTGTCTTTACTGTTTGCAAGGACTGTTTAGGCTTGCAAATGGCAGCAGGTAAAGAGAAGAGAGATTTATCTGTGAGATACTGAACTAAGCAAGAATCTCCTTTAATGACAAGTGCCAAGATTACCAGATTCATATCAAGAACTCTTGGGTTACAGAGGCAACTATTGACAAACGGTGTTAAATACAGTCTTTGAGACACGGTAACATGACAAGCAAGCCACATGACAGAACACTGGGTCTGTTTTGTCTCTTTGAGTGTCTCTTAGATGGGATACTTGTTATTCTCAAGCTGTTTGTTAAGAAGTAAAATGGTGTGCATTCCCATCAGTTGCTATAAGCTAGTTGGTTTCCTAAAAGGCTGGGTAATGCAATGCCAAAAACATCAGATGCTTTGCATTTTTCAAAAGCAGGACATCTGAAGCAGCCTCAAAACATATATATAGATGCTGAACTACAGGTTCTCTAGCTTGAAAATGCTCTCTCAGGGCTTTAAAGGCCACAGGTGATTCATTAGGACAGAGATGATGAGCGCCACTGAAAATCAAAAACAACCTCAAAACAAAAACCTATGTCTGCTGTTAAGACATAGCACCCAGGTGGCCTCATATACCCCCACACATTCTCCTGATTTTATCATTCACAGAAAATATGTCTGAAAGATACTGTACAGACAGGAAAAGCCAGTTTCCCTACAGGCTACAATAAAGACTAGAGCTGTCCAAAGGTCTCTGTGAGTGTAAATGTATTTGTTTCAGTAGGTCTAGTCTGCACACCCTCCAGATTATAGCTTCATTTGGTGCCAAGTTGTGGGCAGATAAAATTTAGTTGCAATATAATCTTTAATACTGCTGAACAGTTGTTTAATATTCAGATATAAATTCATCTCCCATGGTTTGGTATTACAGGGATTTCAGTCACAGATTTTAAAGCACAAGCTACATGAAAATCTGAGATAGGCTTTCTAGAAATAGATAGCGTGGCTTCAGTTAAACATCACAACCAGTATGCAGGAAACCAAAGGTAAGTTACACAGAAGTCTCAGTTTATGCATCAAAACTTTTGCAGATGACTGTGAATGATCTCTTTAAATGTCTTCTCTCTCTGTAAATCCCAGGCTTTCAGCAGACACTGGGAACAGAGCAGCATTGCTGCTTGTCCCTGCCTACAGACTTGTTACTCCACTGAATCCAGTTTGGCTACATCCCTGTGTAGGGCATCAGCCCACTTAGCTGAACCCATTCAGACCAACCTGTTCTTTCTGTTTCTTGTTAAACTGACCTTGGCTGCATTTGCATTACTGTCTCTGGCATTCTGTTATCTGTTTGATTCTGCGCTATTCCTACCATCATAATCTTTTCAGGTTCAGTCATTCCCATGCCTTGATTTCACCTCCTGCCCTCCCTCCTCTTTCCTCATTTGCCTTCAAATGATTGCACTTAGCATCTGCTATTGTTCCAACTTCAGCCTTTGAGTGCCTGTTAATCCACATTCATGAACTACATTATTCAGCCCACAAAGATGTACTGTTTGTGTACTGTCTCAATACATTTGTATTTGACATTAAATATAACACTTTAATATAATACTTCTAATCCCAAGCACAACAGAATGCCTAGCAAAGATGAAGTTTATAAGGTGCACCAAATAATCTGCTTGGTTTATAACTTCCTTTTCCTAGCTGCAACTAATTCCTCTGCATGACAATTATTGTTAAATAATTCCTTCAGTTTTGTATGCTCTCTAAGAATATCTGTCAGATATCCAATCCATCAGACTGCCGGTGGCTTTGTTCTCTGAGACATCTATTATTTGTAATACCTGATTAAAAGCAAAAAGAGTGATGGTGAATTCATACTGTTTTGTCATTCACCGAATTTTTATATGAAGCAATTGCTTAACACCCGTAAATCTTCATGGCACTGTTGTGTGGGAGTTAAAACACAGCTTTTAGCAGTGCATTTATGTGGGGCTCCCTATGTGTCTTCTAATTCTCAAAACGTATCCCAGCTGAATGCTGTGATGAATCCAGCAGGAACAGTGACAGTGGAGTCACAGTGGAGCGCCTCCACTCACCATACATTTCCATGTACTGCTGGAGTATTGATACCCTGACCACTGCAACATACTCTGATTTGAAACCACACCATCTCTTCCCCCTATTCTGCAGCTAACTGTAGACTGCTGACAATTTATTGAATCAGGACAATGAACTTCTACCTCTGGATTGCTTGGAATGAAAGGAACTCTTCCTCAGGGTTCATTCAGCTATTTTCTTTATTCAGCTACCTTGAACGTTGCCTTGTTCCAATATACGTTTTCAGATTTTTTTCTGCTTTGGCAGAATTTGTCCCTCCAGCCCCTTAAAATGCCAGCTGTGCTATTTATCTCTTCTTGGACAACATCTGCTTTTAACTGTTTCTTGGAGCAGAGTTTTCTCATAAAGGAACTGAGCCCATTCAAGCATGTCTACTATGTTTGCATTGCAGGGCAGACTGCAAGCTTCTAAATCTGGCTAAGGCAGCCTTCAAAATATTTCCTCCATATTTATCTCACCTTTGTGGTATGTGTTTCACCACTCTTTTTCTCCTAATTGTTGGTATTATTGGCCCAAGTGCATTTTCCACAGAAATTAACCTTTAACAGATTGCTCTTGTGCTTTGTTTTCTTGATCTCCCCTCAGATCTTTCCCTGCTTGTCCAGCCTCAGAGTGATTTCTTCAATTTTCTGCAAGATACTTCTTTTGTTTCCCTTCAGCCTTGGCTTGTTTACATTTTCTTCATATTGCCTTGTTTTATTGCTCATCTAGACTGCCGTTAACTATGTGTACTTTCCAATAACTTCCTTCACTTTGTTTTGTATCACTTCCTTGAATATATCCCAGCTGATCTGTAGTGAGATTTCTTCATCCTTGTAAGACAGTGGCCTGAAAAGTCACCAAAAAACACCTTAGAGGGCTGCCTCCAAGAGCTATCATTTAACACTGTCTTGTACTTGCACAGGTTTGAGGTGCTTTCTACAGGTCAACAGAAAGCAGTAGAGCACTCTATCGTGACTGAAACCATAAGATTTCCACTGAATAATGAGCCAGGTGTGAGGAGGACAGAGACTGCAGGCAGGCAGCTCACAGAACTACATGAGTAAGTCTCTCTCAGAGGCCAGACCCAGTTTGCCACCTGGATGATGGAGACAGGCTCGCTTTGGACAGACAGAGAGAACCATCTGGTGCTGGCCACACAGTAGGCCCTGACGTGGCCCTTCCTCCTGCTGGACAAAATAGGCTGGCCAAAAAGGCACCCACTCTGTCCAGAAGAACGTAGTGAGCCACGCTGATGTTTTTCTGGAGCTTGGCCATCAAGCCTAAGCCATGGAAAGCGCTCTGGATTTCTAATAAGTTGAACCTCCAGGAATCTGGAAATATCAAAACTGGGTGAGACAGCTTAATTACAGCATTGGCAAGACAGTATTTGGACGCAACACATTACAAGATGTCCTGCCAGTTCTGGGTTTGGGCACACACCTCAGAGCAGGTGAATCCTTCCTGACTTGTAGTTCCACAAAAAATAAAATGTTTTATGGAGCTCTAGTAAAGATGACACTAGCTGGCTGCTAGAAAAGAGGGCTGAGAGAAGTGGTCCACCTCAAAAGAGCTACTGTGCCTATTGCCAGCAGTTTCTGAAATGAAAGCAAATTAAATTACAATAATTGTAGTCTATACCTATATCTGCATTGAGATACCTGTGTGTAAGTAAAACCTGAATTTGTATACACACACCTGTATTAGATGGCATATGTGCTTTCTAGAAGTGGGCTTTATACACTTTCCTTGGCAGACCAGGCCACTGTCACCTCCAGTGATGCCAGATAACATGATGCTGGAGAAGGAAGGGGTGGGTCTTCTGCTACTCCTGGGTTTCTGGAACTACTTCACTTCAGAGTCTCTTTCATGTCTGCTCCTGACGCACTTGCCAATCAAAGTACATCTCTATCTCACTCACTCTCCTACTATCAAGTTAAGAGTAGGCCGACTTTCATGGGCTTCGGCAGCTGAGTCCATAAAAGATTAATCTCAAAGCTTTGTTACACAACAAAGAGGGCTGGGCTGGATGGTATTGCCAAATTTTGCAAAGCTTCTGTAAGAGTGTACATTTTCCTATAGTGCTACAAAGCCCATATTTAACTAATAGACTGTCACGAGTCCAAGGGAGCTTCAACAAAATTTCTGGGATATAGTATTTGTTTTAAGAATTTATATGCATGCCAAAAACAATGTACTGCCTTTATCAGCTTGAAAGCGTTACAATCTTTTCAGTAAATAATATCTTGGTTTCTGAAAAAACCTAAAATGTGTATCTAATCCAATTGTGTCACCTCTTATTTCCTTCAAAGAGGGGGAAAAAGGCAAAGCTAAGTCTGAAATTCTGTTTTGAATTAACTGCCACTTTATCTCTAAGTGACCTCTTTGTGCAAACCTATTACTGCAAATACTGTTTCTGAGATCATTCAGTCATCTCCAACCCCTGCAATGCATAACTACAAGGTACTTAATACTATTAGCACTATCATCTTGCATTTGTGTAGGGCTTCTCATCCCAGATGTTCTAGCTCCTTGCAGGGTAATCCTCCCGCTGGGGACCAGACTGCACTCTTCAGAGACTGGCTTATACCGTGGGTGCTGTATTAACTGTTACAAAGGGTAGAGTAACTGGGGAGGAGTTATGCACTTTAACTCCACTTTAGTGTGTCATTGTTAAAGCAAATAACCCTCCCTAGGCTGAAAACCAGCAACAAGTGCTCTGCAGTGCTGCACAGCCCTTGAGAGAACATTGAAGAATATTACGAGTATTATTCTCAATTCCACTCATCTCTCTGGCAGTATGAAGAGACATAGTTTAAGAAAGGTTCAGACGGTCTAACAGAATATGCAGAGCTAGGAAGGGTACTTAAACAGATACATTTGTTTATTCAGGCTGTGATAGGACCTTAATTCTAGTCAGGGTGATCTGGTGTGGTAAAAGTTTGAATATTTCAATTGGGATAATGAAAAGTCTGACTAATTTTTTTCATTAGAATAAAGGCAATTTAAGCTCGTTACACTGCTCCTTGTTGTCGGTCGTTCCAGCCTTTCACTCCCTCTGCTCAGCCATGCACCCACAAATACCTTTCCACACCAGTGCATTTGCTCCTGGTCCCCCCTCCTCGCCTACCTCAGTAGACAGGGGCTCCTTTTCTCAATGGCATCTCCGGAGTGTCTCAGCAGTCAGCTGCTGAGGACTGAGAAGTTCATCTCACTTCTATTCTGCACCGCTGGTTACCGAGGCTCTGTTGTTTCCTCTAGTCAGATCCGTTCCCGACTGCTCCTGCAGCTTCCTCACGTTCAGCTGCTGGAGAAGGTTGAGGTGGTGAGCTGGGGAGCTGGAGAGCAAAGAAGAAAGAAAAGAATTTATACTTTGGTATTTCGGAAACTGGAATCCAGGGAGAAGATTAAGAACGTGACTTGAGGCCAAAATGCTTGTCTCTCCAGTTACAGAGTGGAGTGAGGCAGGTTTATTCCTATCGCAACACTGTGACCCATGTCTCATTGGGAACTGCCAGCATCAGTGATGTGCTGTGGGTTCAGAAGAAACTCTCATTCATCTCCTCCCTGCAGCACTGTGGGAGGAAAGGGATAACAGAAGAATTAGCAGCACTGCAAGAAACTTGTCTGAGATAGAGCAGTCTACTGTGGAGCATAATACATACCACATTATGAGATCGTGTGCCTGGGAGTTATTATCGGGACATCTGGAGGTTACAATTCCTCGTGTCACTGTCCTCCTCAACTGTCCTCCCTTCTTCTCATTCCAGCAGACTCGTGGCCCTCAAGCTGTTAATTTGGTCTTTGACTACTATTTCATTTATCCCAGCTGCTGAGTTAGGGGAAAAAAAAAAAAAAAAANAAAAAAAAAAAAAAAAGGCAGCATCTCACTGAAAACAGATGCTGCCTCTGTACTAAGAAGATAAATTAAATACATAAAACATGAGTTATGTATAATGTTGATTCTTCGTAAAGTTTTAGTGTTTTTATCCTCAATATTAAAATCCCAAATACATTGTATCACTTTATTTTTGATCCATCTGGATTAGGGAAATAAGCCATTGGCATTTCTTATAAGTAATGTAAATTAAATGGACTGAAAATTCACCACAGAAATTATAATAAGGAGGGAAAAACACTGAGCCTTGCTTTTACTCCTGTAGAACATACGCAGCTTTTCTAGCTTGCAGTTGTCCAGTGCCGTTTACATTTCTATGCAATTTTTTCTATATCCAACATGCATAACTTTAATACAATGGAGTAACTCCCAATATGGACCTGCATACACAAACGGACACAGCAATACAAATCCACACAGAGATGCTGGAGTAAAGCCACCCCAGCACGCTGTTTGGAAAGAGCTCGCTGGCTCCCCAACAAACAGCAATGTATTCTGCTATCTAGTTAGGAGAACTGAGACAAACACCTTTGTTTTAGTGCAGTGCAGTTGTCAAAGTTGACCCTAAAGCCTTTGAGGTAAAAACTGATCTTCTTGTTCAAAACACCTGATCAGTGTTTACAGTTCTAGGGAAACACAACAACACGCATAGTACAATAATCTCAAAAACTCAAGTGACAAATGCCTGTGATTTTCAGGTATCAAAGTTAACCAAGGGATGATCTTTGCAACTTCTTGTATCTACTGAAACAGACTACTCTTAGGAAAGACAGGCAGGGAGCTTGCAGTCTGCCAGGGCCAGTAGAATTTGGAATTTGTTAAAGTTTCAATATTTTTTGCCTTAAGTTACGTTAAACAGAATATGTATATGAAGGTGTATCAGTGTCTACATTGATGTATGCTGATTTTCATCTCAGCAATACAAAAAAAAAAAAAAATACAAGAAAGATGGTTTGGCAGCAAAGCCACCTTCAGACATGGTTAGGGAGATGTGAGTGGAAGAAAGAGCAAAGGTCTAAGTCAAAGCATGTCTATTGCAGAATTTCATGCACTACATGTTTATATAGGTTTTCATCTCCTTCTGCCTCTCTTGCACTTGTGATGTCTGCCCCAGGCAGATCAAGCAAGATGCCACAAACATCCTGGCAATCACTACATCTGGGGGTCCAGGTTAGTGCAGCGGTGGGATATGGGGAGGGAGTAGTTACAGATTCTCACACCACAAGGCAACCCCAGCAAATGCTCTTGGTGGTACTTTTGTTAGGTCTTCCACATAGGAGTTATATGGTTCAGTCACTGTTTTGCTTGATTTCTGTATAAACTGTCTGAATGAGCAGAGATGTGAAAAGGACAGTCGCAGTCGCTCACTCTCTTACTTCCCGCAATACAAGACGAGGCAAGATGTACCTTTGCACTGATCTCCTTGGAATACGGTTGTAAAAAGGAGCTACATGCTCAGAGCAGGTCATTTGGCTAGTTTTAATTTGCAGATAGGCACCTGATTTCCTGTGTTTAGACAAAACTCTGACATCATACTTGTTACTGATGTTAGAGAGTTCAGAAAAGCCCCCATAAACATGCTCTCTCACGCTGTGCAGTAAACCATGGGTAAAGCAACAAGAGAGGGTAGAACTCCCTGATTTTTTGGATTCCTCTTGAGCCAAGCACCTAAAATCTAGAAGTCTAGTGCCATCCAGATCCCTTATTGCAGTCACACCTGAGTAGCCTCAGAAATTGCTGCAGCCCAGTTGGAGATCAGGGCTTCCTACTCTGTCCTGTTGCTTTACCCCGGTTTACTGCACAGCATGCAAGAGTGTGCTTATGGAGACATCCAAAATTTAACCCTTGGGAACACAGGCACTCAGAAGTATCCTTTAGCAGACTTCTTCTGAGAACAGTCACATGGTCTTTTTGCAGAAACTAGGCCAGGCTTTTACAGTGGTCGGAGATGGTGACTGTGGTTTATATAGCTATCAGCAGATTTATGCTCTCCCCCAAAACTGGGATACCTGAATTGCTCTCCTCAGTCACAGAAGGCTCTCCTCTGGAGCAATCACAGACCATGCAGAAGCAGGCTGAGCACTGAACATCTGTCTTCCTCCTTCTTGCACAAGCTGGCTGTTAAAAAAAAAAAAAAAAAGCACCAGTTACTGAAATAAAGCATCATAGATGAGCTTTGTGAGGTGGTCTGATTCTGTCAAGGTGTCATAAGTGTCCTCAAAACACACTGACCCGAACACTGATCTTGTGGCAGCATATGCAAAGAAATTGCCTAGTCCCTTCTTAGTGTAGGCAGGAACTCAGGGCTTAGATGGTTGCAGCAGGAAAATGCTGGCCATGTGCAGAAACAGAGCTGTGCGTCTAATGAGTTGCACTAAACACATCAGAATTACAAGCCTAGTTGAGCATATGGATCACCAAACCACTTTTGCATCCTGGTCACTTTAGTAATAACTTCTCTTGTTAATGCACCTATAGTGCAGAAGGGAAGTGGATTGCCAGGAAAATTATTTGCTGAAACTTACTTTATGATGGTCTGACTTGCGAGTGGTTAGCAAGGCTCAGCTGATCAATATGGGTTTTATATATGGAGAAATTAATTCTTTCCTAGTTGTATTTGAACAACTGTCATTGCTTTTTCCATAGATCACTGGGTATACAATCAATTACTCAGACCACTTATTTATCAAATAAAACATTTATTTGCTTGTATTTTCCTTGCTGCTGTCATTGGGCAATTATTTTCAGCTAAAGCTGCATTTAATGAGATGCTAGCTATGGTGTAAAGACACTGACAAATCCATTAACTGCAGTGCCTGTTGTAAAGTCCCTTCCTTCTGCTTCTTGTGAAAGCTAAAACTCAGTGTGACACCCTAGCAGGCAAACTCAAGAATCCAAATGAGGCTTCAGCAGACAACTGAAAACTTATAGTATTTTTAAAGATATAACTTCACTACATTTTGAAAAGAGCAAAAACTATGCTCATCTTTTTGGAGACATTATGCCAGTGGCGAAACTTATGACTGAAAGCATGGGCCAAATCACTTCTGGTCTCATGAGGGCCAAGATTCACCCCTTACTTGTCAGGCAACCTGCAATCTGCAAGTAAAAAAGCTGTCCGTGATGCATCAGGAACCACTGTGGTATTAAATCTTTGGTTCAAGAACATCATCTTCCACAATGTTTAACACATCAGTAAGATTCCTACTATGTATGAACTGTATTCTGGCTACTTTTTAACCATTCTTGGTGAGCGAAATTCTGAAAATGTACAACAAGTCATTCGTTAAGTAATCATAAGGATGAATTCCTACCCCAAAGTAATTGCTCTCGCAGTTCCTACATCCTTCTTCAGCAATTAGAGGTCCAGAGGTTAACTGAGGATCTAACCAGCTTCTTATAAATGCATGGGTACAAATCCTGTTCAGTGGCTCTTTCACTGCCTTGCCTGCATGAATCAAGTCATCAGGATCTGCCCTTTATCACAAGGACTGAATGAATAGCCATTCAATTCAGCGGTGAGCGAGTGCTGCTATGGCAGGAGGTGCTGAATCAGGAATTTATCTCAGAATAAATTAGCACCAGGAAAGGGAGCTGGGGAATGCAATTGCCAGTTTAAACTGTAGTGTAATTTTATTTAATTCGACAGCTTTCAAACTATACATCCTGTAATCTTTTGCAAAAAAAGCAAGACCTGACTGTCATACTGGGGTCCTGCAAATGTCTCTCAAATAGCACCAGAAATAATTAGAAAGTGTAAAAGTATAGTTTGCACTAAGAAAAAATAAATTAGGGTATAGTGATCAGATTTTCTCAGTGTAAACATGAAGATCAAGGTCACAAAACTGAGCCAAACATCCTCAGCTGTCTTTTAACACAAGGTTCTTTTTTCCTTGTAGTGCTGGCATAGCAAAACAGATGCTAGAAATTCTCACTCCAAAACTCTTTGCTTTTCATCCAGTTTTAAAGCTGTGGTGACGTTCCAAGTTAAACTCACAAAGAGAAAGAAATATGCTGGTGTTTTCATTGTAATATGAATTTTCCATTGAAGATGTGGTTGAATTAGCAGTTCATTTTTTAACTATTACTTTAATTTGCTCCTTGTGGTCAATCTTTTTTTTCTTTCTATAAAAGTCATGTTTCAGTCCTACACCTCTTGAGACATCTCAACATAAAATGTTTTAAAGGGAAGGTGACTGTCTAATTATATGTCTATAAAGTGGCTAGAGAACTTCATTTATGTGGAGTAAAACAAATAAGAGAAAATGTGGAGGAATGTGCAGCTGAATGAATGTGGACGTACCCATCTTGTTCCCATACATGGGCAGTAACATTAAGGTGTTGGGAGTGATTCTGAGTCTAGACATCTGTTATAGGTTTTTTTATTTTCAACCCCTCTTTTAACTTGTGCCTGGAGTAACTGATGTGTCCACACACTGGGACATTTAAAACAAGGCAGAAGCAAACTTTTTTTTTTTCCCGTTTTTGACCTCCTTAGCATATGGAAAGTAAAGAGGCTCTATGCTTCAGGCATTCTCCAGTACTGACCAATGATGGGCTTATAGAGCCTGGGATGTAGAAACCCCTTAGGACATTTTAAATTGTGGACCATTTTCCAGGAGGTAACTCATAAGGAATTCAAGGCTGGTGGGTCCTCTTTAACTGGACAATCAGTGCAGAGTTGTAATCTCAATACCTGTTTTGGCCACTATGAGTATGTGAGAGGGAAAAATGCAACTCCTGATCCTTTTATTATATGGAAGGTCATAGAAATTAAAAGAGAGTTAAGCCAATGGCATACTGGAGAGAGAGGAATCTGGCAGTCAGAAATACAGAGAAGAGGCAGTTGACTGAGCCCCCCATCTTGCAGCTAAATAGGAAAGCAGTGAATTTGGCTCACTGAAAAGCCAGTAAGGTTGAGGACTGTAAGAAGTGGGGAGGAAGGGCTCTGCAGAGCAAAGATTCCTTTTCCCTCTGTTCACAATAATAGTTGCCTACCTCCAAAGAGGGAAGTGTTGGACAGGAGCTGCACTTCAGCTCCTTCCAAGCTGTCATATCCCAGGATATGGCTACGATATGAAGATTTTATGCCAAGGCAGTATGAAGAAACCTCAGGTTCTCTGTGCAAACCCTGATGAAATAAACATTTAAGCTGCACTTAACGAAGCTAAGGCTATCTAGAAACAGCGGCAGTTATTGGAGACTCAGAGTGAAAGCACAGGCCAGCAAATCTTAAAAGAGTCCAATACCTTTCCCGTCGGGATGCTTTCCCCAGGCTGCAGTAATGACACTAGACCATAACTAATGAAACAAGAATTTTAGTGGTGGCTGGATAAAGTTGCCTGGAGGTTCTGTTTCCTTGCCTAAGGCAGCACCAGAGAGAGCCCAGATAAACTTGTCCGGGTTCTTTGACTGGGCATTTTCACAGATTTGAGTTATTTTCAGTTCCACTTAGAGTCTACATTTTACAGATGTTTAAAGTTTACTGCAATCTGTTATATTGCTTTAGGAGCTTTCTTCCCTAAGTAATAGTTGTGCACATTCAGTAAGCTTTCCTTAACGTGATTACACTGAAGTTTTCAAAGTATTCTTAAATTCAGTTTGTGCTTCAAAGTTATTTCCTCTTACTCAGTGTGAAATTGCCAAAGAGGAGTGTGAAGAAAGGGCCTTGTAAGGGCCCGACCACCCTCATACTATGCCTGAGCACAAAAGCAAACAGACTTCTGATAATTTACTGTATATGTACACAACATTTTTTCAGTCACTCCTGATACAACATTTAATCTGAGAAGAAACAGGGCAGTGCTCTAACAACATAAGAAAACCCCACGCAGTGCAATAATTCATGAAGCGAAAAGCATCATTGCCAGGCCAAAAATGCACTTTGCAAGACAGACATCTGCTATCTCTTCTACTAACCGTTCTGTATTCATAACTGCATATATAGATATATGTGGCCCTCACAAAATGCAACCTCTTTTGCCTGTCACAACTTAATCCATCTTCCATACTAATACATTTTAATAGTATCCAAGTCCATTACATCTTAATGTAAATTCTGTCAAATACGCTTGCTGTACCAAAATATGCCTTGATAACAAAAATGTGAAATAACCTAGACTCCTGAATGCCACTTCAGGATGCAGAAGCCAATGATTCTGCAGCCCCCTTCTAGTCTCTGTCAATTCCTTCTTGACAGTAAGAAGCAGATTTTCAATAGGTTTTTTCTGAAGGTCATCTCTAATTCTGGGACTGGAGAAGTGTGTGAAGACTAGCCACTCTCCTGGCAGTACCTCTTCGGCTGTATTTCCTACCCGAAATCCTCCATTGGCTCTTGTAGTTCATAGGTTCAGCTCACAGCCTTCTCTTTCAGTTATTTTTTCCCCAAAGAAGCTGAATTTGAACCAGATTCTGTTCTATTTTAGTGTTGCTCTCTGGATATGAATGATCATTTACAACTGTTACTGGTTTAACCAGAAGCAAACTGTGTCCTTATGACTGGAGATTTTTATATTATTTGACTGCAGTAAGCACAACTGCACTCAGGAAGCAATGACTCATCTCACTCCAGCCAAAGGGGTTTCCTGTAGAAAGAAAGGCTCAAGGCTGAGCTGTAGATTTTCAACCAATTAAGATGTGATTCAGCATCAAATTTGAGCAGGTACTTCATGTGCACTTAACATATTGCCCTGTTTAACAAGGCACAGAAGCCTGCAACCCTCTCCACTGAGACTAATTCCACAGAAATATATGCTTAAATGCTAAATATGTGGACTTCAATACATCCCTGTGTGTTTGTCCACATCTGGGCTTCCCAACATATAGAAAACAAGCTAATTTGAATATGTCAAATCTTCATGTGGGAATTTCAGAGAAGACTGTGGGTCAGTAGCTGCAGTACTCAGATCCTGATGTCAAGAAAGAGAAATAAAACATACAGCTGGAAGGTGGATGATGATGTCTGATAACAGACTTTGGAGTAAAAATGTGAGACCAGTGATCTTGTCCGTGTCTTGGGTCTAAAGAGCTTGAGGCTGCTCAGCACAATCCCTGTCTGGTCTCAGTGATCCTTGTAAGCTAAAAGCTAGTAGGGTTTAACAAGAGAGAGGCTACTGAAGAGCTTCATACTTGGGTTTCAGCAGGCTGTTCCAATAAGCTTCAGAAACCCTTTGTTTTCTTCGTGTTGAAAGAAACCACCACCTTGACATGTCAGTGAATAATATGCCCTGCCTCTTCCCATTGCTGCATGAGGGAAAGAAGACGACCATATACCTACCGCCTTTGGGGAACTTTTCCTTTCCCAGCTTTGAGCTTGGGTGGTGCTGAGCATTTCTAAGAGCCCCAGAGCAACCTGACTCTCCCTGAACTGTAGCCATGTAGTCCCGTACTGCAGTATTGCCATTGCAAGCCACAGGCCATAAGCCCTATATTGAGTGCGAAAAGCCTCAGGATTGAGGCTTCTCAGTCCTTGCAGCTTGACCTGCCTGCAGCTTGTTTTACTTTATTTAACTGTGACAGCACCTTTTCTAATTGACAGGGTCTCTATGGCTCATTTCTTCTACTTTTGTTTATCTTCGTAGTGTACAACAACAGCTTTAAATAGAGAGCAGTAACAAGCAGTTATTCTATTCATAATGAGGCACTTATGACTCCAAAATGGTGATGCCCCGTAAAGAAATACAAGCTTGATACAACAGCAGAGGCCTTGAGAAATGAAGACACAGGATGCAACATAAAGCTGTACAGGGACGAGATGACAACAGATGAGGCACAGGCCTGGCGCAGACCCCATGGCTGTAACCAGCTAACCACTTAAGTACATGCCAGACCTGGAGCTGGACAAATACAATTTGAGGAGTAATAAAGAAAAAAGTATCTTACATACATAAAAGTCCCTATATATAGTAACCTCAGGTGTGACACGGTGCTGCAGACGAAAAAAGACAGAGCAAAGGCATAACAGCATTTTAGGAAACACAAAATTGACCCCAAGCAGATCCCAAAGTAAGGAAGAAGAAACCATCAGCATGAACGTCACCTTCCTCCCAGAGAAGGACTTGGCGTGCTGAGACCTCTCTAACCCCACTGCTACAGGAATCAAACTGCTGACTTCAGTACCCACCCAGAGGAGCAGTGGAGAGGTGAGCTTAACACCAGGAAAATGAGCAGAAACTAAGATTTATATGGATATAAATTTCAATTCCAGTGGTATTATCTCTTCTTCTGTAACTGTTAGATGGGGACTAGTTATGATGAGATTCTTAAGATTTCAATAATTATTGCTACTTAAGGTATGGTTTCCCTTTGCCATAAACAAGATTTTAGGAGTAGCTTTGTCAGCTTTGCAGGTCTGAGTCTTTTACTCTCAGCACAGACCTCAAGTCAAGAGGAATGAGAGCTATGAATTTAGCCATGTATTTCAAGTTTCATGGAAACCAAATGCACATATGTATATAAGTACACATGTTCAGACCAGTCTTGGGGATAAGTGCTTTCCCTAGCAGAGGTCTAAATGCAGCATTAGGTTAGAAATTCAACGATGCATCCTATAAATAAGAGATGGGGCAGGGTTCAGTTCCAGTGTCGCTCAGGTCCTCTGTGCACTAAGCCCAAAGCACAGGGACTCGTTCTGATCAATTTTTCCTTCCCACAGCCCATCTAATTCCCTTCTTTCTCTCTATAGATTAATGTTCAGGCAGCTGAAATTGTGCCAGAGTGGGCTGTGCAAGTAGAAAGGCCCAGCAAGAGCAGATCAATAGCACTGAACAGTCCATGCTGTGGACTTGACTGTCCCTGACTATGCAGTCAGTGAGTTTTACTTCAAACTATCCCTAGCCTGGAGCTATGGAGCCAGCACTGCCAGTGACTCGGTGCCTGGAGCACATCTCCCAGGCAGGCACGATACAGAACCACTCTGGTTTGTTTACTCTGGCCCCTACAAAAGCAGGGTAAGTGTGTGTGCCGGGAAGACCACCCTCAGTAGCGTAGTCCTGAGCTGATCTGAAACGACCATGCAGGTGGTGGCACCCTCTAACTAGTCCATGTTCCCTGTGACCGTTTTCCTAAGAGAATTACCCTTTTGAGCTACTTCTGGGGTGTCCTCTGGGCTTTCCAACTTTTGTTCACCTTTGAGGTTGCAGTCTCATCTGTTTGGCCACTGCCTTCTCTAGTCTCCAGCTCCTCAGCTATGTACACGAGCTCTCAGGGTAGTTATTTTGCTGCTACAACTGTTCCACTTGAAATAGCTGAATTTTGGTGATTTCTTCTTTGCTTAGAATTGGAGAGTCAGTGGCTTAATTTATAACAATAAATTGCTTCAAAGGGTGAGCAGCATTCCATTTACTATCAGGAGAGTATGAGCAGCATTTTGGCAAGCAGTAAACATAAAATTCCTATGTTTTGCCAAAGTTTAAAATACATCAAGCCATCTCTGAATTAAGTGAGTGGAAAGGTGCATGCATTTTAAAAGTCTGCTTCAAGTTAATACTCTGTTTTAATGTTAAAGACTGCTTGAGAAGGAGGTTATGTTTAAATTCCAGCTGTGTTAAATTCATATCCTATGTCTTAGGAGAAATCAGCATCAAACTTTTTGTATAGACTGCTTATTGGTAAGTCTTACAAGCAATGAGGAATTTAAAACACAAATCAAAAGAAAAGACACTAACAAAGCAAGTGAGTTGAGTGTCATAAGGTGTTATTTCAAGCAGAAATGCCTAGTCTACAGAAAGGCAAAAAGCCAAAACTAAGTACTTTGTTAATGTTAATAAAAAAACCAGTCTACTGGTGATTTGTGATTAACTAACTGAGCACTGAGGCATAAAAATTCAGCAAAAGAGATGTAGTTATGCAACAGCTATCTGCTGGCACAGTTATTTTCATTTTCACAAAGCTACTAGACAGCAGGGATAATTATTTACTGCACAAAGTGTTGTCTAAGCTTCAACAAGTTTACCCCCACAGCTCCAACAGTCAGTGTGGGAATATGCAATTAATGGCTGGACAACAAAACTTGCTGGAGCTTCTGGTTAGTGCCATGTCCCCTCTCACAGCCAGACCACAGAGGGATGTGGGACTGGCCTTAGGAACTCCCAGTTCCATACCTTGTGCTAAATCTCTGTCTGGAAGGAGGGTGCCAAAGGGGCTGGCTGGGTTACCTTTACCTTACTGGAAGATGGGGCTTAGATGGCCAACTCTCCTTCTGACACGAATCCCATCACCTTGTATTTCCATTTATTTCTAGCCATTGCAGAAACTGAAAGCCTTCAGGTTTTACAGTTCAATGGTAACTGTATTAGCAGTGGTGCTGACATCACTTTGCTGACATTTAGCACTTACTTTGATAACTTCTTTCAGAGGCCATGGAAAAAGTTAGCTTTAAGTTTTTCCTCATGACTTCTTTTTCTTATTACTCAACATATCCTCATTCCTTCACTCAAAGGCAGAGCCAGGCAGGTCCAGCCAGAGACTGTGACTTTGCTGTAGATAATAGGTTGTGCTTCATCAGGTTATTTCAAACTGGCTTTCCTTGAGCTAACCCAAGTCAGTTGCAGTTGTCCTGGAGGAGCAGAGCAAACATGATTTTTCTTGTCCTGAAGCTGTATGAATCCTACCATGCTCAAGTCACAGCTACTTGAACGGCTTTGTGGAAGTATTTTGCACATGTGCAATTTATCCTTAGTTTTCTTGAAGGCATGATTAAGGAGAACTCTAAATTGACACTTAATTAGAATGAAGCTTTAATATAATAAGTCAACAAACATTAGAGGAAAACGTTTTTAAAGACAGGAGAGGGAACCATGCTTCTCTCACTTCTATTGAAGCTGTGAATACCTAAGTGAACACACAGCAATCGGTCTACACCAGAACATGCCCAGAGAATGTTATATCTCAGCTCCAGACTTTTGTAAGGCCAGCTACATTTACACGGAAGAAACTATATGATTTGCTGTAATGTGGCAATTAATTAAGTTTTATTTCATGGATACATCTTTGAACTGACTTTTTGGTATTTAGTTTTATGCTAGCTCCAAGATAATGAGTTGGAGAGTCTTTTATACATAAGACTTTTGGACAAAGCAACGAAAAGGCAAGTACAATGTAATATCAGAATTAGAAGGATTTTTTTCACTATTTGTGATTAATTATCTCTAGAATTCCCAGCTCTTTGCCATTTGGTCAACGAAATGAGATTTCTTTCCTTTTCCATGAAACAAACACTGCATTTATGCTTCCTGAATATAGAAACAGGTTTTGCAACCCTAATTATAAACAATTCTTTATTTTCATCTCAGAATCTACAAGCTGTTTAGTAACAAGTAGTATCGTTAACAAGTATACTGATCACATAACGAAAGCTTCAGTATTAATGATACAGCAGTACAGAGGAGACTTCGATTTTGGAAGGGGAGACTGACACTGGTATCTTAGCTTGAAAACTATACTGTCCTTTTTAGAAGGTACTTCTATTGTTGTGCTTTATGGTGATGCTTGAGTCGCCAAGAAGGAAATCATATTTCAGAGCAGGAAGTTTGCTACTAAAAGACAAGAAAAGAAACTGGTCTGTATGCTTGCTTCTTTCTTTTTTATTTTTTCACAGAACTGTGGTTTTCACGTTAAACTAGACTGGCTACTCCTCCATCAAGCAGTATTTTTAATTATTTGCCACAGAAAGTGCTACAGGTCGTAACAAAGATTGGGGTCTAAGTGTCTTTGGCACCATGATTCAGGAGAACTAGTTGGTAATTTTCTACTAACATCATATTTCTGTAGGGAATGCTTAATTTTCCTGGTATTTTCTCATTTCCCAGCAGACCATCTCAAATGAAACATTTCATCGTGGGTGACCTTGAGCTACAAAATAACCACGTTCCCGGCATCCAGTTTTTGTCTGGAGCATAGTCTAAGAGAGTTGTAGTAGGAAGGCCTGTCAAATCAAGCAGATTACAGGTGAGATGAGCTTGGAAAGAGCCCACCTGTGAATGCCAGGAAGGCTTAGCCATGGGATGAGTTCTCAGACCTGTCAGGACTGTTCAGGACCTTTAAGCACCAGGGGACCATTTTTGTAAGAAATCAGCATTTGTAAGAAAACAGCATTTCTAAGTGTAGGCTCTAACAGAGAGAGTCTTTGGGGGCAGCCTAGGCTGTGATACTTGTCGTGCTCTGTGACTCCAGCCCTGGGTGTCTTGTCCATACTGCTATACAACACTGGCATCAGAGCAGAAAGCAGTTTTCCAGACATGTAGTCCCATCTCTTTCCACTAATCCACCTCTTGTTCACTTATTTCTCCCATTGTTACACAAAGAGTGACACATGGTGGTATGTAAAAAGCAAGGGAGATAGAAGCCTTTACTACTTCCTAGAGAAGTGAAAGGCCCATCTTTGCTTTCTTCCAAGCTTTCTGAGTCATGTCTCAACCTGAGGGCCACAGAAGTGGGTGTCCAGTCCTGACCCCATACAAAAGATGATGCAAGACTTGATGTAATAGCACCTTTTCTCTGATGATTCAGATTAATTCTTACCACAGTTTGCAAAAGATGGGTTTGCATTTAACCATGTTAATAATTGTTGTGACTTTCAAAATATTTGCTTCTTGACATGTCTTCACAGATCTCTTTTTCCAAGATATGTCTACCAAACGGATGTTTCTCGTGAGTACAAGAGCCACCCAATGGACCATGTTGCAACAATCAGGATTTGCCTAATGAATTTTGAATTCCAGACCCTTCTCATCCCAGTCATAGCATGACTTTCCTTTTGGTGTGAGAACAGACCTTGCAATGTCAGAAAGCAACATCTTTTCAGGACTTCAGGAAGCATTTGGATTCAGCAGTGTCTTTCACCATCTGTAAGTTATCGTTCACACTGCTTTCAGCCTTGGTGAGTGACCAATGTTTTCCTCCATTTTGGACACAACACCGAAACAGAGTGTGACAAGTCACAAGCTACAGTATTAAGCTGTAAGTAGCATATTGTGTATGTTTTATGTCGTAAGCTTTTTCAGTCAGAGATATCACAGAGTGCCTCTGTGATAGTTCTGCACTGATAAAAATATCTGAGGAGCCACTTGATTTTTTTTTTTTTACTTTTCTGAATAATAGAGACTAGCAATACTAAAAACATAGCTGTTCCATCTTCTTGTCAGTGCAAAAGGATTAACAGCAGCACACTTAATAATATCCAGTTTAATTTAATAATACCCCTTATTAACATCTAATGAAAATATTATTGCAATAACCCACATTCACATCTTATTAACATCCGAAGAAATGGCCCTTCCTTTCAAGCTTTTTCTGTCAGAAGCCATTGACAGGCAAGCAGGCCTTCCTACTTCCGTGTTTTCCTCACAGGCAACCTAAATTTTGCTTCCAGCCCCTTCTGCCCCTTGCAACCCTTCCCAGCCACCTCACTGCCCCTTGGTGTTTGCAGGCTCCAGGCTTTGCAAAAAGCTCTGTCCCCTCCCTGGCATTGCCTTTAGCTCTGCAAAGTGGAGGTCCTTACTCTACAAAGCCGAGGTCCTTACATGTTTCCTCGCAAATTAATTTCTCTGTTCGTTTTCTCTTTGTATTGATATTTGCTGGGGTAGCCCTGCTGAGTACAAGCGAAGTTATGTAAAGGTATCCACCCTCCCTGCCCCGTTTGTTGGTTTTTTTTTTTATCCTGTCTTGTATAATGGCATTTAAAGGCTTCTCTGCACCAGGCTTGCTACATCTATGCCATCTTCTGGATGTTCAGTGAATCATATTTATCCCAGAGCATTTCTGGCAGTTTTACATTCTAACTAACATGTAAATCTCTTTAACAAATGTTACCACTTCTTGAAACCAGTAAAGGACAGATTAATGATATTGGAGCGGGACAGGGTTTTAGGGCCAAGGTCACAGCTTCAGATGCATTTCCTCTGTTTATTCTCTGTACACTAGAAAAAAAGTGATTGCTCTGTTTCTTGGTGAACTGTCACTTCTATGCTAAGAATAGTTACTGAATTTAGAAAAAAAATACTCTTTAATAGGGAAGCTATTTTCACTCATCTAAGCATATATCAACTGCTTTTTTTTTTAATGCACTGCACACCTGTTCAGAATTTTCTCACTTTTTGATGCAAAATGTTCAAGTTATAATTTCCTTTCCGGTATTTTCTTATCTTTTATCTCTGGCTTTCATGTCGCTGTTTCATCAAGAACTATAGCAAGCCTTCTTTCAACTGTTTTAGAAACAATTGTATCTGAATGATGTACAATTTATGATTTCCCCAGATGATGAAGGAACATCCTCATTTTGATCATTCATTATTATTTTTATATACATTTAAATAAAAATAATACTGTGATTTTCTTTGATGGAAGCTAGCTAAAATTCTTCAATAGTCCCTCTTGTATAGAGTCCAGAATTAGTGAGAACGTCAGGCAATAAACTAATTATTTCTTGCATATTTAAACATTAGCAACATGCTTAAATGACTTGCTAAATTGCAGCTTGGATAGCAAAGACTCAGGGAGATAATTTCAGCTTTAGACAGAGAGATGATGAATAATACTCGCTACTTACAGTTTTCACTTAATCTCCCCCATTGTCTAAAGAAGTGCAAATAATTCATTGGAAAACCACAGAAATAGTAGGCTATTTCATTATTTTTCAATGCTGCTTTTAACAAGCAGGCAATTCTAGACTGATCAGTGAGGCTATGCTTTGGTATAAAGATTTATTTATTTCAAAGTCAAACACTAAACAATTTGGTTTTATAAATTAATACCACAGTTACTACAAAGGGATATACCTTAGGAAAGCTGGCTATCTCAGATATTAAAAAATAAACATATAAAGAAATCAAGCTTTCATTGCCAGAAAACAATTACAGTAGCTTACTGTTGAATGGTACTTTCATAGACTAATGATTCTTACGGTCAGTTAAAAAAAAATCACTTTCACTCAATGATAGATTTAGATTATGACCAGGAATGAAAGTTTTGAAATTCCTCAATGAGAGTTATGTTTTTTCTCAAATTATTTGAAGTGGAGAACATTGAGATGTTACCTTTCCATCAGATTTTTGTAGATGAAGGATTTCAGCTATAAATCAGAGACTGTAAATTTCTGAACTGCCAGGGACTTACGGAGCCAGAACAAGCTTTGAAATCTTTTTCACTTCATGAATGGCGTTGAGTGGAAAATACCAGCCTCACGCACCGATACAGGGATTGTATGATCTCATTTAACTTCTTAGGGAACTCCTTACACAGAGATTGCAGAACCCAGACAGATCTTTGGAACCACTGAAATAGGGACCACTGGGACAGTCCTTGCAAGTTGTATGTGTACATCCCGGGTTATTAACTTGATCCTTCCGCTTCTGCGTTCATGGTAGTTTCTCCCTAAACACATGTGTTTCAGTTCCACATTCTTGTGAAGCAAATTCCAGAAATTAGAAAGATTCATATCCCAACTCAAGTTCACCTGCAAAGGCTCTGATTCCTATATCTACTTATTCTACTCCACAGATGAAGGTAAAGGTGTGGACATAAAAATACTCCTGGTCCAAGTCCTGGATCTCTGTAGTGGACAGATACAAACCTCAGGAAACTCAGAATGATCCTCCTGTTGTCAAGCTCACTGTTTGCTCAAGTAAAAGCTCAAACTTTCCCTTCAAGGAGCAGTTTGATGGCAGGCTGACCTCTTACACATTGTGCTTATTCCTTTTAATAAGGAGCTTGGCCAAGGTGAGATAAATCAAGAGCAAAAATTTCAGATATTCTGTCTGCCCCTCCCAACGTGCACAGCTCCAACCATGCTAAATCCCTCCTAGACCAGATCCTGATTACACCTCATGGTATCAGGACTAGAACGTCTTTTGCATGAGGTACACCACCTGCAAACAAGAGAACTTGCTAAGCTGAGGCATATAACCTAGTTAGTATACTCGTGAGCACTGGGGACAGCAGTTTGTAGCTATAAGGTGTAACTAACAGACAAGAATAGAAAGAGAAATCCAAAGATATGTGAGAATGAAGATGAAACTTCTTGGCTGTGGCATGTGTATTCAGTATTTCAAAACACTTGAAAAACTCCACTTTAGCTATCTGACAACTGTAGATGGAACGGACAGATAGAAGTTAAGGCCAAAATTTCTGAATCGTCTGCTTCTTTATATGGTCTCACTAATTTTAGAGCTCACCTTTGGGTTCACATGCCAGGAACATACACTGAAAGTAGAATTCAGCACGTCATACACCTGGTTTTCAAAGGAGCTGAGCATCATCATTTGTGACCATGAGTTGGTGGAG
>VWYH01000859.1:0-15908 GCA_013399365.1 Pampusana beccarii | reverse complement strand
AAAAAAGAACAAATAAAATAAAAGGGGGTGTTGGAGGGGAAGTAAATGTCAAAACATGAGGATTGTGGACGAGGCGTAGAACAGAGAACTGCACATAAAACTTGGAGTTGAGAAAGGAATTTACTAGTGATAGTTATTGAGGGCTGTATGGAAGGAGTAGGGAGAAAGATTGTGGCTAAAGTAATTTCTGAAAAGTTGGAATTGTCTTAACTTAGAGAAAGTGTAATGAATTGGAATTCAGAGCAGTTTGGCAGTCATGTGTTGATGAAAAAAAGATGTAAAAATAATAGGGAGGTGGATTGTAATCTAACGAAGTAAATTGGCTTCAAGATGAAGAGCAAGAACAATATTTTCAAGCATGTATTTAGTTCTGAATTAGTTCATACAGTTGAAATGTACCAGCAATTGTAGCAATTTTTTAAAGTCATGTTTTTTAGTCTCTGTGCAAGGTAGAAAAATAGCAGAAATATCCTTTCTCCCATATGAGGAAGTTGATCTTCAGTGTCGGAGTAGAAATTTCAAATCTAGGAAACTCTAAAGGTACTTTCAGAAGCTAATTGTCTTTTCCTCATTCTTCAGTGATCAGTGGGCTTCATATTTGATCAGTCAAACCTCATCTGCATTATAGGACCTGAGTTTGAGTGAGATGCTTTCTAGAAGAAATGCATGTCAAGGAATGTGTGTGTTGTAAAACTAGAAGGAAACTGCTCCAATCTGAGGTATCAGGGACACAGATGCCAGACTTCAAGATAGTTGAAACACTACTTGGATGGATTGTACTAACACCACATCTTATTAGGTCTCCAGTGAACAGATCTCTACTTGAGGCTGTCATAATTTTGTCCATGATGATGATGTCTTCCAGCTTCAGCTGTAGCAGGACTGACAGATTGTCTCAAATCTACAGTGTATGAACACCTTATCACCAGCCAGAACAAGTTAAAACTTGTCCCTGCTAGATGACCAGGGACCTTCTAGATTCCTAGGATTGACTGAGAATGATGCCTTATTTTTTAAGGACAGTTTAAGTAACTTTTTTTAGTTAAATAAAAAAATACCCACAAAACCAGCCAACAAACAAAAGCAACAAAATCCCCCAAACCAACAAACAAGCCCAAACAAAACAGAGCATGTCCAGTTTCTTGAATGGCCTTAAAACCATACATAATCATATTCTCCCTGTCTCACCCCACCACCCCCTGCTCTGGTCCTTTTTGTTGAAGGAACGTTGTTTTTTTGTCTGCCTTTATAATGTTGCAGGTATAAAAACATGCAATTTCTATGAAGTCTTCATTGGTACTTCAATTTTAATGATGTTTCGTGCATATAAAACCAAATGTCATAAAAATAAGTCTGTAAGAAAACCTGTTTTCTCTGGCATGTTTATATTTACAGTATGGAAAAGGCTTGTGTCTAAATATCTGTGAAATATTGTTTGAACTTTAGAATTAACTAAATAATTTGTTTAACATTAAAACATTCTAATTAAGGAAAAGAAATTTAATAACACTTAACGGTTCATAACAAAAGTGTAAGAAGCGTAAATGGGGTGAAGAGGAAGGTTATCATAACCTTCAGGGCATCATGAATTTCCAAAGGAAATCTGAGCTCCGAAGTTTGCTTCGTGATTGGAGGCAATACTTTCAAATTTGAACTACATTGTAGAGACCTGATGCATCCACATTGTGGTTTTGTGTAGCATACAAACCTTACTTGATGTTACTCTTGTGGAATGAAAGCTGGATGGCTATGGCACTATAAACCAGAAGGAGAAATTTGTGCTCTACTTTTTCTAATATTCCCATAGAAGTCTGTCATTTTCCCATAAGACAGTTCGGGTTTCTGAATAAGCTGCATTTTTTTTAGTAAATTAGAATTTGCTGTGCTTTTAAGAGCTTCATACGTTATTTAATACTAAATTATGCTAATATGTAGAAATTGTATTTGATGGGAATCCTCAGAAGTAACTCAGAGAAGAAGGATGCTTAGGAAGTGGGATAAATGTTACGATAAAAGCATGCTAAAATTACGTGTTATTTCATGGCAGATATACTTGTTATATAGCTACCATTATTCAATTAGTTTGTTTCCCAAGTTTTCAGGGAAGTAAAAAGTTTCACTGAAGTCAAAGTTTTAAATTCTGCATTACTTCAGAATAAAGATTAGGGATGCTCCAGACCATATAATCATTTCCAAATAGAGGAAATCAGCAGTTAAGGTTAAAATCCACATTAAGACATGGAAATAGAAAGTGAAGTAACTTATCCCCTCCCTTGAGGGGAACAGTGCAATATTAGGTATTCTCAAGAAATGCTTGTCAGTGTTTGTGATCCTGAACTAAAATAAACTGATTTTTCAAGACTATACTTTTAAATTATTTTTTCTTTTATTCGTAGTGTCATTTAAGGTTGAGTTACAATTTGCATGCTGTTATGAAGCTATAACAAATAATAACATTGGCTAAAAATATGTGGAGGGCTACATAGAAGTGAACTTGGTATGGGAGATATGGTATGGGAGATATGCTTAAAAAGGTAAAGAAAAAATGCTGACCTTCTATTGCTATAAAGCCATAAAATATAAAAATCTTCTCAAATAATTTACCATAACATCATATCAACTGATGAATACCTCACTGCTAGCAGACATGAGAATAATTAAGAAAATTGCCATGTATGTCCACACAGGAATTGTGCTTCGTTAGGTGTAGTTCATAGCTCTGATATTGGAGGGGGGTGTGTGTGGAATATTTTGTTCTTTAATAGTAGATTTTTTCACATTCGTGCACTTTTTGTTGAACAAAATAATGCTGAAACATGCTTGTTTTCCCTTTCTTCCCCCCTTGTACATGTTCTACCATCACTAAGAAAAGGCAATTTAAAGCCATGGTAACATTTACAGATATATGGATCTGACAGTTTTCTTATTTTTTTCTCAATATAGGCTATAAATAGACATTCTAAGCTGTATGAAATGTATATTTAAATGACACCTTTTTAATAATTATGAGAATAAGTACAATATGCTACAAAAATAAATTAATACAAAGTTTATTAAAAAGTTGGTATCTACTAAAATGAACTGTCAGTTTTTACAAGCAAATTATAATTCAGCCTTTAGGTCTCATATCTAATACAAGAGTACTTGTTCAGGCATGCCTTCCGTTTTCTCACAATTGCAGATATTTACTGTTAGACATTTTAAAAGTATTATTCACTCACTGGTGCACTTTATGAGCCTTCCCTGCCCTTTGCTTTATTCTTTGCAAACCTTGCGAGAACAGTGTGTCTAACTGTCATGCTGATACGCTGGAGGACGTTGTAACAATGTACCTGGGTCAAGATTCTTAGCTTGAAAATGACCCCCCGTTTCACTCTTAGTAAGTATGTCTATTTTGTCTCTCCTGCTGCAAATAATTAGCGTAATAAAACTTCTTAAGGTTCAAGTTTCTTTTCTCTCTTAGAAAGCTTTATTTTTTTCTAAAGAGTTACACGTAGTTATGCAGCTGTAAATCAGTCTCACATAATGGACAAGAAGGTGAAGTGCTTGATTTTATGGTATTTCTGTTGCTTGTGTTTCTGTAACTTTCTTGTCTCACCTGGCTCAAGATTCTTAGTCCCTGGTATGCTTCTTCCTTATGCTGTTAAACAAGTGGCAGAGCAAAGTAGGAGCCACTGCTTTAGAAGGGTTAGGTCACATTCATATAACTCATGAATCAGTAAGTGACTAAAAAATGAACATACACTATTGTATTTAGAGAAGAGAAACATTAGCATTCTCTGCACTTCTGAAGTCTCCAAACCCTGAGAAAGCTAGGAAATTGTTAGATATGCAGAATGCTAGTACTACAGTTGGAAAGCAGAGATCATTGCTTGTTGATCAGAAAAAGCAGTTAATTTGAGTAGCACATTGCAGATAACTTCAGTGCCATAAAAGTATGTGATCTATAAAATAAACCTCAGTGAACAGTATTGAGGAACACTCTGATTGGTTTGGATCTGTCTTCTCTGAATCTTAAGTGTTTGGGTAATAAATCAAGACAGAAGCATCCTGGCTGTCTCACAAAAATAACTGCTGTCATTTCAGATACATCAGCAATAAGTGTTTTGGCAGCCATAACCATCATAGTTTAGAACCACCCAACAGATTGGTAACCTAATCTTAAGTATAATGAAACTGTAGAGACCTGCAGTACTGTTCCTTTGTAAGATAAAGGTAGATGAGAAGTTTACATTCTCATTCTTCCCTCTGCTTATACTCCAGGGCCTCTGTTTATCTATTGCTATTTATTCTGTGCAGCTGAGACTAGTTATCTCCCCTGTGATTCCTGAGGTCAGATCTTAAGCTGGATGTGTATTACAAATAATTCCTTCAGATAATTTTTCAGATATAAGGAAAAACAGATTGCCAAAGAAAAAAACAATCTGCTGCATTAACGATGTTAGTAAATGAAACAGGCACAGAGCACTAGTCAGACATATTGCCTTCTTAGTGTTTTTGAAGAAGTGTACAAACTATAGAGAAATTGCAGGAGAGTTTCAGTTATGATTTTAAAGATCTTAGGGTTGCTGCTTTGCACAGTTCCTTAATGTAGGTGCTCTCTTGGGAAAGGAGGAGCCATAATTCTTGAAAAAAAGGAGCTGCTGGGTTAAACAGCTTTCCTTGAGATGGTAGGTAGAAGGGTAACTCCATAGAAAAACTGCTGTGTTACCTGAGGAAACTTGTCACTCTCTCTGCACTCATCTGGCTGTTCTTCTAAAGGCAGAAGTATACTGCTAGTTTTAGACAGGCTCTTTAAGCCAGTGAAAGAAATATAGCCTGCATCTGTTTAGTGAGTTTGAAAAAGGTACATAAACCATAGCAGTGGCTCCACAAAGGGTATTTTATGTTGCTTCCTTTCTTCCCTGCCTTCCCACCTCAAACTAATTGCAAACATGCTTTTGTAAAAGACATAGCTTTAATGTTCCATCATGTTCTGATGGAAATAAAACTGGTACTTTGGACAGAAATGTGTTTTTGTCTGCAATCCTGGCCATAGGAGTACAAGTTACTGGGCTATAATGGCATGCTGCCACTACCATCTTTGGAAACAGATGATAGTAATTGCAAAACCCCTTGCCAAGCATCAGAAAAAAACTACCTACACCTAATGATCAGTTTCCTCCTAAATTCAGAAGCAGGGGCAAGTAGAAGAGCCTTATTGGGATGGAATAGATCATTTAGGTGTATGAATATTTATAAAAAATGAGAAAACCATCAGCTCCTGAAATGGTATTGAATTCCTGTCTGTATCAGGAATCGCAGCTTCCATTCACAGACATACTTATTATCAAGCACACGATTGCCACCATTAGCAACATCATCTTTTTCACAAGGAAAGCTGGTAGAAGAAGGAAAACTATTCAACTACTAAGTTTTTTCTTTTTTTTAATAGGCCCAGAAGACACAAATTTCATTTCCCAGACATTTGAAGTCTGGCATTTCTTTGACAAATGGAATACACTAACCAGGGATAAGCTGGATATCGGATATAGTCAGCATGATCCAGTTCAGGTCTTTCCCATGTACCCAAATGCCTGTTTCTGTAAAAGAGTAATGAATTAGAAGAGTAATGAATTTAAAACTAACATTTTCTATTTTAAGATATTGTACATAGGCAATTTGAAAGGAAATGTTTCCGTTTGAAGTATGGCACTTGAGAACTACATCAATAAAATACATTTTTCATTATAAAATTCTGAATCAGTTTTGTTGCGTTGGACATCTAAGTTCTTCCCTCCTGAAAAATGTATCTATCTATATATACATCAATATATATAAATGTTGAAGATCATAATAATTTACGCTGGTCTGCAATTTGAATTACAATACATACTTTGCTCAGATGAGTTGTTTTTAAAGCTGTGTTTTTTTATATGTGAGGGCTATTCTTCATTGTGTCAGTCAGACTGTTCTCAGATACAATATAGCATATGGCTTTCTGCATTTATGAGATATCACACACTGAACTAGGTACATGCAGCCATTGCTACATACCGTAAGGAGATGTCCCATAGGCAAGGAAGTGATGTTTTTTCGATGATGAAGTCCTTCCTGGCTTGTAGGGCATTCACTGATGTTCCTTTTCTTGTATCCATGCAATTAATGGGATTTGGGAGGAATGGTTGGCCATACCTTGTGCTTGTAGGTTGTCATGATCCGCTGAACAGGAGAAACAGTACTCAGTGTATTGAAGCTCAGAGTAGTGTGAAGGTCTTGTATTTTTATATCACGTTCTGTAGCAATATGTTCAGATTCATATAATACTACTACCGCCATTTTCACTAAAGAAAGTGGCATGAACTGGAATGAAGTGGTGGCCAGCCTCTAATCTACCACCATTTCTATCTTCTGACACTCAGTCCTCCAAGTTTCTAGAAAATGAAAACTGGAGTGTCTCAAAATATTTGTGTTCCTAAATGATAAGTAAGAGATCAAGGAGTCGGTCTTTTTAGCATCTGTAGTACAGAAGGCTCCAAAGACTGACCTCTTTGTATTATACATCAAGAAGTGACAGTTTTGCTGCCTGGATGTGCAGAAGCTCAGTTTTGGTATTCTCTTTAACTACTTCTCTCTCTCATGGTCAGGGAGGCTTCTGTGTGTCTCACTACCTGCCCCTCTGATTTCATAAGCCTTGTGCCCTGTTTGGGTGGAAGGAATGAATCTGACCAAAGATTAATATTTAAAGAAATATGTTTTTTCTCCAAGTGATTCAATGGAAATTAATCAAAGGCAGACTAAGAAAACTTGAGTTTTAGGAAAGTATGTACTACTAAGAAATATCCTGTTTGGGTGCTTAATTTGTGTTGGCCAGTCAAGTATACAATCTTGATTGTCTAGGAATAACAGGAATAATTTAACTAAAGGTAGTCTGTAATGAAAGTCTTTCCAAATAGATGCTCTGTGAATTTACTTCTAGTTTTAATTAGATAGTTATGTTGATGATCTTTAGTTCCAAGGGTGTATTTCAGTAGTGCAGAATTGCTAGGACATAAGGATTCTTCTGCCATATTTCTTCTTCCAGAGTCATATCACTTTGTTGAAAGTTCATTTGTTGGCTGGAAATCTCTGTTGGCCAAGTGCCACACAGAAGTTTTTTACTGTGTTTTGTTCATTCCAATGTTCCATGACAAATCAGAGCTCTAATAGAGGAGCACTGAGTGAGTCTGTGAGTGGATATGGAGAGGGGGTGTGCATACAGCATGACCCTAGGAATTGCAAAACCACATGTTCTGCTTGAATTATCACTGACTGCTCTGTGCCTACACTGTAATGTTACAGCAACATCACCTATTCTCTGTTTGTCCTTGTTTACTAATCCAGGTGTCAGTGCCACGGTGTATATCCCTTATCCAGGTACAATAGCAAATAAGGACTGAGTGCTATGTATTTATCTTGAAAGAATATTGTTAAATTTAAAAGCTTCAGAAAATAAGTAAAATGCTTTCAAAAGTCTGCAGGAGGAAAGAAGGTGCAGTATTCTGAGTATTCTGAATAAACTGATCCTGGTTCTCCACTTAAGAGTTCACCTGTGCTAACTGTGTTCTTGTAGGTCCGGCATGATTTCCATAAAGGTGACGTTAAGTTTTAAGAGATGTCTGATGCTGTACTAAAGTAACAGGCTGTTTCTCTCCTCCTCTTTTGGGCAGTTTTGGTATGAATCATGATGGAATTGGAAATTCCTGTGGGACCAAAGGTCATGAAGCAGCAAAGCTAATGGCAGCTCATATTACAGCAAACACCGACCCTTTCTCTTGGTCAGCCTGCAGTCGGGATTACATCACCAGTTTTTTAGAGTAAGTAATCTCTCAGGAAAAATCATGAGTTTTCAAAAAATTGACACCTTTCAGTTTAAATAGTAGAGAGACACTGACCTGTTCTGATGGTTTACATTTTTAGAATCAGCAGACAGAAATACAGCTAGTCACTTAAGATTTTTATTTTGTTGAGCATATTTTTCTATGTAATGGCAAAAGCTTCTTCAGCTCCATTCTGCACCTTACGGTTCTCATCTTTAATCTGTTCAAAACATTTTGAAGTTCTGATCGTATCTCATTACTTCACTTACCTGAGGGTGAGAAATAGAGAAGGGTGTTGTCTATGAATGATGAGAGTTGGTTTTGTTTGGTTGGGTTTTTTTTGTTTTGTTCGGTTTGTTTTTTTTTTTTTTAAGTGAATGCATGATGTGAGGGAATCTAATGAAGGGAACAAGGTTGTAGCCCTGTTCCTTGTACGTTTTGTTCTCTGGATTTTTTTGGTGCTGTCCTGTGGGTTTTAATCTGTCAATGTTCTTTGGCACCTTTGCTGGCAATATAAATATTATAGGAGAGGATAGCATAGATCTTTATACTGATACCTTAAAATTGTGCTAACCTATGCTTGTGTGGTGATTTTTATTCAGAAGTAAATTACTACCTGAAATTTTACTTCTGTATGAAAAAAATTAAACAGATAAAATATGTTAGTCTCAAAAATGTGCTGATATCAATGTATACATTGGTATATGATGCATAACAAAGTCTTCGTATGTATTTTAAATTGTGGAAGACAAACACAGCTGTGAGTTCAGTGAGAACAGATTAATAATAGGATTTTTTTTAATGTCATGAGACAGGCTTTATGGGAGCAAATGGCAGTTGGTTGGTAGGTTCAGTGTCATCAGTGTAATCATTCCTTTAAGAAACGTTCAATAATTCGGGCACTTTCTGTATTTTAGGGGATGGACTTAAACTAGTCAAGTGGTCTAATCATGACACAACTAAGATCAAAGTGAGCTTCTCCTGCTCTTTGAGGGCTGTAACCTCAGAATAAACTGCTATATTCTGAATCTTACCTGAAGGCAACCATCCAGACCAATAAATTTACTTCAGGTTAGTTCAAATGTAGCTTCCACATAGTGTAGAGGATCACTGGATTGGCCAGAAGAGGTCTTTAAGCTCCCTATAGAATCAGAGGGCAGAGGCAGATGTTTAATGTTGGTCCTGTTCAGAGGAAAAAAGCTTCAGTTACTATGTCAGGTTGAGGCAACTGAACTGTGCCACCATCCAATTTTATGCACGGGAGCATTCAAGTGTCTAAACTGAAGCACACTGAATTAAGTCTTTCTTACCTATATCTGTGATACTGATGTCTCACAACACAGATTTATTTTCTCAGGAGAGATATACGTATTCAATCTAACACTGCCACTAAAAAAAATATACAGGGTAGTTTTATTTTATCATTACCCATAATTTCCGTTAATTTAACACTGTTGCTGCTAGTAGTCTTTCTAGTGTGTCACGCAGCCTAGTTTTAACAATGAAAAAGAATATGGTGTTTGCATCTCTCTTCCGAGAGCTTGATTTACAGCTTAGTAGTTCTGACTGTAAGTGTACAGTTCAGGAATTTTCTTGCAGCATTTGGGGATTTGTTTCTTGCTGTTACAGTTCTGCTACTCTCCATCTCATTTTAACTTCTATTTGTTGCTCTCACCTGAACTCCATTTTGATCCCATAATTGTCCTGACAATAAGTTTTCTATTGATGAAGACATAATTCAACAGATAGCTAAGAAGTAATTTCTTATTTTTTGGGCTTAGGGAAAGAAACATGGTGAGG
Source organism: Pampusana beccarii (assembly GCA_013399365.1). NCBI lineage: Eukaryota > Metazoa > Chordata > Aves > Columbiformes > Columbidae > Pampusana > Pampusana beccarii. The sequence goes on along the minus strand of VWYH01000859.1, from coordinate 6,270 downwards.
TTTTGTGACTTGAGTTATGTTGCAAATAGAGCTTAAGATCTGTTCATAATGTTTCTGCACAGTTTTAGTTTTAAGCAGGAAGAAACTTTCTTGTTTCTCTACTTGATATGTATGCAGTGATGGTTCAAATTTGTACTGCCAGTTAAAAACATGGTTAGCTTGTGCCTCCTCTGCTTTTGTGTTTTATTTTAAAAATTTTATTATTTACTGTTAGCATCTCCATTATTGTTTTCCATTTGCTAGGTTTTGGTTATAGGTCTGTGGGATGCTGGTGAAATTGCAGTTCTATTAGCATAAAACCAAAATAGCACTCTGGTAAATCTGTTCCCATAGTTCTAATTTCTTTAGGTTTTTTGAGCTATTTCTTGATCATTGCTAGTGTTTACAGCTCCCCTCAAATAACTACCATCTGCAAATTTCTTTAAAAAATCATTACTGAAGATACTAAGTGATGTTTGATCTAGAATAAAAAGAATCTACACATAGCAGCTTCAATAATAAATTATATTCTATAATATTTTAGCTGTATTTTTGTAACACAAAATGTAGATGTTATTTTTTTCAAAGCCACCTTGGATAAACGTTATTTTATGCATTGAAATTGTGACTAGATTTATTAAGTGTATAGGATAATGTGTTAAACAATGTGCTAAGAACCAAAGATAACTTTTCTTTTATGTATTAATTTTGCAACCTATTTTTAGAAATGTTACATTTCTCAAACATGATCTGTTTATTATAAATCTTTACTTCTTATTGTTAGTGGTTCTAATATCGTGTAGATAAATTGATACTTCTTTTCTTAACGTAGTTGTTTTATTATTTCATAAAGTAGAACAATCTGCAAAACTGTAGATTTTTTTTCTCCAGTTTCTAGTTTTCTTCCCAGTTTTTCATGCCATCTCCTCAATGACAGCAGAAAGTTGTTGAGATACAGTTACACAGGTAACTACACGACAGCTGTCACAAGCCTTTATCACTACTTCTTATCCATTCACTCATTTAGCTAAGACAGAACAGCTTTAAGAGCAGTACCTTTCTATTGCAGGTACTGATCAGTGAGCAAGAAGTGAAGAAAAATAGCAAGTTTCATGTGGCAGTAATTCCCTGACTGTTCCTATAAGAGCAGAACAGTCTACATCCAAAAAAGAAAAATGTTTGTTTTTTTCTAATGCTTCATGACTTAGCAACAGATGAGGAAAATGCTGATTTAGAGCTTTAGAGGCAAAGCCTTGAAATGTTTTCATCTGTGTCTCCAGAGGTTTATTCTAGATAGATTAGACTCTGCCCCTTTTCTTTCTATGTTGTGATAACAGCTGGGACAGGACCCAGTAGACTACAAACAAGGAGGACAAGTGTTTTTTTTTCCTGTGCTGAATGAGTATGGCTAGTTTAGGATTCATTTAGCTATGTCTAATAAGAAAGATAGAGCATGATAGCATGAAATGCCGATATCTGAGCAGAAACCTGAGGCTGTGAGTCTGTATGATATACCACAATACCTTTACATTATTGGCTTGGATCTGGATACAAGCTTGGGCAGGGGCTGTCATGGCAGCAGGACAGTGCAGCTGGAAAGAAGTTAATTAGAAGCTCATTATGTGTTCACAGTATTGTGTGGTGAGGTAGATAATGTGTGGATTTACTATTTTACCAGCTTGGGTCACGACTTACTACAGCAGTTTTGCACAGTGTGCAGTTTTGTTGTGTAGATACCACGTTGTCCTTTATCATCAGGCAGAAACATTTTGAAACAGAAGTCATTCTGGCGACACCCACAGTAGAGCCTCACCTTCATCCTTCTCTTTCTGAAGACCTTCTTAAAACAACACCTAGAAACAAATTTTCCAGACTTAAGCTACTGAGGAGTAGCCATTAAGTGTCACTTGGAAGGTATCAGTTCAGCCAAGCACTAGTTGGGAAAGCACTTTATTTTGCAGGGTGGGTGGATAAAGGATGAATGTGGCTCAAAGGATGACAATAAGACAAAGAAAATATATGTATTGCAAATAAATCTGTCAAAACTCTTAGGAAGGATGGCCAGCCAGCACAGGCTCTGAAATAGGCAAAGAAAATTACTTTTTTTCCTGAGGAAAACATTCTTTTTAGGCCATAATAGCTGTTGTCTGTCAAGCTTTATTTTAGAGTGACTGACTGAATTTAGTTTATCAACTGAATTGTTCGCAAGTGGTTTACAATGGCTTTAACATTTTGCAGAAATACTCACTGAGCGTTGAAGGGCTGGAGAACAGTATCAGGGAACAGAGATTCCTGTGAGAGAAGTAGAAACACTTGGTGTCTGTTTATAGGAGAAATGAACCAAGCCTAAAAATATTGTTTATGACTGAAAAGCAATTAGTATATATTTTGTTCTATGCAGCACAAGTGTGTGTTTACACATTAAAAAAATGTATATATAACATGAAAGTTTCATTATATCCAGCATATATTTGTACAGTGTGCTTATAGAACCATGCAGACACCTACACATGAAGAAGATAATTTTCTGCTTAGAATTCTTTATTCAGTTGCTTTTATGTTTTGTAATAACAAAATCTGGGTGATTCTGGAATCATAGTTCATTAATCTTCTCAGTATCAGATATGAGAAGGTGTTAGAAAGAGCCAGATGGCCAGCTCTCTCTTTGAAAGGCATGATAGCCTTTTGAAGGTGAGTGGACTCTTTAAAACTATTTGTAATAAGTAAGATCTATTACAGGAAATTCTTGGAGAGTCTCTACGATTGCTGTACAGCAGGATTTAGGTCTGAGACTACACCTTTCTAACTCTGGAAAGGAGCCAAAACTACCTTGGTCCAAGCAAGCCCGTGTAGACTATATAAAATTCATCCAATATTTGGACCCAGACATCATCTGCCCAAGAGTCTTGAAAGTACAAGTGGATATGCAAGATAAATATAGAATATGTCTATATATGCCTCATATCCTATATGGCAGATTTGACAGTCCTCTAGTACTCCAGAAATGTAAGTTATTGAAAAAAAACTACAAGGCAAGACTAGGTTTGAAAGATAAGATCACATCAATCATATAAAAATTTAATCTCCCTCCCTACAAATCAGTAGAGAAAATTTACATTCATTGTTATCTCTAGACCTACACTTTGGATTATCATTTGCTTCTTTTTTCTTTAAAGTATTTTTTTTTAGCTGACATCATTGACTAAAAAGCATATGTTCCCAATTACTGTGGATTTCTGGAACTTTGCAAGTCTTGTGTTTTGCTCAAAAGGCTACCCACTTTAGAAAAAAACCACAACCAACTAACTACAACAACAACAGAAAACAACAACAAAACCAAACCAAATCAGTTTCTGTAATGATGGGCTGGCAATATGGTTTTGAGTGTTTACTTTGTAAGTACTACTTTTTGTCTACCTCTTGTTTTATTTAATCATAAAGAAACTGTAAAGGGCAGAATCAGCAGCAGATTCCTATTAGCTTATTTGTAGAATATTTGAAGAAAAGCATATAGAACAAGAAAGCGCACCAATATTTTATAGCTTAGTATCTCCCAATAGATTTTGGTAGGCGCTTGATTTTGATAGATGGACCAATAGATTTTTCCTGTTACGGCTGCTGGATAATTATTCAAATGAATGAAAGAACACTTTGAAACACAGATCATATTGTGGAGGAAATATACCCTAAAGAAATAGCAAATTACCTACTAATAAAGTCAAGTAATATGAAAAAATTATGCAAAATTAGTGTTTCTTTGCTATGAAACAGGTAATAAGACATAGAGCTTTGAAAGTCTTACGTGAAAGATTGGAAAGAAATGGAATTTATCACAAGAGTGAGTGGTAAATCCACATCAATGTCTGAATTTCCCTAACATTAAACAATGTTTTCATTTTGTAGTCCTATTCTGGTTCATTTTAATTTTAAACATACCAGTCCAAATCACACTTCCATTACTTATGCCCTGATTCTGCAAATATTTGTTATTATCAGTAGACTATTGAGCAATCTGCAGAGTTCATTCATTAATGTCAAGTTAAGCAACTTTGTAACCCATACAGAAATAGATCCTGATACTCTCCAGAAGTAATTTTTGCTCAGGAAAAATATATAATAAATATGAAATACGGATTCTGTTAGGACCCAAATGTTATCTATAGGCATGCAGATAATTCATATTTTTGTATGTATGTATTTGTATAAAATGCACTGTGTTTATAGTTAATAAATGATACTCTTTTTTTCCGTATTTGTGGATAATTCGGTAACAGGATTAAATAAAATATTATGTATAGTATCCATACATGTATGTATATAATTGTTTAGGTATAACAGATAATTACAAATATTTATAAAACATTTAATTTATGATTGTTAATCATAGCTTGCATTCACATAATTATGAATGAGCCAATTCTGTAACATTAAAAACGTATTTTCAGTGCCAGTGCTCTGGTATATTTTCTTCAGCTGTTGAAGGAGCTGTGTTGTACTGTGCATGCTGCTGAGATATTTGGGAATAGATACTTTAATAGGAGCATAAGCCCTGAAAGGTCTATATCCATGGTTTTTGCTTTTTCTCTTTACTGCCCTTGGATACAATAGTGATGTCTATACAGAGGTGATGATCTTCAGTTTTGCATTGTTCAGTCTGTAAAGATTGTAACATTGAATCCCTGGTTGCTGTTATTTTGATCAAACATGTCTGAGATCTTAAGTTTTCAGAGAATGCTCAAGTATCCTTGATATCCTTCCAAACAGAAGATTAATTCGCTGTCCTGTCATATTTAAATACAAAACAATGTTTAAATTATATTGTAGGTGTTTAGAAACATCTCTTGAGGCACTGCACTGGCACACTGGGATAAAATGACATTAAGCTTAGGTATTTTATAGTTGAAGCCAGTCCCACTGTGTCCCATAAAACCTCTTGAAATCAACCTGAAATGAGGAAAATGAGAAAGCCTTTGAGTACTAGTAGTTTCTTGTGGAGTAAATAGAACATATGGTGAGTTTGAGATTGTCTTATTTCTATTGCAGACACTAAAGATTTATCCACTCCCTGTTCAAAAATGTAAATGCTCTGCAGGGATGTCATGTAGGTTTTTTGACTTTGTATATGCTTCCTAACATAAGATATAATCACAAAGCACAACAGCCTTTGTAAGTTGAAATTTTCTAAAATTGCAGAGATGAAGGTATGTGGGCATTCTTTTCCTTTTCACATGTGCACAAAGGGCTTTTTTTCACTGCTGTAGACGTGTAGTTAAGCAACAGAAAGTGTTCCGATAAGATTATTCTTCTTGCACCCTTCTGGTTCATTCTTCTAGATTTAGCAGATTTTTTTTTTTTTTTCTGAACTATCTCAGTTTTGGTTTGATGAAGCAAAGAGAAAGGGAGAAGAACGAGGAAAGGTTTCATGGTCCTCAGCCTGTGTTCATACTTAGCACAGCTTTGGTGAGACCTTTCATTATGGAAAGTCCCTGGTTTTATTAATGTGTTTTATAGCACATACTATTTCTTTTCCAAAAGACTTCAGTTCACACAAGAGATTATTAGGTCCTAACACTAGATTTATAAAATGTGTCAGTTTTGTTCAGCTGCTTGAGAGAAATAATAGAACTGAATCAGAGGAAAAAGAAAAACAAATTCTCAGTCTGAGAGGTTTTGATATAATGTAGCTAGTAGGTGAATGACTGCTTAGTAGTAGTTTTCATGCTTTTTTACTACTGCAACAATATTTCATTATGGTGGAAATACTGTAATTAGAGCAGAAGAAGCATGTTTTTGTAATTACTAGAAGGGTTTTGACTTACATTTCTACAATTATATGTCTTCTAGAATAGGCATAGACTTTAATTTACAAGCTTGGTGAATTTGAAGATTTAAATCTGATTCGATAATCTAATCCGTGAAGACGTACATATGCCTATGGAGAGAGTCACCGAATGTAAGGAGTGTTTTAAAATGCTGTGCCCTTGGCTGTCTGTTTACAGGATCGCAGTTTACAGGCCAAATTCTGCACTATTGGAATCTATGGAAATGTTCCCGTCGTATGCAATACTAGCTCAAGCTGATGTCGAATGCTAAACTTCCCACTGCTTGTTTAAGCAAAGTTCCTATCTGCAGTCTGGTCCAGACAATGCAGAAAAATCAGATAGTATTCGAGTAGTTTTCATACATACAAAATACAACAGTGAAATATTTAGATTCAAGAGAATGTAGGATAGTTTCCCAGCTTCCACTGTTAGAAAATTTATATGCTTGCAATAATTAAAACTGAATAAA
>VWYH01000850.1:0-27151 GCA_013399365.1 Pampusana beccarii | reverse complement strand
ATTTTATGTCAGCCAAATAATCAGCATGAAAAATATAAAATTATTGTTAATTCATTATCGTTTATGTCCTTGTTGTTACAGATTCAGTATTAAGTATTCTTTTAGCTTATAGTATTTTCTAAGCTGACGGTAAAGACTTGCAATACTGGCAGATATGTTAACTTCACTTGTGCGCATGCACGCACACCTAGGAACACATCACCTTGTTTGTATTCGGAGCTTCCCATCAGAACTCACACATCAGTAAGTTTCAGTCTGGTGGTCAGGGAAATAAAAAATAGTTACGTTGCAGAAGTATATGGCATAGGAATGTGTTGTGCCTCCTTTGGAGATCATACTGAACTGCATTGTGCAATTCAAATTCTGTATCATTATAAGAAGCTACTAAATAAACAAACCCAGTCATTATATTGGAGTTAAAACACTTAAAATGGAAAAAAGAGAAAAATTATCTTTTTCAACTTGGTTATGAAATAAGATTTTGCTAAACAATTGGGGATTTTCATGTAATATCTGTCTAATGCAAAGGCTGCAGAATCATAGGAATGATAGCCATTCTTCCTGTATGAACATGCAGAAGTGATATTCGAAGGAGGAGATTATCTTCTTGTTTGTAGTCAAAGCACTCCAAGACCTGTATGCAAGGTCATCTCTTTTTACTCCAAGGATCCTGCTGTTGCACTGTATATACTTCTCTTTTGTGTGAGTTGTTTAAGAGAAGACTCAAGCCTTTTCTGGGAAAGAACTGCAATATCAGCCTAACTTCTACAGAGATGTCGGTGTTGTTAACCCCAACCGGAGGCAGGCACCTTTCTGAAGCCAGACTATGGCTTCATGGAAGAATATTACTGAGCGACCTCCTACCCTGTGCACCTACAGACTAACTTAAGCAGGTTTTGCTCTGTGAGTTTTTGTCTGTATAATTTTTCCGGGGGCCATTCATAGGTACCTATGCTTCTCTCTGCTTTCATCCTTTATATTATTTATTGACTTTTCATATCCAGTTGCGGTGTATGGACTTCAATGAGTGGCTACCTGCTGTTAACTAAATGGTCTGAGTCCTTGGGATATTTTTTGTGTTTAGAGATGGGGCCTCTGGCACAGTATGGCCAGGTTGTGCCCAGTCATGGAACTGTCCCCTTCACCTTATTGAAGTAGTTTTCAATTAGCCCTTTTTTCTTTTACTTTTTATTTTTTAACTTATCAGAAGGGATTAACAACTCACTGGATGTTGCAAAAGTTATCGTGACGTATAAAAAGGTGGTACAAGAAAATTCTGGAAAATCATTTGTTCACAGGCAGCATAATGAGGTATAAAATATATGTTTGGGCCCTCTGCAGGCAGATGTGTAGTATTTCTATTTCTGATATTCCATTGAGGTTTTACTTAAGTAAGGACAATTTTATATTTGCTCCATAAGATTCTTATCATGGGAGACTAACCACAGTTTCTGAGACATTGTCTCTGGTCAGTCAGCAAACAAATTGTAAATGTCTGGTCACTAAATAAAGGATCGAGACAAATAAGTGGCCGCTGGAGAGTTTTGGAAAGTAAGAGATGTTCAGAAGCAGGTACAGACTGGACACTAATCCCTACCCAAACTCTCAAAATATCTTTCAGTGTTGTCAAACTGACAACCTCCAAAGGAAGACAAATATTTGAAAACCATTCTTTTTGTCCTCTGCCCAAAAGACCTTATGAGTACATAATTACCTTCCTTGGCTAGTCAGTTGGCATAACATTTTTTTCTCCATCTTCTTTTCCAATGTAAATTTAAAATATACTTTTTTTTTTTTTTTTTTCCCCTCTGCTGTCCCTACTGCACTTTTTAGGTCTCCAGAGTAACGGAAAGTGAGAAATACTAACAGAATAAGAAAAATCTTTGGGCAACTCATGCAGATCAAGCAAACACTCTCTGCAGGTAGCAGTAGGAGGGGAATGTGCTACACCTTTCCTAGTAATTAATATTACACTTGACCTCTTACAATTTTGGAAAACTACTATGTACTTTAGATCTTGTAGATGTGTGAAATCAGTCATACTACTTATAAACACCTGTAGCTTCAAGTTCTTGAGCCTATGTGTTTTTTCCCTCAGAGCAGCTAATGAGGCCTTACTCATCTGCCTACCCTGGTATCTGAGTACTAATCATCAGCAGTGTTTAGGTGGGGAAGACTGTAAAGACTGTATGTGGTAAGCATACAACGATATTCTCTTGCTGCCTCTAAGCCTGCAACAGTCTGTGGTCTTGGGTCTTCTTGAGCTGGAAGTGGTACTTTTCTGCTTAAAAATAACATAAAAACTGTTCTTTCCAGGAAACTTCCATATTTTGATAGTAGAAACAAAATGAATATATTTACCTGAGGCCTAAACCCTTGCAAATACAGTCACACTTGTTCTCCAGACACCTCGCCAGCCTCATTACCCTTCTCTGAACTCTAGCACCTCAGTGTCTTTTCTGTAGTGAGGGGCCCAAAACTGAACACAGTATTCAAAGTGTGGCCTCATCAGCACCAAGTACAGTGGGATGATCACTTCCCTAGGCCTGCTGGCCACACTATTCTTCATGCATGCTAGAAGACCCAAAGTTAACACTGACACACTGAAGTGTCTTTCTACAGCTTTTGGAGCTATATATACTATTTATTCTCACAAAAAATACTGCTTATTTCCTAGTATTGTAAGCCTGTGCAGCTACATGGAGCAAACATTATTGCATAAACATAAAACTGGTAGAACTTGGTCCTTTAAGAAATTTCATAGAAATACTAAATTTTGCCTAAAGATTTCATTCCTACCCCTTAAGTGAGAAAAAAAGTTTTGAGCACTTTTCTTTCAGACACATGTGAATCTTCCATTTGTTTGAAATGGTCATGAATGTTTTAAAACCGACCTTTTTATTTTCTACATCCTCTTGACATCCTCAACAGCGGTAAAGACCACAAAGCAGTGAAAAATAAGAGGTTAACCAGAAGCAGCTAAACAAAATGAAATTCAGATTGCTGCCAGTTCTGTCTCAAATTCAACGCAATGTTTGACATGCAAAATTAGGGTCAGCTGGCAGGTACAGCAAATCTGCACCTGTTCGGAGCTAGTGGAAATTGTCTAAATTGCTTTATTTCCCTATCTTTCTTGATCATGTGAAAACTAAGAGGTTTAGATGACAGACATCATTGAATAAACTGAAGCTTTGTAACCTCTTGAGTGAACTAGCATAAAGGAGGATGCAGTACTTTTACTGCAATTTTACTTCAGTATTTTACCACTGCAAAGACCAGAACGGTATGCAGCACTCAGTGTTTTTCTTCATCTTAAACAGTGGAATTCTTTGGTATAGCAGTCATTTGTAACAGTCCTAAATTATCACAGACAAAAAAAAAGTGTTCCTTCAGTCACCACATTAATAGGAGAGCTTCTGAGCAGAGTACTGAGCTCTGCAGCACAATATAATCAAAACATTTTAACAGACATTCTGTTTGCTACTGCACATAGTCTTTTAAATAACATGGACTCATGCACAGAATTTCTGAAGTACATTCAAGTATATAGCTACAAAGATCTTTTTTTTGCAAGCTGAAGAATCTGATCTTGACCACTTTGTCATTTTAGCAGGTGTTTTATCAGTTGTTCCATAAATGCTCTGGAATTGTTTTCCACAAAACTTTCTAATTTCAGTGAAAATTTGTATTCTGCCTTTATTGATGAAGTGGAATCCAAATTAACATGCAAACAAAACTCCAAATTTCATGGATACATTACCATTTTAATGAAGAAATTCATTGATTCCCAGTGATGTAACATAATTTATCTGGAAAACTGAGACATAACTTTGATAGGAAGTAGATTTTCTTAATGGAAAAAATAAAGATGGAAGAAAAAATCTGTATAAAGAACTCTCACAGTCTATATAAAAATTCTTTAATAGTTTCAAAACTTTTTTTCAAAATACAGAACAATCTACAATGCCATCTTAGTCAAAATACTGAAAAATAACTCACTAATTTTCTAAAAGTGAGATATGGTGATACCGCTGTTGTCAAGACAGGTGTTAAAATATTCCTGTGTACTAGTTTAATTCTTATCCTGCCACCCCTTGTTTGAACTATAACAGTTGCTAAGCAGTGTTCCGTAAGAATATGTGATGGCTTCACGTAAAACAGATGCCTTAATTGATGGAATCGACAGGTATATGTGAAAAAGTAGAGAAAAGACTCTAGGTCAAACGGATCCCAGTGGGATACGTCTAAAGCTAATTAAAGTGATGCTTTCATATCTCTATACAATGCCACAGTGACTGAAAAATCAAAATAAATGGCATAAAAGTCTGTTGCCCTCTTTATTTAGGATTTTTATTTGGGACTAATTTCCTTGAGTTCCATCTTGTATTCAGTACTAGCTTGACCTTTGAATCACCTAACATCTGTATGTGACGGTTTTCCCTGTAGGCAAACATTTTTTCTCACTAGGGTTCATGAGAATTAATATAAGATCATATAAAATGACCGTGAAATCACAGCAAAATGAGAGTCAAAGTGGCAGAAGCCTTAACTGACCATCTAGTCTTGAAGGTAGTCTCAGCTGCAGTTACATGATGAGGAATAAATTCGTCTAAAAGGCTCTTAAAAACACATAATAATGGAGATATTGCAATGTTCCTGGGCAACCTGAACTGAACTCAGTCCTGCCTACTTGCCAGCTTATGAAACTCAGGACACCTATGGATCAGGAGTCAGTCAAGTATCTGCTAATGTGCTCATGCTTTGATTTTTATTTTCACTTTCAGTAACAGGGGAGGACAGCAACATTAAGAGCCATAAAGTATAACCCTTCCAAAAATGTCTTTTGACAAATGCTCAGTGCTTGAAAAATGAATGGGTGAAGTTCAATCTGCTTCTTTAAGCTTGTATTTTCTTTTTTCTTAAGTACATGCCCTTCTATTTATATTTGTCTATGTAGAAATATAAATTTGTACATAGCACCTTTTTTGCACGTTGCCTTTAATGAATTCTCCAATAATCCACTCACAAAAAATACATTACTTATTCAGATTTCACCATGGAGTTTATACCCATAGACCTGTAAGTCTTTGATTTGAGAACCAGTTGGATGTCCTATGCAGTAAAAGAATCAGTAATAGAGTTCAGCCCAGGTAGTATTGAACAAAAAGATATACTAATCTGGTTGAATAACCAATGCAGGTAAAATCTTGAATTTAAGAGGAGGACCAAATAACACGACAAATGCGTATATACATACATAGAAAAAAAAGCCCACAACATTTAAGGTACATTAGTATTAAAATAATTATTTAAAGAAAAAGAAAGTGTGAAGATCAAGTGAAAACAGAACTGTTCTGAGAAACTAGTTGTGCTTTGTACATATGTGTGTGCAAAAAAGGAAGAGAAACAGAGCAAGAAAGAAAGACAGCGAGAAATAGAAGACACTTGGGGCTTTTAGAATTCTGCAAGAAAAACTGGTCAAATTGCCTGTAAGTAAGAAGCTAACATTTCTAGTGCAACTTTCAATTATTACTTTTGGTCAGTCTTACTGAGCACCAAAAAACAAAACACTTCCAAGAAACTTAACACTTCCTTTGGAGAAGCTTAATGTTTCAACTGTCGTTAACAATCACTAATGTTATAAGGTGTTTGTGAATGCAATTGATATTGCAGAAATGAAATTTATATGGTGAAAATCTCTCACAGAGTTAAATATATCTTTGATTTAGACTTTGGAAGTTATGTGGTTGCTAGTAGCACTTCACACGTATTAAAAAAATCATATATTCAAGCATGACATGTGGTAAAAACGTTTCTGTTTAATAACAAATATAGTGTCTTAGATAATTGTAAAAAAACAACCTCCAAACAACTCCTCTCCCCCAAAACAAAAGAAAACAAACCCAAGCCCAAACTCAGAAAGCCCCAGAACTAAGAGTTAAGCCTGTGATGAACTGGGAAAGTGTCTTCATTCGCAGGAATCCTCATCCAGTTTTAAATCAAGATGTTTTCCAGTCAGATTTGAATTAGTTTTCTGTACAGTATTACTGTCCCATCTAAGCCTGTAGGATTTTGTGTTGTGCTTTGATTCTTAGTCAGATATAAAAAACCAAGAAAACTCATCAAAACTAGAAGATCTATTTTATACGGCTTTGGGCTTACACAAAAGTTAAAGAGCAACTTTTACATAATTTTTGCTTCATATTATAAATTCCTTTTTGTCATAAATGTTCATCTAGTTTATTTTTTTTCCAGAATTTTTTATTCATAAATGGCTTGATACTGACTTAAGGCAAAGTACCATACTCAAGATCAGAGACCACTATTCAGGATCAGATGAAAGATTTATGACTTAATTATTTTCTCTTTCCTATTCTTTCTTACCACAGGCAAGCAGGCATTAGTTCTCATTTCATGAGATGTTCTAATACTTTCAATGGCCTTAAATATGAGCATGGATGAGCTACTATGATTTGCATTTTTTTTATAGCCTTCTATATTGTGTTATGTATAATGTCACTTTTTATTTACCTGCATTCCATTTTGATCACAGGTATAAAATGGAGTTCTTAAATGTCAGTAATAATTCATACCATGAAGAATATGAAATGAAGGGCAAAGCTTACACGAAAGTAAATTAACGGAATTTAAATCCTATCAGGGATATGTAGAGGAAATGTTCTGCTGTGGATATGATAGCGAGTTATCTCTCTTTCCCATTTATCCTTAAACTGCAGACTCAGATGGTGTAAACTATGTTCCATAATATACTGGCACACAAAAAGAGACATTCTTCAACTGAGTTTGACTACATTTGTAGGGAAGGCAAGTGCTTCAGTATCATTGTCTACAACGTCAGAGAGATAGTCCACTGCAGGTACACCAAAGCAGTCAACTCTGTTGCATAATTAAAGTGCAGTAGGCTCTACACAAATTATTCTGGCATTCAGCATTGCCTGCTGCTATAAGGACTGGGAGTTGGTTCAATGGCCTACTTCAGAGCTCATGCAGAAAGTCACGTTGCTTCCTACTGTGCCACTGTTTGCAGCTACCACTTTCGGGCATCACTGGCCAAAGTGCCTGGCCATCCCCTGGCATCTGTCTCCATGCATGTCTCTGGTGTTCAGGATTGTTCCCCACTTTCAGCATCTTTCCTACAGGCAGGAGACCACTTCTTCTTTTTGGGAACCTTTATTTTCCAACCCCTCTTCTTTCGGGGTCCCCTAACACCCAAGTTTCCCAACCAAAACAGCCTATGGGCTGGATCACAACAATTGTTGATACAGTCTCATGTCTCTTTATTAACTGTCTCTTTATTAACTATTCAAGACATGCCACTTTTTTTAATCTGGGTGAAATTTACAACCTGTCTGTACTAGTTGTAGGTAGCAAGCAACAGGTAGTTCAAAAGTTAAATTTTGGGCAGAACCACCCTTCCATACTCCCCCACAGTTATGTGCCTTCTGCTAATATTTCGCAGTTTAAGCTATTGTTTTTGTCATTTGCAAAATGGCAGATAGTTTTCTGCCATTTGCTTCTGCTGGCAGCTGTGTTTCTATAGAAAAGTTACTGTGAGGGCAGGTTGTACGATGGAAATGCTACATCCTCTGCAGGTAGAAATGATTAAGCTTATCCTTTTGTTCAGAACAACACCTTTCTGACAGAGTAGTAGTGCCTTTATTCCACTGGCTTCTTCTCAGAGGTGCCAAATCTGGGCCACTGTTTTTGTATTGTAAATTAGTATCTTTTCAGAATGTATTTAGATATATGAAGTAGTTCAATTTTAATAGCAAAAACTTTGACTAAAAGTCAATCAGCGGTACCGTAATACTCATATTTCATACACTAAGCCAACCATTTCAGTTTATTTTTTTGCTAAGATTGCATAAAAGGACATTATGGTGACATCCCATTCAACTAAGATTTGACTGTTGCTGTATTGAACTCAGTACTGTAAAAAAAATCTGCTTGTTCTGTCTCTCTCTCTGAAAAATGAGATCTGAACATTTTATAATGCCGAAGACTGAACTATTTGTGTTTGAAGTTATTTTCTATTTATTGGCTTACTTTCTACTGCAGTGACTCTCAGAGTCAGAGTCAGAGACCTCCTTAAAACATGTAATAACTCAATATAAAAAAAGAAATTTTTAAAAAATTACAAAATAAACCAGATCATCTACTTTGAAAGAAAAAAGTACATGTGAAAGAATACCTTTTTGCTTTTTTCAGCTTGTCTGATGCAGTCTTGGGTAATATCTTAGTTCTGAGAAAGACTCTGCAAGAACCCATATCCAGAAGCCACATATCCATGACATATCCTATATCACAATAGTACAAAGTAATGGTAATTGTTAGCTTTCTTGTACAGTTTTGTATTGCAATAATAATGTTAAGCATTGAGATCTTACAAATATCTCAATATTTGTAATGCAACAGCACAAGGGGAAAAAATAAATGATACAACTTTTATCAACTCTTATACCCAATCCTAGATAGGTGTACAAGAATACAGAGAATATACTCTTGTTTGTGTGTTTATATTTAGTCAAAAATATGGAAAATCAGTTTTCAGTACAAGTGTAGCTTTAATACCTCCAATTTTATGGCAGACTAATTTCCTAAGTATTGATTTTTTTTTGCGTGTCTATTTCATGGCTCATGTTGAGCTTCAGCCTCTTGCATGTTTACTGCTATTAAATTCATTCAGCTAGTTCAAAGCTAGCTCAGGCATTTCTACACAGGTTTCAGTCATCTTTTTGGCTTCAGTAGGCATATTTTAGAGGCCTGACATAATTGCAACCTTAGGCACTGTGGTTTTATTCTGCCAGTCTATGTTTCCAAAATTAATTTAAAACTCCCCTGTAAGTTGAAAAACAAAGCAGAATCAAACATTTGATCATAGGATTACTCTAATATCATGTATTTCCCTTCCAGACTCAAAGCACTGTTTTGGCCTTGTTGTGGGACATAAAAAGAATTGTTATCAGTCAGTGATAATTTGATTTCATAATTCTGTCTAGTGAGGAACTAGGACTTCCTTTGGTTTTTATTTTTTTAAATTTCTTTCTTTCTTCACAGCAGAGCTTCTAATGTGCTGCCATATTGATTGTTTGAGAAGAAACTACTCAACATATTACAGATAATATTAATGCCCTATATTAGTTGAACAGAGAATCCCAGGCCTGTGCATACAAACAATGGACAAATAAATACTTATAATGAATACTTACCTGAATCATGCCTACTTTAATGTAATATGAAATGAACCTGCACTCTGAAGTTATCTGATTTACTTTATGATGATTGATTTTCTGAAGTTAGCCAACTCCAGGCCATCTAATAAAATATAGCACCTATGCAGTTGACACGCACTATCTATTTTTTTTCTGTTATCCTTTTCTTCAACCAGGAATTTCACAGTCAACTCAATAAGCTGCATTTCAGACACTACTCAGAAACATATTGCTTTAAGAAATTAGGGGCAGCTTCAATGAACTATTTTAGATTTCTTTCTCAAAATGTTGTTATGCTGGGGCAACAAATTACTTGGTGTTAATTCTCCAAATACAAGTGCCCATTTTGTTATAATGTCATTCTATTATCACGGATCAAAATTTAGAGAGGGATGTTACTGCACATGATCCATTTTTGATGCAAAGAAAAATGTAAATAGATTGCTCATGTTTCTATTATACAATAACATAGTCTGTAAATTTACTTTCTTTTTTTTTCAGGTTCTTCAGTGAGCAGTGGAAGAGCTAGCAGTTACAACTCTTGCGCAGATAAGCCGAGCCCCCCAAAACCAGTAGATCAATAGTCTTTGGTATGATTTTGTATGTTGGCCCAAAATGTGTAAATATACAAACCTGTAGTGCTAAATTGCAGATTTGCAGTACATTTGTAAATTTATAACAGAAAAAGTTTTTCCATAAGTGCTATGTATATTTCTAAAACAAATTAATTTTCCCTCATTTTTCTCCACTAAATCCCCAGACATATAACTAGGCTATCTGATTAAATCTTCCCAAGCTCACCTCTGCACTCCTTGAATGAATGCTTTAATACAGAAACTTGGAAAGTCTCATCAGATTTTTTACATCATTTTTTTGTTTCATAATTTGTTGTTCATCTTTACACGAAAACTTATTTCTGACAGGCTGTGGCTCTTTAGCTGAACTCCTGGTTATAGAGATCAGCTGCTTAGTAACCCTATGAAAGAAACAAAACAAATCACATTTACTTAAATCAGAAATATTCAGTGAAAGGAGAATTTAAGTACGTTAAGCAGTATTTTCTGCCCTAGTATAATGGCAATTAATGACATAATCCTCCCAATCAATTTATTTTATGCTTTTTTTTTTTTTTAAGTTATTGTGTCTTATAGACCAAATCCTTGCCTTTCATGTGGAAACAATCAAGCTAGAATTACAGAAATCATTAGAAACATGGCCCAGGTTGAGAACTTAGTCCTTAGAAGAGAATTTCTACAGGAATCATTTGAACTATAGCTCCCATGCAGTACTATTTGGACACAGATTAATATGGACCTAAAATTTGAAATAAATTGTTTTCCATTTGAAACAATGCTTGCATGAATTTCTGATGAAAAAAAGATTTCTCTATGCTGTTTTCCTCTATCAATGATTATAGAACAGTTGCCTCTAGCTGCAAGCCAAACATTTAATGAAATACATCCAAAACAAATCTATGCAATTTTCAAATCAATACACCAGCTGTCTTATGCATGCATAATGTCTCCTAGTGAGTCTAAAAAAGAGAAATATTTTGCACTCTGTATGTCATTTCCCCAGTAATAAACTAATACTAAATAGGTCAGACTAAATTTAGGGCTGGATTAGCCTTTCTTAACTTTTAATTTCAACAGCTTCAGCAGTTTGTAACTCAGCTGCAATTGTTTTAATATGGTAAAACTTGATGTATAAAATCTCAATCTAGCCATCTACAGTGAGAGACTGCTCAATTTTAAAGTAATACATACAAATTTAAGACAATTTACCTTAAGTAAAATCCAATACTTCAATTTACCCTGTTGTAGTTACAGCAATGATTCATTCTCATATGCACTACACGTGATCTGGGTGGTGGAGGGGTCTGTTTGATGTTGAGATGTAAGTCATATTTCCTGCCAGATTCAGACCTGAATTATATGAACAACACTTATTTCTATGTTAGCCAATACACTGGCCAGAAGCATTGGGTCAATTTCTAATGGCCTTTTCCACGAACAGCTCACTCATCACTCCTCTTCTTTCCTGGGACATGGATGAGATCTTTTGGACTTTCTCAACACCACATCTCAACTGTCTTCCACACCCTTTGTGTCATCAGATTTCTCTTTCCTGAGTTTTTTATAGGCAACTTTCACACCTACAGTTTCTATTCTAAAACAACTTAAAAGGGATGAATATCTAGAGAAGATCATGAAAGTACTTCTCTGTCTTTATTTTTTAAATGATCCCATACATCTCAAAATAAATGCTAACTGGTATGAGCAGTATATATTAATGCAATGAGGATACCATCCTAAAAGTGATATAATCGTATTTTTAGAGTTGAAGAACAGTATTTTAGTATAATATATAAATTTCAGAACAGGTATTAAAGCAATACCCCAGGTATTAATAATAGTCAAGCCACACAGAATGCATTCTATTTTCTTAAAATGCTTGAGATTCTAAGAAATATATTATTAATATTCCTGGGTCCTTGACTTTTAGGATTCTTATTACATTGTGGGTCTTATTTTTGGCTTTAATCTATAATCTTGCCATAGAAATTTACATTTTACTATGATGAATAGTATAATTATCATGATATCATGTTGCAAAGCAAAAAAAAAAAAGAAAAAAAAGAAAGATTCTTACCTAGCTTCATGGTTATAGGGGCAGGGGCTCGAAGAAAAAGGACATGAAATTCAGTAAATTCCATAAGAATAGAGGGATAAACCAAAAAAGGTATAAACTGAAGATATAAAATGTATAAAATGAAGCAAAGAATTTATGGATGAACTGGATAAAATCCTAATAATGCAACATACAAACATCGTTTACTAGTCATGTAATTTCAATATTTTAACTTTTTTAAGTTAAAAAAAAAAAAAAAGTCAGATCCCAAACTTGTATTAGCCAGATCAGTGAACACTGTGAATGAAAACGGAGACCCCAAGTGTGCTACTACCATTCAAGTAAAATAGCTGTATTAGATTAAAAATGAAAGAAAGTGAAAATGTGATTTCTTTTCTTACTGGACAACCAACTAGTTACATGCATGAGAAACCAAAGTTTTATCTGGTTTGTGTGAAATCTTCTATACTAAGATCTGAAGATGACTTCCAGGACCATGACTACCTGGGTGGGACACCTCAAAGTTTGCTTTTTGTGAACACTAGGAAAAAGAAACAGCACAAACAGATATAGAAACATATATCTGTGCATGTATAACATATTTGAAAACAATCCTCAGAGCCAAGTGATTCTCAGGTGGTGCAAAGTCAGTGGCAAGAGGAACTGTGCTTAACTAAAACAAAATTTGAAGAGCTTCTTTGACTAGCAATACTAAACGAAAAAATGGAATACATTTAATATTGTCAAAGCAAAATATCTCAGTAATTTTGGTTTTATATGACAATTATTTCCCTGCTGTTTTGCCTACTTAAAGATAAAGAAAATGTTCCTCTGGTTTAATGTGAGCAGCTGTTGGACGGAAACATAATTTGAATTAATACATAGAATGAATAGCTTTTCTTTCCTATGCTCTTTATGTGTGCATTGGTTGCTGAAGGTTTTCGTTTGTTTGTGTTGTTTGTTTGGCATTTTTTTGTGGTTTTGTTGTTGTTGTTTGGTTTGTTGGTTGGTTGGTTTGGTTTTGTTTTAAATAAGTTTATCAATAATGATACTAAAGAAACTTTTATTTTAGTTTGCTTAAGCTGTTTATGAGATTTCATTTAATATGTTTATAGAGCAGAGTTTATTTAGCTTAGAAATATGGAAGAGCTCCAATCTTTTTCATAACCTCTCTTTTTAAATGCATGTCTTTTTCTTTTTCTGTGACAGTTGTTCAGCCAGCTGTGTCAGGATCAACTTTCTTCTTACCACGAGACTCTTAATATAATACGTAGGAAAAATGAGCACAAAGTATTGCTACAAGCAATGTGTCAAAATCTTTTGTCAGGTTATTTGTGAGCCATTGCTTTACCTTTTTCTTTTCTGGGCTTCCAATAAACATGGCATTGTGGTATTCATGCAAATTAACACCAGCATTGGCAGCAAGAATGAATTTGTAAGGTAAGATCACTTGATGCATTGCAAAATGCGTGAGTGGAGAGATTATGGCCAAATATTTCTTCAGATACTGTTTACTCTCTGTTCTTGTTTCTTCAGTGTGTTAGGATAAGCTTAAATTTGGACTTGCAGCATATGGCTATGAACTGGGGACATAAACTTTCACTGAAATATACTGTGCATACAAGGACAGTACATTAAAAAAAAAAAGTGTCGAAAAATGATCATTGAAAACGTAGTAGCTCGGCTGTTGAAGTTATAGCACTTGCTATGCTGTAGAAAAATGAGTATGAGTCCACTGTGCATAAAAAATAATTTTAAAAACAAATAGCTGGATTGCCCATGCGAGGTAGGTGAGCAGAATTTAGTTCATACTGGGAAGGGACTTTCTGAAGTTTACAAAGCTATATCTCCAGAAGTCTGAGATTTGTTGATATTGCCTAAGGTCTGAAGATCAAACATTTGCTGGATTTATATAAGCACTTTTTATCATTTTCAAACAGTTGCTCCTGTCCTGAGCTCAATGTCTTATGCTCAGCTAAGAGATATACACTAGAAATGTTTAAAGTTTGAGTAAGAAGTATCAGCAAATGGAGGATCCAATAATATGTTCTTTTAGCAATCTATTTTATTTTTAATTTGAACTTGTTTGACTGCAAGTTCCAGTCATTGGTCATCATTGGATGACCTTTGTAAGCAATCACCACTTGATTTTAGAGCCAATTTGCACTGTGGAGGCAGCCTCAACAGACTGGAAACTCCATGCCAAGAACATTTGCAAGCGTAAAACAGTAAAGTCAAACCGAGGTTAACTACATTCACCTCACTTCATGAATATTGAACATTATGATTAATGTTCAGCACAGTATTAACCTAACATTCTTATGTCAGTAAAACTAATAATCAATTAGGAGATAGCTATATGTTTCCTTTCTTACACTGAAAGAATCTGGGAGCATGGTGAAGGCTTTTGAAATATAGTCCCCTGATAAATATTCAAAGTATGCTAAGGTTTTTGGAACAGCTCATGCCAAAACTTCCTCAGCTGTACAGAAGGATGGAAGGACAGACTTAGCAATAAAGAATGGATTGTAACCAGCAATTTTCTGTGTTGAATGTAGGGATTTATTCCAGGAGCAGAAGGAGCTGAGTTTGGAAAGAGATAGTAACTGACTGGTTAGACTGAAATTATACCATTAGAGCTTGGGTGGGAGCAGAATCTTTGTCCACTTAATGACAGTCGAATACAGAAATAATATTTTTTTGTAACAATCCATCTGTTGTTAGGCTTCATATTGTAGTCCATTACTATTTTTTTCAACTTAGATATATTTTGTGTAGATCTTTTGCAGGGTTTTCATTGACAATCCCATGATATTTAAAATTCATGTCTCTTGAAAGAATTTGAAAGCTGGTGATGAAAATGGTTACTGCTATGGGCTTTTGTCTATGACTGCTTTTCTGCAGTGATACACAGGGAATGTATTTTTTTCTGTTGTTGTTGCCATGAAAACTAAAACCCTACCTTTTATTCAGTAAAAGCTAAGACCTTTTGTTCAAAAAAAGCTAAGTATTGCAAGCTCACAAAAAAATCTAACAGTTGTCTGGGATGTACTCTACACACATTTTTACATTCTTTGTAGAAAAATAAGAACCTTATTGTTTCAGGCTCAGCAGTATTTTAGGTTTGGTTCATATCTTAGTCATATTAATGTAAGCTTATTGTGGATGAGATCAAAGTTAATATACTATTTATTTCATACAGTAGTCTGGTAGTCATTGTCTTGTTTTATTCCCCGCTTTCAAAGTAATTTACAGAAAAAAATGTCTTTCTGCAGAAGTGAACTTGTTCTGCTTTTTTAAATAGATATATTTTTAATGCAGTTGTCTTAAAGCTATTTGGAGCAGTGCTAGTTAGTGGTCAGCTGTATTCAGTATAGATTGATATAATGTTACTTATAGAAATTACTGCTCACTGTACACTTGTGCTAAAAGTTTAAGACTGCTGAAAATGAAGAAGAAAAATACATCGGGAGAGAGCAGTGTAAGAGGATCAGAAGAGCAGGGAACAGTGACAACCTGCTGGAAGTGACACAGTAAGAAAGGTTGAGCATATATCAGAGGAAGACAACTAGAGAGTTCTGAGCAGAACAGGAAAATGATAGGAAATAGACATTGTCACAGATCTAATGCTAAATTTTAAACATATTGTGAAACTTATGTCATGTGCAACAGATGCTAAAAACTCCCCAGGACTTTTAGGCCAACATTATGATTTCAGAGGATTAGAGTTATGATTTTTGATCTATTTGTATTAACAAAACTACAGATCACTCATTTCACATGTTGGCTAGACCATGGTGTTTTTTAGGAGTCAAATTTGTGAATAGATAATTATTTTTCCTTGGTTTCAGCAAGTAGTGGGAGAAGGGAGCATTAAATATAATTACAATACTAATTAAAAATATACAATGTTCAAGAGCACACTGCAGTACTTTCCATCATGCAGGGAAGCTGAATTATGTCATAGTGGACAAAAAAGATGAGAGGAGTTAGAGTTTAAAAATGAGAATGATACCTTCTAATTTTATTTATTGTGTTTCTACCATGGATATAAATGGACTGCTTGGACTGCTGCTTTAAGTCTTGCTCTGGAAGCACTTATAATACTCCTAATATACTCCTAATTTTAGTGTGTGTTGATAAGTATACCGTAGTTACGCTGCTAGTATAGTCCGAAGCAAGTGGTGTCAGGACTTGCTATAAGTTATCTTCGTGGCCTGACTCATATGGCCCAGGTCAGGACTCAGAAGATCATGTGAAAGGCTAGAAGGAAATATTCTCATCTTACAGTTTTGAAATCACTCTTCTGAGTGAAATTTCTTTCAATTAAAGATGTTACGTGCTTATATGAGACACTAATGGTGACACACATTTTAAAGCTTCTCTCATTCCTTCTTCTTCCAATTTTCCTTGAAATACATTCTGAAAAAAAAAATGTGTATAGGAATTTAAGTTGAATCATTTTCACAGACCTGGTATCTCATGACTCTTGAAAGATTCACATTGCTAGAGAAGATGCTCTGAATCTGTTGACATTTAATCAGTCACTGTCCAGAGAGGAAAAAATTAACTCAATTATTGTTACAAATGGGGCAATAACACTGACAGTCTTCAGGTAATGTGTGATTAAGACTGCTTCTGAGATATGTTGAGACATGTTAAAATACGAAAGAACCCTGTATCAGTAAAATGAGAGACCAAAAGGTATTAGTTTTCAGAAGATACATTTAAGAGATTTCTGAATCAATTTGTGCCACCACTGCATAGCAAGAGGTCATACTTATTATTGTCCACTTTATTTGCACTCCCAGAAGGTTGAAATTTATGTCACCGTTCTATTAAGATTGATAGCAGTTCTCCATCAGTAAAGAATACAACCTTTCCTTTTACTGGGTGTATTCTATATTTAATGATAAAACTCTTGAAGAAAAAAGTTTATAACTTTTTTTCCTATTTTCTACATAATGGATAAAAGCACAGAAATACAAATAGGAGAAGGTCAAGTGTCATAGGAAGACAATGGTCAGATATAATAAAATGTAACTAAAGCTCATAAATATCTATGAAATTCTGCTAGATGATTCATACATAAACCAGTATAGATCAATCTAAAAACTGTAAATTAAAGAGCAATTTAAGAAAAAATGTTCGCAACATAGATGGTATGTCAAATGAATTTCATACCTTCTATTAAATTTCTGCTTAACAGAAGAGAAGCCTTTGTGATAAGAAAATATCTTTTATAATATATAATATGTATATTATATAATATAATATATAATAGCTTTTAATGAAGGTGCTAGAGCCCAGCTAATGAGCTTCTGGCCTGAAAGTCCTCACTGTTACTACTCTGCTAGTCAGTTTCCACTCTGCTACTGACGTGCATCAGCCATAAAATGGGAATGAGATACTTTGAAATCAAGATCCGAGGACAAGCCAGATTTAACAGCTGTTCATCCTGTTTATTTATAAGAAAACCATGACCATAGTAAGTAAAATATTTGACATATTTTAGCAGAGATCTCTGGGTCTCTGTAAATTCTAGATACAGAAAAAACCCACACAAGTACTGAGTGTCTGTACAGAAATACGTAACTACTGTTGACAGTGGAATAAAACAACAAGGTGTAAAGTAGTAGATAGTGTAGGAATGCCTAGCAACCATAGACAGTGGAAGAAATTATATCACACTCAGAGGATATGGTTGTTCTGAAGCTGCAGGTGTTTAAAGTCAGCCACAGAGCTTTCAGCTCCTAAATCCCAAATCTGTTTCAGGACTACTACAGCAATGAGAATATCGGTTAAAAGTTGAAGCTGTAAGAGTCAAACCCTAAATGCAGCTCAGAATGCAAAGTGAAATAGACAAAGAAACACTTCCTAAACTATGCAAAAGTTAAAATACTCGGAGCATTAATTAAATAAGTAATATTCTTTTTCATTTAGGTCATACTAAAGTACTGACCTTTTTGATTATTTCTGTTATACCAGACTTATTTCTGGAGATAAACTGTAAAAATATAATTAATAAATAATCATAGGAAAGCTACATCATTACATCTCAGATGGAAAGCGTTTGTATCTTTTCAGAAGCATATAATTGTGACATAAAAATCTGGAAATATCCAGAAACACGAGAGTCTTTTCAGTATATATTCATTCTTAGCTTAATTATGTTTAATAGCAAACATTACTTTCAGCACAAGAGAACAGAGTTGCATCAGGCATTATTTATAAATCAGTGCTTGTGCATTTTCTATAAGAACAGATTATTATAGCACATCAAAACACCAAAAGAACAGTACAGTCCTCTCAATTAAACACTGATTGATTTACACCAAGAATAGGTACAGTTTCAGTACTTCAAGCTGATAATTATGGCTTAATTGCTGAAGTGGAAAAGATGAGCCCACTATTCTTGCCAACATTCTCATGGTACTGAATCCAGAAATCAGAATAGAAAATATTTTCAATTGGCTTCCAATAAGCTTTCCATCAGTCCAGTTGGACAAAAGTTTATTTTTGTAGTTGTATAAGGGGATCTTACAATGAGTCTCTCTACATTACTTCAAAACGCTGTTGATTAACCTTTTATTAAATACTTTCGTAAAAATCAAAACCTTCAAAGACACACACAATCATTTACACTTAAATCCAACAATTCTGCTGCTAATATGTGAGAGAATGGAATCCGGATGGCATTCCCTTAATTTTGACTGCTAACAGTAAAAAAATGTTTTGACAGCGAAGCAGACAGATATAACACACAGCTATAAATGCTAGGAACATATATGACAAATAAGAGTGGCATTTTGCCCTTTTTATGTAATAGTTTTATTGACCACAGTGGCAAGACAAAATATAAGAATTATGAGGGGCCAGCTCATCTAGTGTAAGGCAACATCACAAATCAAAGCTCATATGAGGGTGTTGTAAGTTTGTTTTGAAGAGCACTGATATTTATCTAGCGATTTTGGTTATTCTGGAATGCAAGGAGGAAAAAGAGGAAAACAGGGACATTGGGCTGAAACCACTTTAAATGACTTTATATAGTAGAGCCAGATGGATTTTATTGTGCTTCAGATATCAGCAAAGAGCTTACCATTTCTTTATTTCCTGAGACAGGGTTAAAGCAATTTGACTTTTACAGAGTGAGTGGAGTTTGCAAGAATATGTGTTGGAAAATCCTTAAGTAAATAAAATCCTAAACCCTTTTTTACCCAGTCCTATATTATTTAGGCACGTGTAAGCCCTGACTGGATGTGTACCCTGATGACAAAATGAGTAAAATGTGAAGAAGTATTGTAACTGTAAAAGTAAAAACAAAGGAAAACATCTATTTTAATTAAAAAGCATAGCCTAATAGACAGTTTTTTACATAATTTTTATTTTCTTCCAAGTTTTCAATTTTTGAAATCAAGCATAAGTAATTGTGAGGATGATTTGAAAAAAAATTTCTACAGCACTCAAACATTAAATTTAAGGAGATTAAAAGAACCATTTTCTGTCAATCACTCTTCAAGTACTATATACATATATTTTAATAGACTTACTGGTTTCAGAAAAAGAAAAAGTACTGTTTCATAAAAGACTGTGGAGTAAACTGTGAAGGCCTGAGCAAGAGAACCAGTTTATTTGATCTGGTAATTGAATCAATTCAGTAATTCCATACATAGCTAGCCAAAACCACTGCATTTTAAAATTATTTATACTGAATAACTGATATAATCTTCATATTGATGAATTATTTTAGGAAAAAAAAAAGTAAAGTAGATAAGGGAATTCAAAAATCTTCTCAATAAGCTCCTTTGCAAATTTTCACCCCTTGAAATGACTTACTGTATTCCCTCAATTTCATTAAGAAGAATTATAACTCTAACAGAAAGATACAAGGAAAGAAAGGAGTGCAGCAGCAAGAGACAAACACTACAAATAAGTACTGTAAGAATCAATTATGTTATGTTTATAACATGACTAGAAAGGTGAAGAATGAAAAATATTTAGTACTTATGTTTCTCAGTAAAAGACAGAAAGCTATAATCGTATGTGAGGTATGCCATTTCAGGAAAGAATTAGTCATAAAAACATTCCTCCTCTGCTTTCTTTTTTTTGTTTTACATTTGTGTTTAATTATAGTGGATATCTGTTCAGTGAAAAGCAGTAACAGTTTGCAATCTTCTTGATGACTGTTTGCTTCAAAAAACAGAAGAAAGCAGGTGGTGTTTTGTTTATTTCATTGTTTTGTTTTGTTTTTGTTGTTTGTTTTGGTGTTTGTGTGTTTTGTTTTGTTTGGGTTTTTTTTTTCAGGGATCAAAATGGGAGACCAGCGTAACAAATTTTGATAGGTAATCATGAAAGTCACTTCTCATAATAATTAAATAGTTCCTTAAAGGTTTGATCCAAGTTTTCTTGAAGTCTGTGGGAAAATGTCTACTAACTCAGTGATGAGTTGCTGTCATGATCTATACTAATTGGATAGCAGTGTTTCAAGGATTACAGTTTGGACAAGGGGCATTCTGAATACACTAACAGCAGAAAGAAGTATCTAATTCTGTTACAATAGTGAAAAAAGGCATTCTGGAGGAGAATATGCCCACCGTCCACTGGTAGAGACTGGACTTTTAATATTAAAGCCTAAGCATTATTAGAGACACAAACACTGTATATCCTGTCTGAAATTCATTTCTGAAAAATAAAGTATTACTGTCTATGTATACTAATTAACTGTGTCCAGTTCTGAAGTAATATTTTAAAATTGTTTTATATAGACTTCAAGAACTGGAAAAATAATTGCAAGTAATATTTCCTTCAGAGTATAACTCTATATGTGTTATTACTGCAGTCCCATGCTGGCTGTTGTGGTTATGCAGGAAAGCATGACTAAGAACTATTAAATACTCCAGTTCTCTTTAGTACTGATTTCTCATTGTTTTTCACTTTATCTCCACCATGACATAGGTTATGCCAAAATTCCTGTATATGCTACCATCTTTGAAATAACATCACATTTCTTAGAACAATAAAAAACTTTAGGAAGGGAAAACGAATAATTTTTCATATCTTTTGTAAATTAAAACCTTGATTTTATAAAGTAAATATTACAAAAAGTGCAGCAACTAGGAAAGTATGAAGAGCATAAACATAAATAAGAAGGCTGATACTGTTTGACAGCTGGCATTCTAGAAATTTGTACAAAGAACTGGAAAACTGGGAACATAACAACATACAACATTGAAAGTTCTGATCTAGAAAGACTATTTTGGTATGTTCCAGAAAGGAAATATTCCTCTGTATTTGAGGATAACTGTATTAACCATCTAAATGGAAAAAAAAAAAAAAAAAAAAAAGAAGAAATAAATATAGATATTATCTCAAATAGGTCTCAGTGTGGAATCACTAAAAGAGAAAACAGTTAGATGAGGAACGTTTTCTAATACAGTTGAAGATGCCGTATTAAAAGAGACAAAAAGAACAGCTTAGACAATTACTGTGTAAAAATCATTGAAGTTGCAGTTTGATAGAAAGATATTATAGAAAGTAGGGAGAATTCAGGGGTTCCTAAAAGCCTAACAGATTATACTAAAAATTCAGATTTCTTCTAGAGTAACTCTCCCTCCCTCCCTCTCTCCCTTTCTTTCTTCCTTTCTTTCTTTTCATCCTATTCTCCATCTCTCCGTGTGTCTCTTATTGAAATAATAGTTTCATTCATGAATGGTCACTATGTAGAAATTAGAATACATAAAGAAGTACAAGTATATAGTGATTTACAATAGAAAATAACCCAACTAATCAAGCTGTATTAGAAGTTTTGATTGTTCTGAATGGAGTTCACAGAAGGATCCAAGAAAATACAGATATCAAAAGGCAGGAAAATAAGAATAGAATCTGAAAATAAAGAGTAATTTGAAGGAAGTTTATCAAAGCAACATGGACTAGAAATCTATGAAATCTTAATAAGCCAGCAAAAATGTATTAATTAGATTTATTAAACTACACTCTAATAAACTTCAGCAAAAGTAAAAGTAGAATGAACACTATATTTTTTCTTTTTCCTGTACTGTCTTTTTGGCTTCTAGCACCCTGGAACTTTTCTGTGATAGTGGCCTGTGTCAGTTGCTTCAGAAAAAGTTGTAAAAAAATCTATGTCAGAAAACAAAGTCATAACCTGCATAATGAGGAGCCTTTCTAACTCTTTGGTTTAAAAGTAGAAAAATATCTCATCTTGTGGGAACCTTAGCATAAAAAAAAATTATTTTAGCCAAAATCTTGTTATTCTCTGAGAGCATATGAATAGAAGCATGCTTTTTCTGTGCCTTTGTCAACTACCTGCTACTCATCTTTTCAATGCACTTTCCTTGGACCCTCTTTGTGCTTATCCTTTTTGTCACTTTTCTCTGAACATTTTGGTTTTTATACAATTTATGGGAAGAGGGACCAGAAATCATCAGCATTCAAAGTGAAGCTGTACTGTTTCTTTACATAATATTACTATGACATGTCTACTATTATTTTCAACCATGGTTTTTATGTAGATGTATACATTTTTCTTTCATAGTTGATCTCTAAAATCATGCAGTTTTCTTTTTCTATCTCATTGTCTCCTGAGTTCTACAGTTAAATTACAGTTGGCAGTTCAGACTATACTTTCTAAGCTATGTGACCTTGTACTCATAATCAGTGAAGTTTAGTTTTCATAAACTCTTCATTTACTAGGTTTACTTGAAATCATCACAGTCATATTGGTACAGACTAAAATAAATAATTTTTAATCATCTGCAAATTTTGTTCTGTATCATTAGCAAATATTCCACAGCAGTCAGCAATTGTACAGTCCTTGTACAGAATACCGGTAGCTGCTGCTTTTAGCTTGTAAACTGACCAAACTGTCCATTTATTCATATATTTGGTGTCTATCTTTTGTTCTCAAGAGGTTTTTTTTTTTCTGCAAGATCTATGAAGTTCCTTAGGATTTCTTAGACTTATCTGAAGCTTTTTTTTTTTCTGAAAAAAAAATGCCGTTTGCTCCTCATGTAAAAGCCTTTTCTCTCTTAGATCTCTTATGAATCTCTGTGATATACGTCTTCACTTCTAAAACCCCTTCTTCCTGAAGCTATTATTATCTACTAGTATCCATTTCCTTTTCTAAGCTATTAGTTCCTTTTTCAGGATTCTGAATGATAGGACAGAACTGCTGAAAAATAAATTGTATGTACTAAAAATAACTACGCCATAGCAGAGGACATGATGCAGTTTTGTTTTATGATGAAGGCATACATGTGATGGAAGATCTCAAACCACAGAGTGATATATACTGACTTTGATGGTTAATAAGCAGTAACAGTCTCCTTTCATCTGGTGTACTCACCTCTCTTATTCTCCATAAGAGTTCCCTTACCTAAATAATTTCACCCATCCTGATGATCACATTCTTCAAAGCCAGTTCTGTGTCTTTCCAGTTCACCCTGTCTGCTGCTGATCTTTTGAAGGTTTTCGATGTCAATGACTGATTTGTATATCTTCCCAAATTAAACTTGCCAAAAAGAAAACAAATTACCAAAAAAAAACCAAACCAAAACAAAACCAAACAACCTTCCATCTTTCGTTTCACTCCCTGACCACTAGTACTTCCGCTTTCATTGAAGGTGGTCAGGCTTTACACTTCACTTTTGTTTCACCTCTCTCTTTCCAAGTCTGTATTAATTCACTAAAGCTAGCTGCCCCATCCTTTATGACCTTCCCAGTATTCACTGCTCTCATTGAAAAAAGTCCTACTGGTAGAAGTATATTTATGTCTCAGTGATTGCAGAAATCTATTAATTTCTGTCATTGCTATTTGTTTTCTCTTGTAGCCTCTTTAGCACTTGTATTGCACACAACAAACGTTCAGCCTTGAGAAAAGAAGGCTTAGGGGAGACCCCATCACCATGTTCCAGCATTTGAAGGGTGGCTACAAAGAAGATGGACATTCCCTTTATACAAGGAGCCACATGGGTACAAGTTACTCATTGGGAGATTCCAATTGGACACAAAAGGGAAATTTTTCACTATGAGAACAATCAGCCATGGAAATAATCTCACCAGGGAAGTGGTGGAGTCCCCAACATTGTACACTTTTAAGGTTCAACTGGACAAGGTGCTGGGCCATCTCATCTAGACCATGCTTTTGCCAAGAAAGGTTGCACCAGATGATCCTTGTGGTCCCTTCCAATCTGCTATTCTATGGTTCCTTGAAATTCATCCACTATGTCTCTGCCACTATGACCTTTCTAACTGTTTCCCATCCCAGTCCTTACATCCTTGTGTTATATTGAACTTTTTTCTCATTAATTTCAACTCTATTACACTTTCAAAATTAGGGACCTACCCACATTCCAGTTACAATTTGCCTGATTGTGCTCTACCATCAAATCAAACGATTCATTCTGCAAGTGAATAATTTATGTGCTGTTAACAGTTTGACTTCTTCCTTCATGCTGGTCTCTTTTTTATGTCATGCAACTTGGGCATTGACCATGCAACTTGAGTGCTCTGGAGTGCAGAGATACAGATGTTGAAGTGTTCTAAGGCATAGTTCTTGAGACAGCAGCTTTGCCAGCTCTCTGCCTTTCTCCATGGTGCAAGTGTGTGGTGGGGACAAGCAGTTTGTGTGCTATCTCAAGCAAAACCAGCAGGTTGCTACTCTCTGCATGTGGCAGTAGAAAGGGCAGGAATCACCTATAATGTAGAGAACCAATGTGATATGGAGTAAACCACTAGCAAAGGATCTACATGTCTTCTTTTCCAGACCATTTAAAATACCTGGGGCAACCTGCTCTAGCTTACCTTATTTCAGGAGGAGGTTTGGACTAGGTGATTTCAAGAGGTCCCTTCTGACCTGAAAAGAGAGAGACTCTGATTCAGCTATCTTTTTTTCTTTTTTTTCCAGAATCCTTTTTAAAAAGTCACTTCCTGTTAATTCTTATTTATTCTCTCCACTGTACTTTTTCTACTCTTTTACTGTATTAAACAAATAATATAATACATTAATTTAGAACCTAATAGAAAAATAATAAACCCTCTACACTACTGAGAATATGATATTAATGGATTGTGATGGCACAATGGCTGATTTTATTATTTCTCCTCACTTTAAGTCTCCATAATCATCTGTTCAATTATTTTCTTATTATTTTTAATGTAGAATAGGAAGCTACTTTTCCTGTTTGTGAAAGTGCCATGAGTACCTGTAGCTCTGAAGAAATAACACATGCTATCTGTAAATACATCACTTAGTCACTGTAGAGTGCCCAAACCCTTTTTTTTTTTGACTTAAGAAGGCTTTTGTATGGAATGAATGTTGCTGACTGATGCCCAAACACTAATCAAATACCTGTACATCAAGTTCAGGCTAGGGTCATGATTCAAAGTCTGATTCTGCACTGCGATTCCACAAGACACAGCCCAGAAAGTACATTTTTGTGAAGTTAACTCACTCCTACAAAAACCTAGACTTCTTTGAATGTCTAGATGATGCTTTATTAAAGCAGTTCCTGACCACTAAAATGTAGAAAATCCCATTTTCAGCTCTTTGAAGACTTCCAAAAAAAAAGCTACTCTAAAGCTGTGAGTCATAGACAGTGATTCCAACCTTTTCGTAAGAAAGTCTCACGAAAAAAAATGTCAATTCTGTGCACCCAGTTGTTTGGCTTTGCCACTTGTTCTCAGGCTGATGCTGCCTGTTCACCTCTGCCACTAATACATGTTCAGAAGGGTTTCATAGAATCACAGAATGGTTGGGATTGGAAGGGACTTCTGGAGACCGTCTAGTCCAACCCACCTGCTAAAGCAGGTTCACCTAGGGAAGATCGCACAGGAATGCATCCAGGAGGGTTTTG
This sequence comes from Pampusana beccarii, assembly GCA_013399365.1. Lineage (NCBI taxonomy): Eukaryota > Metazoa > Chordata > Aves > Columbiformes > Columbidae > Pampusana > Pampusana beccarii. The sequence goes on along the minus strand of VWYH01000850.1, from coordinate 1,416 downwards.
AGTCTCTCCAGAGAAGGAGACTCCACAGCCTCTCTGGGCAGCCTGTTCCAGTGCTCTGGCACCTTCAAAGTAANTGGGCTCCCTCCAGTAATTCCTTCTTCTTAAACTGAGGAGCCCAGAATGGGACACACTACTTCAGATGTGGCCTCACCAGGGCAGAATAGAGGGTGAAGATAACTTCCCTCGACCTGCTGGCCACACTTTTCCTAATGCACCCCAGGATACCATTTGGCTTCTTGGCCACAGGGGCACACTGCAGACTCATGGTCAGCCTAATATCAATCAGAACTCCGAGATCCCAATCTGCAATGCTGCTTTCCAGCAGTTCGACTCCTAACCTATACTGGTGCACGGGGTTATTCCTCCCCAGGTGCAGGACCCTACACTTGCCCTTGTTGAACTTCATTAGGTTCTTCTCTGGCCAGTCCTCCAGCCTGTCCAGGTCTTGCTGAATGGGAGCACAGGCTTCTGGTGTGTCAGCCCTTCCACCCAGTTTGGTATAATCAGCAAACTTGGTGAGGGTGTACTCAGTCTCTTCATCCAGGTCATTGATGAAGAAGTTGAACAGGACAGGACCTAATACTGACCCCTGGGGAACCCCACTAACTACAGGCCTCCTAGCAGATTCTGCACCACTGATCACAACCCTCTGAGCTCTGCCATCCAGCCAGTTCATGATCCATTTCAACATGCATTTGTCCAACCTGCACTTCCTGAGCTTACTTATGAGGATATTATGAGAGACAATGTCAAAAGCTTTGCTGAAGTCAAGGTAGACAACATCCACTGTTCTCCCCTTGTCTACCCAGCCAGTCATACCATCATAGAAAGCTATCAAGTTGGTCAAACATGATTTCCCCTTGGTGAATCCATGCTGACTACTCCTGATAACCTTTTTTTCCTCCACATCCTTGGAGATGAAATCCAGAATGAGTTGTTCCATCACCTTTCCAGCGATGGAGGTGAGGGCGATTGGCCTGTAGTTTCCTGGGTCATCCTTCTTGTCCTTTTTGAAGACTGGAGTGACATTGGCTTTCTTCTAGTCCTCAGGAACCTCTCTGTTCTCCATAGTCTTTCAAAGATCACAGAATCACAGAATGGTTAGGGTTGGAAGGGACCTCTCGAGATCACCTAGTCCAAACCACCTGCTAAAGCAGGTATACAGATGATGGAGAGCAGCTTAACAATGACATCTGACAGCTTTCTAAGCACTCATGGTTGCATCCCATTGGGGCCTATGCATTTGTGGATGTCCAGTTTACCTAAACAATCTCTAACCTGATCATCCTCAACAAAGGGAAAGTCTTCCTTTCACCACAGTTTCTCTCCTGCCTCCAGGCTCTGGGATTCCTGAGGGCTAATCTTAGCAGTAAAGACAGAAGTAAAGAAGTCGTTCACTAACTGCCTTCTCTGTAT
>VWYH01000849.1:97517-140040 GCA_013399365.1 Pampusana beccarii | reverse complement strand
CTCTGACAACAGTCTTATATTCTCTCCACGTGGCCAGTTCCTCCTTCTATGATCTGTAAACTCTTCTCTTCCACTTGAGTTTGCCCAACAGTTCTCTGTTTAACCAAGCAGGTCTCCTGGCTCCCTTCCGTGACTTCCTATGTGTCGGGATGCTCTGATCTTGATCTTCTCCCCATTGTTCTGTTGCAGGAAGGGTGAGTGAGATACAGCCATTTAAACTGAATCTAAGTTTTGAAAGAAACTCATGTCAATATTTATTTTACCTGACCTGGACTGCCATTGAAGAACAACAGGGATCTTTATTCTTGGCTGTTTACATGAAGAGTTAGCTCAAAAATTATGGACTGATTGTTTTGGCCTCCATACTGTGGAAAGGAAAAAAGGTCCAAAGCTAATATCATTATATATCTATCAGATTTCTCCAGAAACACTACTCAAAATATATGCACGTTTTGCAGTTCACTTATTTTTGTCTGCAAATTTAGCCTTGCTGAACGGAGCAAAACATCTTACTCCACACCTACACATTATTATGTCAGACTTTCTTCTTCAATTATCCTCTTCTTGTACATAAATGGAAAATCAGTTTAAACACAAAAAAAAACTTTGACAGGGCTCAGACAATCTCCAAGTGTGAGGGGAAAAACTGCTGAAAGAGTCTTGAATGTGAACTCCAAACCCTTCCTGTGGGAAAAAAAAAGCCTAGTCTGTGGATAGAGTAACAACACTGAGTGCTTTTGGCAGTTCCTACCTATGATCCCCACTCTATTGTCAGGGACTGGACACCCTTCCCTGACTAGAGCGGCTGAATCTATAAAGTAGTTTTGGATTGAATTTGTTTCTGCGACAGACAAAACAGACTTTACAGTAAGCAAATTGAATTTCTCTGGTTCAGTGACTGCTATGGCACTGCTTCTCGCTGGAAGATTTTCACATTATTGAGGGCTGCTATGTTTCCTTGCAAATAGCCACAGGCAGCACTAGGTGCAACACAACTGATTCCTTGTAAGCTGTTACTAAAAAAAGCAAAAACAAACAAAAAAACTAAAACAAAAAACACCCCAACCAACCAACCAAAACCAAACAGAACAACTCACCCAAAACTCTCTCTGCATCTACTGATTTACTTACATATGTGTGTATACATACTTGTGCACACACAAAGGAAACAAAATGCAAACATCTGCATAACATGTTATTTTTGTTCTACCCAGACTATTTTTTATATAGTCTAAAAATTCACATAATGGCCTTCTTGAAAAGAGTTAATGTCAGTATCTAGTATTGCAAAATGCAATGTGTTTTCAATGGAGTGAAAAGCTTGGAATGTTTATTTATCTTAAGTACAATTATGAAGGGGAATTGGCACTGTGTGCCTTGATTCACTTAGGTTAGAGTCTAGTGCCAGTCATATCATGTAAGGAAGCACAAGAACCTCCATATATTTAAGTTGCCACTAACATGTAATCTTGCATCATGGGTATTATAGACTTTCCCCACAGCTGGCACTGAACATAGCCTCCAGTATTTTATTTATTTTATTAGATTAATATAGCATATATATGCTATAGAACTAGCATCTGCAGCATATATAAAATACATTTTTTAGGCAGTAATTATAGAAACACTAGCATATTCAATAAATAAATTCACACTTTTCAAGTCTCACAATTAACACTGCAGATTTTCCCAATCACTGTTTATTTTTCTAAAACCTGTTTTTATTCTTCCCCAAGACAAATGAAATTGCAACATTTCTGTTATTTTCATGGTTGGTTTTTACTCCCTCAAGTGCTAATTTTTTTCATGGGTAGTTTTTACTTTCTTTTTGCTTAACAAATCATCACCACAGGATACTGAGATGCAGAACATGTAAGTGAATAAGTAATTTTATTATTATGAATAGTCAAGAAACAGTATCATTTCAGAGTGAGGCAGACACGGAATACATTTACTGAGCTTCAGAGCTGGTCCCAAATCACCATTAGAAATATAGATGTCTGATGAAGAAATACTCCATTGTAGTTTTGAAAGACATTCAAAGGACAGAGTAGAGCTCCAACACAATATGGGAAAACACAAGTCTAACAGAAAGATGTGTTTTCCTTGCTTCTTATATTAATCTATTATTAGAGCTCCCCTGCTTCAAGTCATCATTGCAGTAGGAATACCTTTTGGATGAGGTAGTGCACATAGAGCCCTCTGGAGAGGTAGTTATAATGGGGGCCAGCAAAAAGCTACTTTTTCGTTATTGTCTGGGGTTAAGAGGCTGGTTTATGAGGTGGTGAAATAACCAGGAAAATCTTAAATACTTTTAAACCAAAATGAGACAAAAGTTTCTGGAAGCAAAGAAAGCACAGAAATATAATCCTGGCAAACATTTCAGCTCCTGTCTTTCAGAAATCAACAGTGATATGAGTCATTTGGAGCACAGAAACATATACAGATACATGCACATAAATTTTAAAAGTCTTTTAACTATAGAAAAAAGATCAAGATTTTATTTCAGAAAAAAAGGATTGGTTTGAGAACACCAATTTTAAGCAATCAAAGAGATAAGTTTTAATAACCTATTTCAGTTACTTTTCATAAAAATGATGTTATGTTATTATGGTTAAAAATTTAAAAGTTGCAACTCAAATTTTTCATTGACTGAAAGCTATTTTTGTATATTTTTGCTTAAAAAAATTGCCACAAGTTTTTCATCATCAAAGACTTTGTTTTGTCTTGTCTTTGTCTTGTTTTGTTTTTGTTTTTTTTACTTTAATGAGGCATAGAGGTAACGTCAAGACTTTGAAACTGTGGTTTTGTTTCCTGCTAAGCTCTAACACGCCACATCAGTGCCTGGAAGAATTGAGTCTTCATCAGAGAGAGAGCGCTTTATGACGCAGAATCTGTAATTCTGTATATATGAAGGGTGTTTGATAGAGTATACAAATGATGTAGATGATATAGAAAACAGTCCATTCTAACTGGCAATCTCATCACCAAAGTTGTCATTGCACAGCTTCATGTGGTGGTGACCTAAGTAATTTTCTTATATTTTTTATTCAGGTTTATCATCTACATATTTATACAAATTAATTCTAAACAGTTGTGAACTTGTATTATTTCCTTTGAATTATTTGTTGTAGTGTTGACAGTATGTGGTTAGGTATGAAGGTCCCATTACCTACTTTTGGCTTCACATGGTATGGTTTTCCTCCTACCACTTCATCCAAAAGTGAATTTAAAGTTGTGGGTTTTTTTGTTTTTTTTTTTAAATTTCTAAAAGACAAACAGAAATTTCAACTCATGTTCTACTGTTTGGGTAATTAACACATTGTGGAACAATCACTTTAAACAGCATTCATGTCTTTATTTCTACTTTTGCAATATAGAAATTAACTGCAAGAGATTCCTAAAAAGTTTTTCAGAGCTGTTATCTGCTGTTATCTATATAGCTCTAAATCTATTTTTAGGAGCTATTATTTCTGTATTACAAGACCCATAGAGTGTATTTAGTTAATGAGGTGATTGTCACCTTTTCTAATGTTATAAGAAAAAAAAATCATTAAAGTGATAAAGGTAGCTAGAATAGCAACAAATTCGTACATCAACTTTAAAAAAATTATCTTAAATACAGAATCAATTTATTTTAAGTTATTATTGATGACTGGATACAATAATTTTCCATGGTAAATCTCAGTAAGCTAAGTCCCAGTAAAAGGAGATCTGATGTTTGAACAAACCAGTTTGAATGTAGTAAACATTACATTTTTCAGCTCTTCTTGATCACAAGGCCCATGAGTCTGCAGATTTTAACACCTCAGAAAAATTGTGTAGGGAGCATTCAAAGCCTGACAGTTTAAATTTCTATCTTGCCTGTGCAGCCTCACAGCCTATAAAATTATTTTTTATTTTTTTTATTTGTTGCAGTTTGAGAACTCTGAGTAAGACTATTCAAGTTTCTTGTTTGCTCATCTGACTCCTCCCTTTCTTCAACCTCTCTATTCAGGAATTTTCTTCACTGTCCAGTGTTCTACCACTTTAACTACCAACTCATATCTCTACTTGTTGGTCCATCTCTTTCACCTCCCAGTCTGTTGAACATGCCATCTGCATCTGTGTTCCAGGACTCTTCTTCCCTGCTTCTGTTCCTGTTGTTATCACAGTGTTTCTCCAAACACTCCACTTCTGCTGGCCATATGTGTAATTTCTTGGCCTCAACAGACCTTACATCAGCAAATGTCTCATCTTTTGACAATACAGTTTCCCACTCGTTATATAGTTTTTCACTTTACCATTCTAAAAGTTTGCTAAAAGGTTTTTCTGTCATGATTGCTTTCTTTAAAGGAGTAAAGAAAATCTTTCTAATTGCTTGAGAGGGTGCAGTTTCTTCTGTCACAGGAGATGCAGACCATCAGTGGCCACATGATCACCTGACCAAAATGAAATAATGGTTGCAATTGTTCTTTAAGCTTAATGATTCTGTTTCTTGCCACACCACACAATTCAGCACTGTTAGAATGATACAAAAGCCAACATTTTTTTTGCTTGTAAAATCAATAAACATCTAATTAAAAAAAGAAGGAAGTAGAGCTGTTGACTTTCATGGTGTTTCTGAACCAGCTATGCAAAATTTGGCAGAATAAATAATCGTGGATTTGTTTAAGTAATTATTCACAATCTAATGTGCTTAATTAAACTGTAAGTCTGGACATTTTTCAAGACCATCTGATGATAATGTTAATGTTAACTTATACAACTTTTGGTCTGACAGCACCTTGTTGAGAAAAAGCATTCTGACTTTTTGCGACTGAAGTGTAGCACACATAGAGTTCCCATGAACATTTTATTCGCATAGCTTTAACACAAGTAGAAATTAGTAATAATAACAAGCAACTGCAATGGTACATGGAAAATTAATGTCAGAGTTCACAGTATTCTTTTGGCTGTGTATTTTTTTAAGCCAATTTCTGTTGTCTTACATCATTTCTGTTTTACTTGCCATTGTGATAATCACTTTTATGTTTTCTTCATGCCAGGTTAACATTCTGCTACTGGAGCTCATGTCGTACTTATGAGAATATTTCCCTTATTTGTCTCTTACATTTTCTTTTTCCCTTGTTAGTGGTTTTGCTATCTCAGTTTCAATGTTCCGGCTGGTAGCAATTACAAGTTTTCCCAGCTGGGAGCTTGCTTCGTTTTTCTCAGTCTCTGTGACATGCTGATCTATTTGGGAATGTAGTTCAAATTGTTTTGTCTCTATAATTTCCATCTTCTTTCCACACAGTGTTATATTTAAAGAAAATAGTAGTTACAATAACTTGTGCTACTTTATGACCAGTTACATCACAGAAAAGACAGTTCCAAATTGGGTTTGGAGAGAAATGCCAATGTACCTATAATTTACAGAAATCCTGAAAGCTGGAGACATCTACTTTAGCTGCCATTGCACGGTAGAGAAAAAAAGCTAATGCAAATGTTGATGATAGACATAAATCTAAAGAATCATAAGTGTCTGTTTAGTTTCTGACTTTCACCTGAGTCATACTTTTTAACAGCATTATGGTTGAAAGCTGTTTTAGTGCTGTGAGCTTCTTATGACACAAACTTGAGTGTATATCAAGTGTTTTGACTGAGTCTGGTAACCTCAGCATTGCAGTTCGTGGACCTTAATCAAGGGATGCGTTATAAGGGTTCTGAACTGCAGTTTATCACTATACACATGCTCTGTTCTATGAAGAGACATATAGATCTTACTAGCATGACAGAAAGAGGTCTATGACAGAGGTCTACGAAAGAAAGTGCAGGGGTTTATTTACTTTTCCAAGGAATAAAAGTTGGCAATCACTCTTTAAAAAGTACTGTCTATGGCTCATAGAAATAATCTTCAATCTGAATCTGAATTGCTGTATTTAATTATGGTTGATTAAATAGGATGCCTCGTATAGCTTTTGTTGATTAGTAGGGTGAAGTGACTTATTTTGACACCAAGCTAGGAGGAGTGGCTAACATGCCAGAGGGCTGTGCTGCCATCCAGTGGGACCTAGACACACTGGAGAGTTGGACAGGGAAAAATTTAATGAAATATAACAAGGGAAAGTGTAGAGTCTTGTATCTGGGCAGGAACACCCCAGGTTCCAGTATATGTTGGGGAATGACCTACAGTGTAGGAGAAAGGGACCTGGGTGTCCTGGTGGACAGCAGGATGACCATGAGCCAGCACTGTGCCCTTGTGGCCAAGAAGGCCAATGGCATCCTGGGGTGTATTAGACTGGGGGCGGTTAGTAGGTCAAAAGAGGTTCTCCTTCCCCTCTACTCTGCCCTGGTGAGACTGCATCTGGAATATTGTGTCCAGTTCTGGGCCCCTCAGTTCAAGAAGGACAGGGAACTGCTGGAGAGAGTCCAGTGCAGGGCAACAAAGATGATGGAGTGGAGCATCTCCCTTATGAGGAAAGGCTGAGGGAGTTGGGTCTCTTTAGCTTGGAAAAGAGGAGACTGAAGGGTAACCTCATTTTTATTTATAAATATAAAAAGGGTGAGTGTGAGGCTCTTCTTGGTGACAATCAACGGTAAAACAAGAGGTAATGGGTTCAAACTGGAATGTAAGAGGTTCCACTTAGATTTGAGAAGAAACTACTTCTCAGTGAGGGCAACAGAACACTGGAACAGGCTGCCCAGGGAGGTTGTGGAGTCTCCTTCTCTGGAGACATTCAAAACCCACCTGGATGCCTTCCTGTGTAACCTCATCTAGGTGTTCCTGCTCCAGCAGGGGGATTGAACTAGATGGTCTTTTGAGGTCCCTTCCAATCCCTAACATTCTGTTATTCTGTAATTCTGTGATTCTGTGGATGGATATAACGGGTTACTGAAGATTCTATTCTCATGCATGTTTGAAACCCTGGTCTTTCAAGGCCTCTTCTGAAAAACAGTGGCAATTTTTCCAAAAACTTCACTGAATTTGGAGAAGGTAGAGAGATCATTTGTAGTAAATATATTTATTAGTAAAATTTCATAATGAAAATGGTCATAGCAAGCAGGGTAGAAAGAACTATAAGTCTATGTAATTCCAGCTAATTAAAAGTATGAACTATACGGTGATTGATTTGTCCATTTCTGGTCCATGTTCCAGGGTTCTGCTAGATATTGGAATTTCAATTAGTACTGTGAAATGTAGGCTTTAGTAATCTGCATTAAACTTCAGCAGAAGCAAATATATCGTTTGACTAACAAGGATAGTACTAGGGATGCTTCTTTGTGACTAAATATTTATTATTTTTTTTTTCTTTCTATCAGTTCATCTTGCTGTTGATTTCTGTAGGTTGTGCAATACACTCTTTCAATACTGCAGTTACCTTCCTTTCTAAGAATAATATGCGAAACTCATGTTTGTAAGTCAGTTGTGTCTAAATTAAATTTCAGATTATCATGAGCAGTGAAAGGAGGACTGTACAATAATTAAAAAAAAAAAGATTTTCTACTTATTTTGATACTACAATAAGAGTAATATTTCAGGGTGTTGATCAGCATAAATACAGGAAGTGAAACTTGGACTTCTATTCAGGTTTCTTGGAATCCCATGGTAGTCATTGCTTTGTAAACAATGTAACATTGTGTATATACGGTGAAAGACAATTGGTATTCCAGGCTTACCCCTACAGTACAGAAGTCAGTCGCCATTTTGTTTATATTTCAAGAAAACCAGAATGGATTCTGCACTTTATGTGGGATCTATATGGAATTCTTTTTCTAAGAGCCAGCATTCAGCTGACTGCCTAATTTTAAAAGCAGGTGTGGTGCATCCTTTTAGACTGTCACAAACTCATGAACTCAATATTGATGTATAAATGAAGAGAATTTACAGACACATAACTGAGAGAAGCTTGCGTGGGCATTGGATTTAGGATTTTGCTATTGCAGGCAACTAGACAGTGTTTCTCTTCCTTAGCTACATTTTAAAACCAGCTTGACTTTTTTCCTCTCGTACTCTAAGTGAAAGGCAAGCCCATAATCTTAGTCTTCTAACGGTTAGAAACTTCAATCTAAGTTCAGTTTTAAATTTACCCGTGATAGTTTTATACCTACGTGCTCATGTGCCAACATCGTCCTTTGATTTAATTAGTTTTTTTCTTTCCCTTGTGTTTATTCTCTAGTTCATTTATAGTGAGTAATCATATCCCCACTCTGTCTTTGTTTTTCTAGTCTTTTTGAGCTAAGCTCATGTCCTCTGGGAAAATAATTAGTGCAAGTCAACGTTAGATACGATATAAACTTATGTTCCAAGCTTCAGCATTAGAATGTTGCTTATGGGGATCTGAGCAGTATCATCAGTAGTAGTGGTTTTTTATTCAAAAGATCAGCAGATTCACTTGTTAAGGTAAACCTATCCGGATGGTAGTGGAGTCCGAGCTAGTCAGATGGATTGTTACATCAGAGGACTAAGACAATCACAAACATATTACAATACCAGTGTGAAATAGAAGGCTATTTTGGCGAAATAGTTGCTCACTGCTGTTACTTAAAAAATATATTTTGTAAAATTATGCTATCTAAGGTATACCTTTGAGGCACAAACTATATGCAACAAACTGCCATTCATTATATGAACATGACTAGAGATGAAGCCTGGATATATCCAAGAGAAGAATTAGGGACTATTCCCTCAATTCTTCAGTTTCCACTGAGAAAATATATTTAATTTTTTGCAGTCACAAATTATTTATGGAGACAGATATTTATACATATATTTTGCATATGGGAATAGATTTGTATATTTATATATTTTCCGTGAATAATTCTTCTATTTCTTTATTGTAGCGGTGTTTTTTTGTTTGTTTCTTTTTAACAGGTGAGAAAGATCAATAATATCCATACAAAAGATTAAAGAAATAATAATAAAAACCACAATTTCTGATCTGCCCCCTAAAGGTCAGCTACAGCAAACATAGCAGTGGGTTCACAGTTGAATTCAAACTGATGACGCTTGTTGTTCTTAAAAGCTTTAAGGATTGCAAAGTTAAAAATTCAAAGCTTGTTATTTTCATTAACTTCTGAGATTAATACCTGATTCAGACACCAGCAGACCAGCAATAGTGAATCACAAATGGTGCTGAAACCGAGACACAGCATCTCTATGGCTTACATGTCATAAGAATATTTTGTAACAAAGCGACATATGATTTACTTTATTTAACTTAAAAGTATATTAAGAGTGTGTCCTTTTTTCAATTTACTTTTTCTTCTGTATTTTATATTTTACTATAAGAATATTTTATTTTTAATCAGACCGAAATGAGGTATAGTATCCTGTATAGCTGGGACATCTGACAACAACAGTCAGTTTCAAAATTCTGTATAGCTGTAAACTATTCTTGAAGTTTCTTGATTGTGCCCCTGTATGCTCCTTCCTTCTTTAGTCACTATATTTTGACTTTCTCACTGTTTCAAATGCAGTTTCTGTACTTCCCCAACAAAGGTGGACATTATTTGAGAAATGTTTTCCTGTCTCGCTTCACTTTACTACCTCTGGTAACTTAGAGAAGTAATGTCTTATTTCTGCCATGGGAAATGAAAACTATAATTTGAAATCTCATCAAACACATTCTAAAAATTTCATTCTATTTTATCAAGGGTTTTAAAGGATAAACTCTAGACCTCAAGATCTGGAAAACCAATCTGAAGATATGAGAATAGTGTTAGGTTATTGTGTTATATAATATCTTTTGCTTACCTACTTCATATCAACATTTATATTTTATTTTTCTGTCTTTTACATCAGTTATGTTATATTTTACAGCCTCTGTTAGCCTAATTTTGTTGTGGTTTTTGTTTGTTTGTTTGTTCTTTTTAATCATTCATATCCATGGTTCCATACAAAATTAATCAGTCATGTGCCTCATTAACATCCTATTTTCTTAAGAACAAACTTTAGTTTTTCTAAACTTTCCGGGTAGTTCCAACTCCCTAGGTGTTTTGTCATTTTGTATCACATTTGTGTATATTTTCTTTTTTCAACACATATCTGCAAAACATAACAGTCAAAGTTATGACTGAATAACCTTTACTCTAGTAACCTCACAATTCATATGAACCTGCCAATGTAACTATATATACATTTCGGTTCTAGTTGTCAAAATTGCTGTAATTGGTAATATTATTCAAGGTCACATGCTGTGCTTACTTAAAAAATTATTTCTAGGAAGACCGAATGATTTCTATTTTTCTTTTATATTCTGTATCTTTATTTTTACAGTACAACAATTTATATTTTTTATTACACCATCTTTACTTCAGAGATTCAAAACGTTGTTTGACATATTTCTTGAAAAAGACCAATGGAAAAATAGTTTGGAGAACAATATCAGAGAGTAATGGAACAGACTGGTGACCTTGTGCTTGGAATGGACTAAAGCATTCCTGTGAAAGTTTCGTCTCAAGTGTTAAAACCTTCTGATGGTAGAAAGTCCACAATCTCCCTAGGCAGCCTAGTCCAGTGTTTATAACTCCTACCATTAGAAAGTTTATCTTAATGTCTGGAATATGTCTCTTTTGCTGTGTGTTGAGGCCATTATTGTCATCCCACCCACAGTGGACATGAAGAAAAAAAAATCACTTCTTCCTTACTAGAAGAACTCCATTGACAACCTGCTTGAAGATTATTTCAATTCACCTCAGAGTATTTCAAATTGCAATGCAATTTAGCAATGCAATTATTATCAATGCAAAAATTGCAATGCAATTATTATCAAATTGCAATGCAATTTAGTTAACGAAGATACGTAAACAAAGTGCACCCTTATTAATAGGTACTAAACATGATTCATCATTCCATGTAAAAAAATGCTTCCATACTCGGAAGTGTACTGATTGATGTGCCAAACAGCCACTATTCTGTTACTTCCTCTAGTATCTCTTTGTGACCAGCCAGGTAAACATGACTTCAAACAATGCTTTGAAAGCAAGCAGATTTCAAAGATAATTCAAATATTTTGGAATTCCTATAAGGAGATCTGCTTTCAGGCAGAATGATAGAAAGACTGGCTAAGCAGTCTAATACCAGAGAACCACACTGTCAATGGAAAAACAACCCTTATCTTACAGAAAGTCTTATTTTGCAGTTCAGGAAGCAGAAGGATTTTGAACTCATTTTTGCTAGTCCATCCTGTCTTGGTTGGGTTTTGCAATAGATCGAATTTTTAAAACCTGGTACAAAAAAATATTTCATGGAATCATAGAATCATTTTGGATGGAAGAGACCTCAAGATCATTGAGTCCAACCATAACCTAAATATAGGACCAAGCCATGTTGATAAGAGCCTCATCTATACGTCTTGTAAACGTGCTCGGGGATGGTGACTCCACCACTTCCCTGGGCGGCCTGTTCCAATGCCTGACAACCCTTTCCAGGAAGAAATGTTTCCTTATATCTAATCTGAACCTTTCCTGGCACAACTTGAGGCTATTTCCTCTTATCCTATCACTTGCTACTTGGGAGAAGAGACCAACATATTGCATGCTACAACCTCTTTTCAGGTAGTTGTAGAGAGCAATAAGGTCTCCCCTCAGCTTCCTTTTCTCCAGGTTAAACAGCCCCAGTTCCCTCAGTCACTCCTCAGAGGACTTGTTCTCCAGATCCTTCACCAGCCTCATCACCCTAGTCTGAACTCCCTCCAGCACCTCAATGTCTTTCCTATAGTGAGGGGCCCAAAACTGAACACAGTATTCCAGGTGGGGCCTCACCAACACCAAGTACAGGGGGATTTGTGTCTATATGACTGTATGACTTCATATAATCTAGCAACTAGCTGTGTACTTAAGCTATCAGGTTACAAAATAATTGCCAGTTCCTGCTCAGCTCTTTTATATTTATGTATGTCTTTCAGCTATTATCAGTCTGTTCTACTTTCCAGCTGCTCCGAGCTTAAAGGATTTACCAAGGAACTGCCCTCAGAATGGGGTACAAGAAACAGAAAAGCGCATCAGAACATTATTTTGAACTCTCAATAGGGCTGGTACTCATAAAATCCTGCAGGCAATTTTTAAAGCCTTCTTTGTGTGTGAATGGAACAAAGTTCTTTCTGCTGGAACACAGCTACATGAGACATTCAGATGCAGAGATTTGAGCTGTGTAAAAAATACAGCATACCACTCATTAGAAAAGAAAATCTGAAGTTCCACCAAAATGTACAAGTGTATATTAGTACACAATTTATTGACTTTAAATACGTTGTGTTTAAGAAAGGACAACACTTTATCTTCTTATATTTACCCGTATCTATCTTGATCTAAAGATGTTTGTATTTTTGCCCTCAAATCCGTTTGCACAGCATTGCTACTTACAGAATTTAATATTCTATCTCACATCAAGGTAGACCCTCTTCCTTTTGTATTACCGTTCCACGATTTTTTTCAATTGAATACAATATAGTAGTTCTGAGGAATTAAAAAGACAAAGTTTTCAGCCTTTTTCAGATTATAGCAATCACTACATTTTTAATACCACATTGTCTTCAAGGATCTGGCAGGCATTCCCTTGGGTATGCTATGTCTCCTACACAAAGATCAAAAGATGTATTACAAATATGAACAGTTTGCTAATATGCATTCAATAAAACAACAAGACATAAGGGAAGCAAAATACGCATATTCTGTAAAAAACTGCAGCAATTTTTGGAACAGTATGGTTGCTGTCTCAGCACAGCAGCAAAATTAAAGATGAAGTACACAGAAAGCAATATGTATTTTCAGGCTATATACACCACAAAATAATTTTTCAGAATTAGTTGCTTTTTAAGGGCTTTGTGCCTTTTTCTGAAGCATCTGGCATCTGCTGTCATTGAGAGAACATTATTGGACTAGGCAGAACATCTATTTGCTCCAGTATGGCATTTCTTATGTCCATATGCAGTTTATCCTTATAAATTATTGTTATTTTGGTCGTTGAAAGAAGTAGCCAGACCAATATCGCTCTTGCTGGCCCTTTTCTTCTTTCTTTTCTAAATGTGTTTCTTATTGTGCCCTAGATGAATAATGGAGTTTGTTTTGCACGCCTAGCAACAAAACATACTGGCTTTATGATTCATTGCCAAATGCCCCAAATTCCCATTTTCTATTGTTCTATTTTTGGACAACATTAGCAACATTCTTAATTTCACAATACAAAAAAAGCAATATATTTCTAAAGAATCGTGAAGACTGGTCATTTAGACTTGGAAATCTTCTTTAATAAACTTCAGCTCAGAATTTTAGAAAATAAATCTTTACATTTTTATATGTCCTAATTAATTTTAGCCTAGGAAGCTATGAAAAAGTCTAAATTTCAATTTAGACAGCTTGCATATGAAGATTCAACATATATTCCGTTTGTATAACCAACTTAACCATTTTCACTTAGATCGAGATAGGAAAAAATAACAAAAAATGAAAGCACAGACACTAAACTCCACCATGCAGCACATAGCTTCAACAAATTAAAGTAAAAATATGTTGGAGTTTTTTGGAAAATAACTGAATCTTTTAATGATATAATTGTTGGTCTTTAATACCTGCTAATTCTGATGAAAATTTTTGGTAAATTAACTGGGAGATACTATGAAGGATAAAAATGTACGCACTTATCTGCAAGAATCCTGTGACATCAAATTGATTTGATTAAATTCAGATTTCTGTATCAATAAATCATATTTTAAACAAATTATTTCACAGAATCACAGAGTGGTTGGTGTTGGAAGGGACCTCGGGAGATCATCTAGTCCAACACACCTGCTAAAGTACGTTCACCTAGAGCAGGTGCATGGGAATGCATCCAGGCCAGTTTTGAATATCTCCAGAGAAGCAGACTCCACAGTCTCTCTGAGCAGCCTGTTCTGGTGCTCTGTCACCCTCAAAGTAAAAGTTTGCCCTCACATTCGAATGAAACTTCCTGTGTTCTAGGCTGTGCTTGTTGCCCCTTATCCTATCCTTGAGCACCACTGATATCTACCCTTGAGATATTTATAAGCATTGATAAAATCCCCTCTCAGCCTTCTCTTCTCCAGGCTGAACAGACCCAGCTCTATCAGCTTTTCCTCACAAGAAAGATGCTTCAGTCTCTTAATCATCTTCATAGCCTTCCACTGGACTCTGTTCAGTAATTTCTTGTCCTTCGTGAACTGAGGAGCCCAGAACTGGACACAGTACTCCAGATGCGATCTCACCAGGGCAAAGTAGAGGGGGAGGATAACGTCCCTTGACCTGGTGGCCACGCTCTTCCCAATGCACCCCAGAATACCACTGGCCTTCTTGGCCACAAGAGCCCATTGCTTGCTCATGGTCAGCCTGTTGTCTACCAGGACACCCAGGTCCTTCTCTGCAGTGCTGCTTTCCAGCAAGTCAAACCCTAACCCATACTGGTGCACGGGGTTATTCCCCCCTAGGTGCAGGATCCCACACTTTCCTTTGTTGAATTTCATCAGGTTCTTCTCTGCCCAGCCCTTCAGCCTGTCCAGATCTCACTTGAATGGCAGCACAGCCCTTGGGTGTATCAGCCACTCCTCCCAGTTTTCTATCATCAGCAAACTTCCTGAGGGTGCACTCAGTCTCTTCATCCAGGTCATTGATTAATAAGTTAGATAAGAATGGACCCAAGTACCGATCCTTGGGGAACCCCACTAACTGCAGGCCTCCAACTAGACTATGCACCATTGGTTACAACCCTCTGAGCTCTGCCATTCAACCAGTTCTGATCCATCTGACTGTCTACTCATCCAACCAACACTTCCAGAGCTTACCTATGAGGACGTTATGGGAAACAGTGTCAAAAGCCTTGTTGAAGTCCAGGTAGACAACATCCGCTGCTCTCCCCTCATCTAGCCAGCCAGTCATGCCATCATAGAAGGCTATTCTCATTTAACTACAGACATATATTAGTTCTATTTACTTATACTCCACTGAAATTGTGCTAAAAAATTTATTTACAAATGGAAATACGCATTTCCTGTTCGTTGGAATTCAGTCTTTGGAATGTGATTTGGTATGATGAGCAAATCTGTAATGTACAAAAATAAAGCAAAATAATAATATGTTTTTAAAAATGTATTTACTCGCTTACTTGTTGCTTATGTAAAAGTTATGTGATGGAAAGTGCTGATAGCTACTCCGCCAAGATGAAGCAGCACATTCTGCATTAGTTGCAGTGGCTTGAACTTCATTGCTTTAGCAGTTTACAGCTGTCTTGCTTGGTAAAATGGATTTAAAAAACAAAAGCCAAGTTAAATTGCTGAGGAGCTGATGTAGCTCTCATAGCCCTTTATAGACAAAAAACAGGCATGCAAGGGTTACTGTACACCTATTAAAAAAAAAAAAAAATTAAGGCACAACCAGGATCCTCAGCTACAGCCTATAGTAAGGCATATAGCTGTAAGGGTCCAGGTCTTTTTGGACTGGGAAAGCCAGGAGATACAGGCATGTTTGCATGCGTGTGTATGGGTGTGTGCATGTGCAAGTGCATTCCAGTCGTGGAGGCCAGAGTTTAAACTACTGATTAGGCATGTAAATATAATGGTCAGCAACTCAAATAACAGCAGCAAGATATCTATCCTGTCTATGTCTGCTAAAGACTGTAAGTAGCTTACTGCCAGCTATGTCCCAGAAGATCCCTGTTAGTGCAGTTAGATTCTAATTAAAGCACAATTATTTCCTGCCCCAGTCTTCCTGTCCGGGTGCAAATATATAGCACCTGATACCTGAAAAGCATTATAGACTGAGATATGTTTGAAGGACTTCTTTCTTTTGAGATGGAACATTATGGAAGAGGACTATCACCTGAGCTTTCGTATCTGGCAGAGTAAACTGTTATTTCTGATTGATTAGTATGATCAAACAGAACTAGTATTTTAAGGTAAGCCGTGGGCATTACCTTCATAATGTTCTGAATTAGGGAATGTATTTTCCCTTATTGTTAAGACTGTCTGTAGAATTTTTGTTTAATTTTCTTGGCAGCATCTGTATTTTTTACCTGGATAAGTTCATAAGTTGTTATGGAAGGAGCTGGGTGTCATTGAATCATATTGTAGAGTCATAGGATGGTTTGGGTTAAAAGGGACCTTAAAAAGATCAGTTAGTTCCAAACCCCTTGCCATGGGCAGGGACACCTTCCACTGGACCAGTTTGCTCAAAGGCCCATCCAACCTGGCCTTGAACATTTCCAGGGATGGGGCAGTCACAAGACATCTGGGCAACCTGTTCCAGTGCCTCACTGCCCTCATTGTGAAGAATTTCTTCCGTATATCTGATCCAAATGTACCCTCTTTCAATTTAAAGCCATTAGTCCTTGTTGTGTCACTACATGCCCTTGTGAAAAGTCCCTCTTCAGCTTTCTTGTAGGCCTCCTTTAGGTACTGGAAGGCTCCTATAAGGTCTCTGTGGAGCCTGCTTTTCCCTAGGCTGAACAACCCCAACTCTGTCAGCCTGCCTTCATAGGAGAGGTGCTCCAGCCCTCTGATCATCTTTGTGGCCCTCCTCTGGACTCATTCCAACAGGTCAACATCCTTTTTATGTTGGGGGCCCCAGATTTGAACCTCAGATAGGTCTCATGAGAGCAAAGTAGAGGGGGGAGAATCACCTCCCTTGACCTGCTGGTCACACTTTTGACAGTGCTCAGTATACGGTTGCCTTTTGCTCTGCAAGCATGCATTGCCAGCTCATGGTGATCTTCTCATCAACAAATATCTCCAAGTCCTTCTCCCCAGGGCTGCTCTCAATCAATTCTCTGCCCAGCCTGTATTTGTCCAGGAAATGAGTTGTCTCACATTTCTTGATAAATCAGAATTTGACTAACACACCTCCTAACAACCTTCCCACTTCTAGTACTTGAGAGAGTAAAGAAGCAGTTGCCCTTCCCACACTGTTCAATTTTTGTTAAAGGAGAGGACAGCATCATCCAAGAAATTTCCATTGTCAACAAGCTTAGGAGACTGACAGCACTTACAACTACCTTGACAAAGTGAGGAAAATAAATTAATGAGGACAGCAACTGATTGCAAAGGATTTACCAAACAATCTAAATGCATGAAAGTGGAGCTTATTACTATTACAACTTTTCATCTCAGTCTTTCTTATGCATGCTTGGCATAATGGTAACTTTTCACTCAGTAAAAGATATTAAAGCATGGAAAATATTACATGTAGGTGTAGGCAGCAGTATCTTTTATTAGTCTAGCTCTCGTAGTTAGAAAGTACAGTTTCAACTCACATTGTATACATTGACAGGGTGAAAAGACATTGAGAAGCAAGAAGAAAATGAAAAATATTGTTCTTCAGATAAGGCTGCCTGTGAGAAAATGAAGTAGCATGAAAATCTCAGATGGAAGAGCTTCATATTTGGCTCAGCAGTGGGGGAGTGTACCAGTAAAAACAAAGCAAAAGCTGGCAAATTATGTTAAGTTGCATTTATTATTTTGGAGCCCATTCAAATATATACTTCAGAGCCAATTTCATCAACTGCAAACTCACAGGAATGGAACCCAAAGAAAGTGTTCACACAAAGCATGTGGAAAATGAAATCTCCCACCTCTATACTGTTTTACTCTCGGCAGGAGAGCCATACATTTAAAACTACTGTGTTTATTTTTGAAGAGTATTTCTTCATGAACTGACAATTATTCTGCATTGTATTAATGAAGTGAAAACTCAATATTTTCGCTTCAGACAATGCCCATATTTGTGTCTACTTGTTCATATGTTTGCATATTCAAGAAATATGTTTGTATGGTTATGTACATAGTAATATCCACAAAGATGTGTAATATTGATAAACATTTGTAAACAGCTAAGAAAATATTAATTTACTTTAAGACTAATTCAAATGCTTTAGTTATGATCTAGTGAAAACATGATTCGTTTTGCAATATAAACTGTGCACACACTTACTAGCCTTTATTGACCAGCATACCCCATATTCATTAGGTTTTATTTATCTCCTTTAATGACACCAAGAAGATTACATGCCTGTGAGCATTACAGCGTATCCTTGTTGAGCCATCCATGTTGCAAATCTGAAAAAGAAAAACCCTAATTTTTATTTACTATGTATTTTCTGCAAATGCAATTTTGCAAAATAAAAATCAGCATGGATGAAAAAAGACCTTTATGAAAGCACCGATAAAGGTCTACATATAACTACAAAAATGCTGCTTAATAAATCTCATCAATACATGCATGTAGAAAAACGGCCTGAAAATGTACAGACTAAAAAAAAAATCTGTTATATTTTGGTCCATGTGTAGATAATAATGAAACTTCCATTAAGGCTACAAACATTTAATGTTCTTTTGCAAATACAAACTAGTCTAATTTCAGTCAATTTTGTTGAGACAAAGTCATGAACCAGCTCTTCCAGAGTTGTTTTCATTTGTATGCTTGTTTCTGCATAGAAAATATTTTCAAATATGCCCTCTTCAACATGCAGAACTCTTTTGAGCATGTCATTTGAAAATTTTATAAAAAAAAAATCCATATTATACTGATATGTTTTAAATAAACAGTATTTGATTGTTCCAAGTACATAAACATTAAATATTTTATATGATTAAAATGTCAGTTTTCAGGTAATATATTTTTAAAGACAAGATGCAGACAATTAAAGCAAGTTCTACCATTTGTTGCTTTAGAAGATCTGCACATTAGAAATGACTGATGGATTTTTATTTGATTTATAATTAAAATGTCAACATTAAAGAGTGAATATCTCTAATATTATTATAATTGTGCACATACAATTTCATCCTTCAGACACTTTCATGAAGTCATTCTGCTGAAGTGGACCAGATATAAAGTCATTGTGCTATTTTCTCACTACTTCAGGTTCATAAAATGCCATTTTTCCATGGATACATCTTTTATCCTTTAAAAATATTAATAATGAGTAGTTAGTTATGATTACTTCAAACTCACCTGTTTATGAAGTTATTTCTAAAAACAATTTTACAGTCCAATGCAGGTAAAGACATCGTAGAAAACCAGAAAAATGGTTGATGTTAATTCTCTTATTAACTCATATTAATATTTTCACATTAACTAGTTCAAAAATTAAAAATGGAATTCTGAAATAAAAATTACTACCAACATTTTTTTTTTTTAACTTATTTTTTTTATTTTATGCTTTAAACCTTGAGCAATGTTTAGTAATTTTTTTCAGTATACTCATGTAGTCCACTTCTGGCAGAAGGACTCTAAGTGCACAAAACAAGCATGAATCACATGCCCAAAACTGTCTGACAAAATTTTTGTCCCTAGCTGATCATTATTGGAGAGTAAGATGACTGTCAGCCAGAGTAAACAGTAAGTCAGGATTTACGAAGAGGGACTTTGCTTGCAAAGAAGTATGAAAGAGCAGGAAAATTTGTTACAACAGAGGTAAATGTTGGAGTGAAAATATCTGTAGTCACACTTGGCATGATGCTACCAGGAACAGATGGGTTAGTGGTGGTGAGGAGGGGTGCATTGGGCTGGGGAAAGCTCCTGCAGTCAAGTAACTGTGCGTGCATGAACACATCTGGATGACTGGACCATGTTAGGATTAGTTACAAAAGGGCGTCTAGAAATTTATAAATAAGCGTTAAGTTTTGTAACAGTTTAGTATTGTGGTACGTCTGCAATATTACTGATATTGATCCTGAATGTATAGTTCAGTAATTGCTGCTTAACTACACATCATTAATAAATCAATAAACCACTCTGATTCTGATTTGGTTCAAGCTATATGTACTGAGTAGTTATTCCCTGTGACAACTGTTGGAGAAGGAAAACGGGACTAAAAAGAGCCGTCTTACAAGAACAACGACTGAAAGATTGTCCACCTTAATCAGAGAAAACCCAAACTTCAACCAAAATAGAAAAAAAAAAAGTAAAAAATGTAGATTTTAAATAATCTTTCTGTGTAAAATAATAAAACAGCAATTATGCAGTCAGAGTTCTTTCTAGGGTTTATGATTTCCAGGGCTTTCTGCAAGCATGATAGGCACAAGACTTTTTTTTCTTTTTTTTTTCTTCCCCACATTAATCCAAGAGTTGTGCTTTGATTAAACGAACCTTGCCACCAGATCCTAAGAACTGTCAGAGATTTTGCTTATGTTCCTTGCTCTAAAAGGCAATAAGGTTTATTTGTTTGTCCAACTAGCCAAAGCAAATGAATCTCTTTTTGTATAAACCTCATCAGTTGGATAATCTAGATAGTATCAAGTGAATTTGCCAGAAAAATAGTACTTCTTATTCTCCTACCTGATTAAGAAGCAGACAGGTTCTCAGCAGTGATCAGACAGAAATTACAAGAAACAAAGAAACAAACAAAGAAACGAAGGAAAAACTAAAAGAGTGATTCTGCTGGGTTAGAAATCACCACAAGGAAAAAAGCTCACTGCCCTCCACTATTTGAGTGTTTATGGCCACTACTGAAAGTAAAATGCTGCTTCTAATACCTTTCACTTTGTGTTCATTTACATGCACATGTTGAAAACATAAAAATAAGTTAGATTTAATGCCCCCAGCTGTGATCATGAAAGATATTATTATTCTTTTAAAGCTTCTTATGTGCTAAAACAAATGACATTTTTGAATGCTTAATATTTAAAAATAATTTTAGACAAAAAGAATTTAACAGCTGAAAACTACCCTTTAAGATAAACATATTTTCCTTTCTCTGTTACACTGGAAATTGCCTCACCACACTGACTCTGACTGCTTTCTCTCTCTTAGGGGCATCCTTGCCAAACTCTTATTTGTCAATTACAGGTTTATACAGTTGACAATCTGAAGTCCATAACTTGCAACAGCATGTCATCGCTCCATTTAGGGGCCTCTGAGAAGAAAATGTTAGATTTATTGAATTAAAAAAAAAAAAAATCTTGTTACTTTACATTTTCTTCTTGATCATCTAATTACATGCATACTAATGAGACAATTTTTAAAACGTGATCAAAGAAATCCTCCAAGGTATTTTGCATTCAATTGTTATACTGTTAATATTTTTTTCTTCAATGTAACTAGAAAGTGTTCGCATTGCTGTTTTAGTGGGTAGTAAGTGGACCTTTGTCATATGGGAATGTACAATATTCAAAAGCTATATATCACAAAAAGATTTCAATGCAAATACACTGTCATCTTCACAGAGCTCCATAAAGCTTGATTTCAATTAGCATATAATAACAGCTTGATGGGTGAGACTCACTGATGTATGACAGCTAGTGAAGAAAAGCAAAGGAAGGGACAGAAAACATTTTGTGGGCAAAGGGATAGTGTATCACAATGATCTTTACATAGAACTTCACCATGTAACCACATACACTGTAGTGAATTTCTTACACTTTGAAATAACATGAACTATTAACCCTGACACATTTCATCAGCCCTTTGAACATTAGGTTTCCAATCCAGGAAAGAACAAAAGCAAGTGCTTTATTTTAAGTGTGTGGGTAGTCTCATGATTTTTAGTGGAGTTGCTCACAGGTTTACTTGAATGTAATTCAGTGTTTTGCTATGAGTAACCATGACTGGTATATAAGAACAGGTTTATTAAAAAGTTGTGAATCATGTGCCAGTAACTTTTTTTGAACAAAATATGCAGTGCTATGTGGCTTACAAAATTAAGCTGAAGTTTAGATACAGTTTATATATTAGGCCAATATTTATTCAGCTTCTGAGTTAAGTTGTGAAAGAGTAAAGAGGGAAGATATTTCAAGCTTTGAGTAATCCTTAAGTTCTGACTGCAGTTTTTACTCTGAATTCCTACCTCTTCTGTGCTCCAGTGTCACAAATTACTTCAGAAACCAAAATCATTTTAAAACATGTATTTCTTACATGGTAAATATGTTGCCAATTATTTAGCTTTATAAAACAACATATAGTTGCATTTGATATCTTTAATATTGGGGGCGTATGACTTAACTGGACAGTTATGTAGAAAAGAAAAAAGAAAACCCAGAAGGGAACCACACACAGGGAAATGAATAAACTCTTAAGAAATATACTTTTTACAACTTGGCATTAGTATCAACAAATCTCAGTTATAGTTTATGAAAAAAAGAAGGTACTCCAAAGACAATTGAATACTAGAAGAATATTATCTAAAGAGCTTTTTCACTGTTTTTAACTGAGTCATTAGAAGGAAAGGACACTGATAACCCATTAGTTGGAGAATATGGCATTCCCTCAAAATCAATAGTAAAACTTTTTTTTTAATTTTAGTGGACTCAATTTGATGTACCTTTTAGGCTAAAATTATCCGCTTCTTTGTTCATAGCACAGAAAATTTTTCCCTGGACTTAAAGAGGGTAGAAATCAATTAATTAGGAGACATGGAACACCAGCTGTTGTGGTTTAACCCTAGTAGCCGGCTACATCCCAAATAGTTGCTCGCTCTCTCTCCCCTCAGAAGGATGAGGAAAAGAATCAGAAGAGTAGAAGTGATAAAACTCATGGGTTGAAATAAAGGCTGTTTAATAAGTAAACCAAAAGCTGTGTGTGCAAGCAAAGTTAAATAAGGAATTAATTCCCTCCTTTCTGTTGGCAGGCAGGTGCTCAGCCACCTCCAGGAAAACAGAATTCCACTATGCGTAACAGTTACTTGGGAAGACAAGCACCATAATTCCACCTTCCTCATTCTTTCCATCAGCTTTCATCACTGAGCAAGATGCCATGTTTCATGGGATATCCCTTTGGTCAGTTGGGGTCATCCATCCCGATTGTGTCTTCTCACAGCTTCTAATGTAGATACAGCCTACTTGCTGGTTGGGCAGTCTGAGAAGCAGAAAAGGCCTTAACAAGTAACTGTTCTTATTACAAATACAAAAAGTAGCACCACACAAGCTACTATGAAGAAATTTAACTCTACCCCAGGCAAAAGTAGTACACCAGACTAAGTGGGGTAAGAAGCAGCTGCATTAATTAAAAAATAGGTTATGGCTTTCATAAAACCCATAGCATATCTGGACTTACTAAAGTTATTCGTTTCCCTAATACATCTATAGGCTTTTATTTCTCACAGTGTGGCTTGCAGCTCATTGTTCCCAGATGTTGACATTATACTATTATTTGCATAAATTCTGATTTGACATTAAACAATTTGAAGTTTGTTGACTCACTAGCATGAAAAATTCTGATTCATGGAAGCACTGAAAGATACTAAAATTAGTATTTGTTCAACACAGGACTGAAGAGGGGAAGAAGTATCTTTCAGAATCCTATTTGAAAAAAAAAACAAAACCAAAAAACTTTTCCAAAATTTTTTGTTTCAGTCTCAGAGAACAGACGTGTTTTCATGCTAGACACCTGACACTAACTCAGAATAGGAAAATACAGGTTTCAGATATCTAGTCTGCTTGCTTTTCTCCTAGATCACGTTAAAACCAGGAAAACAAGCTCCTGAATCCGCATCCCAGGCTAGTAAATTTTGCTTTCCTTTTGGGGTGGGGGAGAATTTTGATGGCAAGAAGGCTTTGCCACAACAAATAATCTCTAATTATTCTATTTCATTAAAAATGCAGTTACACCAAAAATTATATTTGAAATGTGATTTCCATGAACTTCCCTTTTTTCATTTTTTTTTTTTTTTTCACTTTGTAACTCTTGATATAAACTTTCATAATTTCTGCCTTGTGGCAGATGATAAAGTTTTTTTAAATGTAGCAAATGTATTATTTAACATTTATAATAGGTTTTATTTCTGATCTCCGTTTGATGGCCAGACACTAAGGTGAACATTGCTATTTATCCTCAGGCAGCTGTGTCCCTAGTTTTTCCATGCCCTGTGCATTACTACAGCGCTGACTTAAGGAGAGAACACTCCACTTTGCGTCCACCAACTGCAAGTCAAAAAGGTCAATTTATTTGAGTTGTGCTACATGGGTTTTAATCCATACTTTGAAACATTTGTGAAGAAGTATATATATTGGAGATCAAGGCTTAAACTCCATCAAGAATCACATCTGTGTTAAATCCATGTTTGATGACTACAGCAATTATAGAAACTAGTAGTTTCAATCAATGGGAGAAAAAAAACCAACACAACCCAACAACAAAATAACAAAAACAACCAACCAATAACAAAAAAGTGCAAACCACCTCTGACAGTCTCTTATTCTAATCCCATCTCTAACTAGTAAAAGGTGCAGCTTTTTATATGCAAGAACAAATCCAGAAACGTAGTTTTTAATAAAAAATTCTAAACTGTAAAATATTTTCAGACTTATTAATTTCTGAAAATAGAGCAGAGCTGAGCATATTTGCCCTTTCTCATAATTTTCCAATCCTATTTATCCAACAGGATGAATTTTAGAGCACAAATGAATCTGTATTCAAAACACATACTTTACGTATATAGTCTTTATAGAAAGTAAACTGCTACTTCTCCTCCTAGAATTGATTTTGCTGTGAAGTTTAGGTGATGGTCATTTGAAGTTATTCTGGTCCCTGATATGTTGTTGGTTACAGTAAAATAAAAAAGCTTTGATATGGGATATCAAAGTTTGTGAAGCTATAATGAGAATTAAAAACCGTGAAAAGAATTGTGAACACAGTTCTCTTGAAATGACAAAAGTCAGTGACAATAAACTGTGTTGCTAGGAGACCAGAGCCACAGAAAATATGTCTCCATTTGAAATAAGAATGCTGATTAAAAAACATCCTCAACAGATAATGAATAAAGGTGTCAGAGGTATCTTTTATGTTGAAGACCAGACAGAACATTTAATTTGTAAGCCAGAGCAATATAACCAATTCTTTAATAGCAGGCAATTCACCATAAGAATTTCCGGATGAAGATGAAAGTTAATAGAATTTCAGACACTGCTTAGATCAGGAATTGTAGTACATGATATTTCAGTTACAGGAATTCTTTATCTGTATATTGATGTTATCTCTCTATTTTATTTTTTTTTTGGTGAAATAGTTTATGAGACTGCTAGTTATGTGTTTTAAGGAATACAAACAAGCTCTGAAGAACAGAGATGGTCCAAAACTGTAAAACTATTACCACAAAAGTTAAAAATATATACAACCAATTCTATTTTTAGTGTTAAATAGAATGATGAATGTTGTTATTTTTCATTTAGTGATATAGCTGTATATGAATATATCACAATACATGGAGAGATCCTACACAAATGAATGGAAAATTACAAAATTAGGATTTCCATAGAAAATATAATTTGCTGATGTGAAAATGTCACCCTGTGCAAGAGAAGAAAAATATGTGCACTTAGTCACTGCAAATACAGTTATCTGAATCTGGAAAAGTTTTATGTGGGTAGACTAAACGCATGGATCTGCTTCTCTGCCTGTTTGCTGGTTTAACAGAGGTTTTTCTGATTTAAGTTTTTGTTTGTTTGGTTGGGTTTTTTTTAAACAATTAACATGCAGATCTGCATAATTTCCACATTCTCAAAAGAGTCTTCTTTTGTCTGTAAAGTTGTCCTCTAGTTCTTTGTTGTTTATCCTCATATACCCGACCAAAACAAACCTGGGAGACTGGAGAGCTTGATTTTATTGGAAATAAGTACATATTAAGAGATGTTTTCTTATTTTAAGAGTATTTTTAACTTGTTTTTCATTAAATTCATAAAAAAGTGAACGTAGAACATTGGAGAGTCTGTGAACATAAAACTTTATTTGAGTCAATACTGTAAATCTCAGAGCTAGCCTAGACAGGAAGGACTTCAGGCTATTTACTTATAACATTAGCGTCTTTCCAAATATTTCAGTCTGTGTCATTTATGTAATTAAGTTCCACTCTGCCACTAAATACTTCAGAAACTATTACTTGTTCATCATTTCTTAGCATATCACCATCATTTTTACAGGCTAAGATAATTCCAGGAGCTTATTGTAAATATTCAGAGTATTTCGAATAGTTGCAATGGAATCACAGAACTGATTAGATAGGCTATATTCTTAATTGTTTTGCTGTTGAACGCTTTTGTCAGTAACTTCTTCTTTGAGCTGGTTTCAGAATTAGGAGGGATGAAATTTCTTCATCCAGTGATTTCCTGTCCAAAAATATAAATATTTCACTTTTTTTCTTTTTTTGCTATTAAGAAAAGTAATTTATAAAGTCTTTGAGGAATGTAAAAATGCTACATTTCATTTAAAACTCCCCTAATAAAAACATTTCATTTTCCATACAAAAATCTTTCAGATTTAAAATACGATTTTAAAACTTGCTTATAGCTTGAGTACAATTTACAAACAGGCATATTAATTGAAGACATTATTGGTCTCTTTCTTCCTACATTTTAGAAGGAACATGTGTTTTCCCATATTTGGTAAGGAAATGTTAACATAAATACTTTAGATAAAAAATTGAGAGATCATTACTCTTATTTTGACATTTAAAGTATTGTGCCATATTTAGGAGAATATGCATGGGAAAGGCTGGGCACTTTGGAGTTGGCAGAAACCAGTTGGCTAATTGTGAAGCCAAACTGACGTGCGGTAAAACACAAAGAAATGTTGTTAGTGTGGCCAGAAATAAGATTTGAGCTAGAATTCTGAAAGATCCTGAAATCTCTTCAGACACCAATAAAAGAGAGAAAGATGGAGCCTATGGTAGGGAAGAACCAGTGTAGTGCTCATATGCAGGAAGCACATCTGGGTTCAAATACCTGTCAGGTTTGTCAGCTACTGCTTCTTGTACTGGCACTGCAGAAAAAAGAAACGGAACAAGAAGCAGTGTTAGGCTTAGGGAGAAGCTCCGATGTCAGAAAATATCTTCCCTTGAGTCTATCAATAAATATCTAAAATTTTGCAGGTTAGAAATGTGACAGACAGCAATGTATATCTCTACTCTGAGTTACTATAGAATCTAAGCATTTTCCAGTGGAAAAATATGAGTAAATTATGTGTTTATAAATAAAACACAACTAAAGAAAGACTGTGGCTGTCATTCATGGTCTGTGCTCTGCTTCGTATGTCATGTCTATATAGTAACTGTATTAGTACTGTAATCTTTTCATTTGCACTCTGAAGTACGTATGTAGATAACATAAGGATTTACATTGGGGAATTAGACACTAAACACACTTGTAGTGAGCTCTAAACTGTTTTTCAAATAAATTCTCTTTCTTCCGTGGATGAGCTTAACTCTTAGGTTAAGGGCATTTCTGGTGCATAAAGAGTGGAGTTGTCATCTAAGGTTTATCCTGTATGCCTTTATAAAATGGAGAGGGAGAACAAGCACCTTGAGGTGGGAGCACAGACTCTGAGTTAATAGTGTATTTTGGGTTTACATGGCTAGGTTTTGGTAGCACAGGACCTGCAGAAGTGGCTTCTGTGAGAAGATACCAGAAGCTGCTCTCATGTCAGACAGAGACACTTCCAGTTGGCTTCAAAATGGACCTGCTGAGCAGGACCATAGCTGAGCTGGTCAGTGACACCGGTGGCACCTCTGTGAAAATTTATTTAAGAAAGGTTAAAAAAAGACTGTGCAGCAGTGTAGAGAGAAGGGTGAGAAAAATGTGAAAGAAACAGCTTTGTAGACACCGAGTTTAGTGACATATGAGCGGGAGGAGATGTTCCAGGTGCTAGAGCAGAGATTTCCCTGCAGCCCATGGAGAAGACCATAGTGATGCAGGTTGTGTCACTGCAGCCCATGGAGGACCACGTTGGAGCAGATATCCACGCTGCAGCCCATGGAGAGGCCAAGCAGGAGCAGACTCCTGGAAAGAACTGTGGCCCATGGGGAATTCATGCTGGAGAAGTCTGTTCCTGAAGGACTGTACCCCATGGAAAGGACCTCCACTGGAGCAATTCTTGAAGGATTTTATCCCATGCGAGGGTTGCCATACTGGAGAAGGGAAACAGCGTGAGGAAGGAGCAGTGGCAGAGGAGTTGTTATGGACTGACCACAACTCCAATTCCTCATCCCCCTGCACCTCGCAAGGTGGGGAAGAGGTAGAAAATTCAGGAGTGAAGTTGAGCCTTGGAAGAAGAGAAGCTGGGGAAAAGGTGGTTTTATTGTGTTTATATTTCACACGATCCTACTGTGTTCTTAATTGGCAACAAATTAAATTGGTCTTCCCCAACTCAAATCTGGTTTGTGCATGATGTTAATTGGTGAGTGACCTTCCTCTCCTCATCTTGACTGATGAGCTTTTCGTCATATTTTCTCCTCCTGTCCTGCTGAGAAGTGGGAGACAGCAACTTGGTTCATGCCTGGTGGCCACCCAGTGTCAACCCACTAAATCATATTGCTGCAAGTCAGTAAATAGCATGGAGAATAGGTTTGTTGTTCCCATTGTTGATGGGAACTGTCGTATGCATTTATCTCCAGAGAAAGGTTCAAATGACAAACTTTTTAAGGATAGCAACCACTTTATCAAACAGCTGCAAAAATGCCTCTGTGCAGCACTTACAAAAAGTTACAAAGTTGTTCAACTTAGTCTCCGTTGCAGCATTTGAAGTCCAAATAAACAAGCTTACATTTTTATATAAGCACCTAATCCTACCAGCAGCCATGAATACACATTATTCCAATGTCATGTAAAGCTAAAATCTGGGACAAGAACGTTTAGTAATAACCTACTCCTTAAAAAGAGTAAAAAACCTGTCATGGTTTAACCCGAGCTAGCAATACAGCGACGATAGCTGCTCACTCACCCTCTCCCTTGACCCTCTCAATAGGGGAGAGAATCAAAAGGGAAGGAGGAAACTTGGATTGAGATAAACACAGTTTAATAAAATATCAAAATACTAATACACTACTAGTAAATATATACATAAAATAGAGATAAAAGATACTCAAGGCAATTCCAAATTAGCAAGCTTAGTATCCCTTTGCATGGACAGAAAAACAGAAATAAAAATTAAACCATTTATTGGAGACTTCATAGTCACAAGAAATTGTGAACAGCATCAAAGGAATTTTCAAATGAAAATAGAATTAAAAAACCCCAAACTGCTGTTTGGAGAGAAATATACTGTGTCAGTGATTAATTGACATTTTTGAGAGAATGTAGAGAAGTTAATTTGTGCCTTTTGCTCCTGGATAAGACTGTACACTTCAAAAGTTTCTAGAGTGAGTAGAGGTACATGAATTTTAGAATTTCAGCCTCTCTGGATATTTGAATATTTTAACATTTATCAGGACAAACAGTTTAAAGGACTCTTCTTGGCTTAATGAACTATCCTGAAATACCTCATTTAAAACCTGGTCAGTATCCAATTAGCTTTTCGCCATAATTAGGAGTTGACCGATCCACTTGCCCAGAAAAGATATCCACCTCATGGGAACTGTGCCTGTTCTGTACGTCTGTTTTCATGATATAGATTCTGAGAGCTGCAGTTCTTAAATATCCTGGCCAATGGAAGGAAAATGAGACTCAAAATACAACTCCTGCAAAAAGCATAACACGAGGAGAAAGGAATACATTACCTCCTTCTGCTGATGACTTATGAAAGAAAACATTGCAAACCCATGAAACTTTTAGGGTTTAGATCTTCCAGAAACATGTGGGGGTTTTTGTTTGATTCTTTCATTTTGGTTTGGTTTGTTTTTTATACCTGTTAAACTATAACAGAAAGGAAAGGATAGCTCAGAAAATGGTCTTTAAAGAGTGAAGAATTAATATTTAAATTTTGAAAGTTTCCTAAAACATTCACAATAGCTAAAAATGTAGTTTGTAAAATATTAAAACAAATATGAATATCACTGCTTTCTGGCATATATCATGCATATGTATTATGAAATTTTGCATTCATGAGCTAAAATATAACCAAAGGAAATACCAGAAATATTAAGAAACTCTTAGCCACAGTACTATTACAAGAACAGCTCATTTAGATGACTGGGCAGTAAAAAAATTATACTAGGTGTGGAGTCTGGTTTGATTTATTTATTTTTTTTAATTTTGGCAAGCTTTTTATCAAGAATGATCATCAAAAAAAAAAAAATCAAAAGTTATCTGAACTGAGCAAAGCAACAACATGTCATTTCTATTCCTCACCTTGACAGCACTTACTCTATATCATTCTGTTCATCTATGTGAGCAAACAACTAAGAACAGAAAACTGAACAGAAGTACTTAAAAGCATCTAGGAGAAACAACCTCCTGATTCAGTACAGTATATTCAGTATTGTGTTTATGATAATTTATAAAACAGGGAACGATTTTTTTTTTATTGGTTCTTTTAGATTTCTTTCCTCTACNAAAACCTGGTCAGTATCCAATTAGCTTTTCGCCATAATTAGGAGTTGACCGATCCACTTGCCCAGAAAAGATATCCACCTCATGGGAACTGTGCCTGTTCTGTACGTCTGTTTTCATGATATAGATTCTGAGAGCTGCAGTTCTTAAATATCCTGGCCAATGGAAGGAAAATGAGACTCAAAATACAACTCCTGCAAAAAGCATAACACGAGGAGAAAGGAATACATTACCTCCTTCTGCTGATGACTTATGAAAGAAAACATTGCAAACCCATGAAACTTTTAGGGTTTAGATCTTCCAGAAACATGTGGGGGTTTTTGTTTGATTCTTTCATTTTGGTTTGGTTTGTTTTTTATACCTGTTAAACTATAACAGAAAGGAAAGGATAGCTCAGAAAATGGTCTTTAAAGAGTGAAGAATTAATATTTAAATTTTGAAAGTTTCCTAAAACATTCACAATAGCTAAAAATGTAGTTTGTAAAATATTAAAACAAATATGAATATCACTGCTTTCTGGCATATATCATGCATATGTATTATGAAATTTTGCATTCATGAGCTAAAATATAACCAAAGGAAATACCAGAAATATTAAGAAACTCTTAGCCACAGTACTATTACAAGAACAGCTCATTTAGATGACTGGGCAGTAAAAAAATTATACTAGGTGTGGAGTCTGGTTTGATTTATTTATTTTTTTTAATTTTGGCAAGCTTTTTATCAAGAATGATCATCAGACACACAAAAATCAAAAGTNAAGAATGATCATCAGAAAAAAAAAAATCAAAAGTTATCTGAACTGAGCAAAGCAACAACATGTCATTTCTATTCCTCACCTTGACAGCACTTACTCTATATCATTCTGTTCATCTATGTGAGCAAACAACTAAGAACAGAAAACTGAACAGAAGTACTTAAAAGCATCTAGGAGAAACAACCTCCTGATTCAGTACAGTATATTCAGTATTGTGTTTATGATAATTTATAAAACAGGGAACGATTTTTTTTTTATTGGTTCTTTTAGATTTCTTTCCTCTACTTTAATATGGAAATGCTATTGTAATTTAAACCTCTGTTTCTAAATCTGGAATGTTTAGCCTGTGCACTAAAGGAAAAGGGGAAAATAGTACCTTGGTTAGCAGACCAAAACTGATTGGATTTAAAGATTCTTAATAATAATTAAACTCCTAATCTCAGGTCCCTCAGCAACTATTAAGGGGCTTTGTTTTACTAACTAATGAACAAAAACTAGTTTTAAAGGCTTTTGTTGAGCTCAGTCATAATTGTCACTCTACACTATCCACAAAAAAATTGCAAAATAATCTCTAATTCATCAAAAAAAATTTAATTTGAGAAATAATCACAATAAGAAAACAAGAATTTCTGCTGCCTTTAGAAATACATCTACTCTAAGAGTTAAAAAGTTGCCATAGACAGACATGTAGAATAAATTGGAAATGATGTAACTATAGTGCTGTTGGGTGGCTGAGTTTTATTTTAGATTTTTAGATTTTTCTATATTAGAAAGGATACAATTAGTGACTAGATTTCTAAAGATTGCTTTCAATGATGGTCCTTTAAACCACAGCAAATAATCCTGAATAAATACAGCAAAAGGAGACAAATCTCCAAAATGACATTAAGATGTCAGTAAGAAGATAAAGCCTCCAGTTTCTTCAAACTGCTTATCTACCACTTAAGTACATACTTAAAACAACACCATCCCATTCTGATGTTGCTATCACATTATTCACTTAGCTGTTGAATTGTAAGAATTCAAATCGTGGGGGAACAACAACAAAAAAAGGAAGCCATAAATAATTCCTTTATTTGAAATAACAGATGAAACAGGTAAAAAACCTTTCACTAGTGTCTCCTATAGGGGAGAAAAACATAAGAAAAACATAACATTACATGGGTAATACGATAAAGGTGATACAAATTTGCTAAGAAAGTTGGCATGTAAAAAAAAATAACCAAACACATAAACAAAAAAACCCAAACAAAACTGAAAACAAAACCAACAACTATTCTAATAGTACTCTAAATAGTACTCTGAATGAATATTCATGGCAGCTCTTGTCCCATTCCAAGTTATTTTCACCCTCTTATGATGACAACAGGTGGCAACATTCTAGATGGGAGGTATATTTGTCTTAATTTATGATAAAATATGCTAAATGGTTCCAATATTGTGCTTACATTGGTGTATATACGTTTTGCATTATTTTGATAAAATAACACTGTGATCAAAGGAGTTTTCTGGGCAGCTTTAAGTTGAAGCTTAGTGAAAAATCTAGTGCTTTCCTTCTACAACAAAAATATTGGGTGCTCTATAATAATCACTTAAAAATGACGTACACATTAGTAGTAGTTTAGATAAAGTATGCACCAATTGGTAAAGTGAAGAAAACCAAAACAAAACAATAAATGCACTTGACTGCATTGTGGATTTAAATTTTAGTGATCACTGAAGTCATGAACAATTCTTACGCCTCATATTTTAAGAGCTTTTTTTTTTCAATGATATTTTTAAATAATATATTCAATGCTTCGAGTAAAATTCAATTATGTAGTTATGCACATCAACATGCAAGTCATTCTTTGTTTGAAGATGCATCATTAATGTCTATTTAAATACAAATCGTTAAAAACCTAACCAATTTGCTGTCATCACTGTGTTTCCACTTAATATTTTTCCATCTTTCACCCAGCCCATAAAACATTCTGCGTTTTGCTTTCAGGATACAAGTTTCTGGGATATTCAGACTCTTCATGCAGCTGTTCACTGAAAGACGAAAATTAATAGAAGAGAAAAACTCGGGAGAACAGAATCTGTTTGCTGTGTTACTTTAACCTGTTATTGTAATTGAAAAAAAAAAGCCCTTACTTTTCTTGTACTAAACTAACATCGATTGGAATAATACTGGTAGAATAAGAATAGATTTTATCATCTGTTTAAGTGTATGTGAATGAGAAAAGTTTAAGGCTGAGCAGGGGAATTTTAAAAGCTTCAAGGCAGCCTAATAAAAAAGAAATGAGGACAAATATTGAATATTAGAAGTTGTACCCTGTGGCCCTCCAAAGATCAATGTATACAGGCTGAATACTGAAAAAAGTAAAACAAACAAACCAACCAACCCTAAAACAATAGACACTATCTACAGCTATTTCAAAGTCACTCATCAGACTCAACAAGCAGCAACAGACACATGGTCAGCAGAAGGAATAGGAAATAATGCTTTCCAGACTATTTATAACCTTACTATTAATAGTTTATAGTTTTAATATTGGACATGGATAAAGGTGAACCAAATATGAAAAAAAAACTAAGGTTAGTTGGGATCGGTGGAGAAAATATTTCTTTGATCTAGATCTGAATTTTCAATTAAACCTTTGGTTTCTACTTGTTCTCTAAATCAAAATCAAGAAGAGCTCTAGGAAGAAATTCTTCAGAGTCTAAAACTGATTTGAATTTTGGTAACATTTTCCTTAATATCAGATATTAAAAATGTTTAATTCCTTAGTAAATTAGGAATAAGGAACACAGAAATAATTTCAGAAAGAGAAAGGAAGATTTGTAGATGAGTCTGTTTTTCTAAGATGGTTTACACAAAATCTCTGCTTTTGTTTGATTTCAGAGTTCTGCGGAAGTTAAATTTCAAGACCACTCATATTTCTCAGAATGGTATGTGCATGGTGAACAGAAGTAAAGTGACAGGAAAAACAGCAATCATGAGCTTCCAGAGGCCAAGAGGATTTTTTATTTTTTTGAGAAAGCTTGTATTGCTTTTTGGGTTTTCTTCTTGTCACCATCCCTGTCCCATCGTGCTTCCAGAAAGAATTATTTTATTTCACTATTCTTAAATGTTGGGCTTCAGATCTTATTTTGTGTGCGTGTGTTTGTCACGCTGCTAGCACTACGGTGGTTCTGTCATTACCTTATTGTGACACTGCAGCCTCGTTTGCTTCCTTTGTGCTTCCACACTTTGTTTTTTTCTTTCTGTTTCCTACTCTGCTTTCATATGTGAATTAATGAGAGGAGAAAAGTTCCCTGTTACCAATATTTACACCAAAATCATGTAGTTTACTGAGCCAAAGGAATGGAGTATTGAATAAGTAATGAAAAAACACTAATTTTTTTCTTAAGTCTTGCTTTTAGGCCATCACAAGTTTGAGGTGAAATATGAGAGGTAACAATCTCAGAAATACAGTTGTTTCCATCTTGTTTTCTTACACATTGGACTGTTTGAAACTATGTCTTTCATCACACTCTAAGAGAGCCCTAGCTTCAAAACTGAATTGGTCTCCTGTCTTTTATTCTAGCTTGTGACCTCCTTTCATGACTTCTCTGTTCTCTTACTAATATTTCACTAACCTAGACAAAACCAGTCACAGCTCTGGAATTTGACAACATCTATCCTGCCATCTTACTCCTAAAGACTGGATCTCCTGTGCAGGTCCCTTGATCTTACCTTTGTTATAGCAAAACCAGCTTGCAGAAGAATCTGGATTATCCTCACACCTTTCTCAAAAACTTCCTCTGCTGTGTCACCCTACATGATGCTGTTGTCAACGTACTGCAGGAGTTCCAGAGCTCTGCCCTCTTCCAGTGCAGTCTGGGTCAGTCCATGGCAAATGGTGGAACTGTGTTTCTACCTCTGGGGCAGTTTTTTCCAGGTGTACTGCATGCCCGTCCAGGTGAAAGCAAACTGTGGCCTGCACTCTGCTGCCAAAGGAATAGAGAAAAATATATTAGCAGTGTCAGCTATGGCATACCACTGAGCTGTGTTTGAACCCAATTCATATTGGAGCTCTAGCATGTCCAGCGCAGCAGCGCTTAACGGTGGTGCGACTTCATTCGAGTCACGATTGTCTACCGTTAGTCTCCGCTCTCCTCTTGGCTCCCTCACGGGCCATATGGGACCGTTAAAGGGTGTGTGAGTCTTATGGGTCACTCCTTGGCACTCCAGTTGACAACTTATGGATGAGAGTCAAAGAGTCTCAGTGTGATATTGCCGCCAGTGCACTGTCATGGTAGCAATCAGCATCCGCTGGTCTTTGACCCTCAGCAATCCTACAACAGAAGGGTCCTGTGAGAGACTGGGCAAGGTATACAGCTGTTTAATGTCCTCTGTCTCCATGGCTGCTATGCCAAAAGCCTACCGGTACTCTTTTGGGTTCTTAAAATACTCTCTTCTAAGGTAGTCTCTAAGGAGTCTCTAAGGAGTCATCTAAGGATGCATGGAGCATCTGGACCAGTCACAGTGAGGTACTTTTGCCAGCCCTTTCCAGTCAGACTCATCTCAGCATCTAATCTGGTCAACCGTTGGGATCCCCCAGTCACTCCAGAAATGCCGATGGTTCTGCCCCTTGATGGAATTAGAGTACATTGGGCTCCTGTGTCCACTAGAACCTTGTACTCTTGCGGCTCTGATGTTCAAGGCCACTGAATCCACATAGTCCAATAAACCTGGTTACCCCTCCCTCCCACCTGGCTGGAGGCAGGGCCCCTCTAGTCCTGGTCATAGCATTCACTGCTTCCTCTTTGGAAGAATGAATCGTAAGTCCCTTCAAGAGGGTCAGAAGCAAGCTCAGCTCTTCTATTCTGTTTGGGGAACTGCCTGCTGGAAACTGGAGCTGCATTTTTCCTGGCATGATGTCCTCTTGTGGTTGTCTTTCCTTTCAACTCATGTACCTGTGCCTCTAGGACTGAGGTAGATTTCCCATCCTACCTCCTCATGTCCTCTTCATGGTCAAGCAGGAAAAAAACACCGTATCCTCTGTATTCTCTCTCTTGATTGGGGAGATGCTCATTCCAAGTAGCTGAGACCCTAGGCTGTACAGGCGAGGAGTGGAACTTGTCTTCAAAATGCTGGAACTCTCAGGATAATTTTTCAGCTAGCACGTGTGGCAGTTTCTCCACAGCTGAGAAGTAAGCCTGCAGGGAGGAAGATAGACTTCCATCATATTGCTGGAGCTGGCCAGCAAATTCATTCACCCTTTGTCCCTCACC
Organism: Pampusana beccarii; assembly: GCA_013399365.1. Taxonomy (NCBI): domain Eukaryota; kingdom Metazoa; phylum Chordata; class Aves; order Columbiformes; family Columbidae; genus Pampusana; species Pampusana beccarii. The sequence goes on along the minus strand of VWYH01000849.1, from coordinate 103,866 downwards.
CTCTTTCCAGGACATTACTGCCAATGAGCTGGCACAGGATGATAATGCACGCCACAGGGACTTCCACCACATGAGGTGGGTGAACCAGATTTTATTAGGATCTGTTGGTAAATCACCATTATTGCAGACATTATAAATCACCTCTAGAAGAGCGAATTCTCTTACGTACTGGATACTTTTCTCCATGGTGGTCCACTTGCCTGGGTGACAGGTAGTATCATCCTCAAAGGGGTACCTTTCCTTCACACCTGACAGAAGCCACCTCCAGAGGCTGAGAGTTTGTGTCTTTCTTCCAATCGCCTTGTCAATGCCCCCTTCCCTAGACAGCAATCCTAGTTGCTTAGCTTCCCTAACCTCTAATTCCACACTACCAGCCTCACTATCCCAGCATCAGAGCGGCCAAGCAATAACATGCTCACAATCCCGGCTACTGAAATCCTTTTGCATATTTCACCTAGGGATAGAGATCAGGTGGTTATCTCTGGTTCTGCCTCCTCTTCCTGTTATTTCGATGGGGCTGGGTCATCATCTTCCCTCAGTTTGTTATCCCCCGTCTTCACTCTGGGGCTCCTGCATGGTGTTGAGCAATGTTTGGTAGATACTGGTCAGGGCCCAGCACAGTGCAGTAAGTTGTGCTTCTTTGGAGTTGACAGAGTGTTTTCTTTTAAATATTCTGTCACCTCATCAGGGTCCTGCAGTTGTTCAGAAGTGAAACTCCAAACCATCAAAAGTGAGAAATTCTCTAGACGCCTGCCCACATTTTCTCACACAGCGTTCCACCCATGATCATCCAACCTCAGGTGAAATCTATGGATGATATTCTTAACACATCCTTTCATAATGTTGTATATGACCCGACACAAATTCAGAAGACATAGCAACAAGAGCATTCTAGCTTGAATATCCCAGGGTGTCCAAAATCCGCAAAAACTGTTGCACCTAAGCCAAAGGAGAAAAGGGAGGTGAAGAAACGGGGGGAAAGCTCCTCCACCCCCAACTGGCTGCAATTACTAATCAGTTGCAAGAGATGGTGCCCAAGGTATGGAAACATAAAACAATATCTTATAAAAATATCAATAAAGACTCATAAGAAATGAAATCACGATCTCATAGGGGCTGAAGGGGCTGATATCATACAGGACAGCAGTATGATAAAGCAAATACTTTTCCCAGACGTAATAAACAGCACTGCAGGGAACACATAGGTCATGTAGGAACTCAGATGGCAGGGGCAGGTGGACAACAAAAGAAACATTGTGACCACTTAACAAGTTGAATAAACTTTAACACACTATGGTTAACTCTGTCATCATCCCAACCCTTTTAGTTTCTCCTGGTTGGCTCCCTAAAAACGACTGTCATAGTTTAGCCCGAGCCCCCACCAGCCGGCAGCTAAAACTACATGCTGTTCGCTCATCCTTCCCCTGCCCCTGGTGGGATGGAGAGGAGAATCAGAAAACAAAGGCAAAACTCATGGGTTGGGATAAGAAGAGTTTAATGGAACAGCGAAGGAAAAAACCCAAAAACTAACAAACAAAAAACAACAAAAAACCAAACCAAACGAAAAACACACACAAAAAGCCAACCAACCAACCAACTGAAAAAAACCCAACAAAAAATCCCCAACAACGACCAAGCACTAACAACAACAATAATGAAAGAACCTACGAAAGCGGTGGGCACACAGCACGACCCGATATGCCGCGGTAGTCCTGCAACTCGGCAGCCCCACCAGGGCAGCACCCCCTCCCACCTGCCTAGAGGAGAGCAGGCTCGTGCTGAAACTCTCCCATTGCCTCAGCCACAGGTCGCTCTGAAATCACCCCCCTCCCTGCCCCGAACCCTGACTTATGCCTGAAATACAAAAGCACCAAACCTTGTGGTCAAGAAGCAGCCCACCTGGATGAGAGAGAGAGAAGAAATTAACCCCATCTTGACCGACACAGCACAAGTCCACAAGATAAAACATTAGTTTTTTTCTTTTTGGTTCAGTTGTAGTATAAATTTACTGCAATGTGTTTACATCAGTCCTTTCTCTTCCACCCCACCCCTTTTTAGCAGACAGTATGGTTCAGTGTTCGGCATTTTCTGAAAGGAATATGCTGTTTAACATCATGTTATGAGGCTGAAAATTGCTAGCACAACATGAGATTCTGAGTCTTCTAAATTCCAGTTAAAATATGCTAATAATTTCAAATTTTATTCTACTATTAACGTATCTATGGAAATATATTTCACATTTATATGAGCTAATTAGAAGATGTTTATGCACAAAAAAAATGCAGGGTTTTTTTTAGGTTAACGTCAAACTGCATCAAGAATTTTTTGTCTAATTCCACATTTTAGTTGAACATTAATAAAAAGAAGAGAGATCCACTGGTAATTTTGCATGAACATACCTGCTTTGGTTTTGTTTTTCTATCCTGTTTAAAAGCCAACCAAACAAACTAACCAAAATGTAAAACCTCATCACTTATCACAAAAAAAAGTAGGTTTTCTGACCAGTCCTAATAAACAGATAGTTTTGCTGAAAAGCACCTACAGTGTGATTTACTTTTGCTTTGTTACTATAGTTTGTAATGTGATTTTATAAGGGCATATATCTCGCTGTTCACCTCTTTCAATGCAGTACTCGATTCAGTGATTCTTATCAGGTACTACAGGCACATCAACCAACAGGGGTCGCATTTACATGCTCTACTGGAAAAGAACTTTTAGTTGTTAAGTGCTCTAATAGTCCAGAACCTGCTGTGAAACATATGTGAAGTGACATTAGCCACCTACATGTGTTAGCAATGTAAGGAAGACTGAAAGACTGTTGTACAAACTGGCAAAATAATTGAAACTTAATGAGGAGCTTCTCAAGGCAGAAAACGACCTCTTGTTGCAATGTCACTGAATTTCCACTCTTCATCAGGTGGCACAAAAATGAAGCAGTAAGAGCACAAGAAGTAACCTAATCCTACTGAGCAGTATTTTTTACTGAGTGTTGATTACTTCTAGGTATGGGTTATTACATCGTTTCAGTGTGAACTAATCAAAGCAGCTTTCACTGAGCTGACTAGGAATTTTTGACTTTCCAGCAAAGCAGAGTTGGAAAATTCTGTTGTTCCATAGACAAAATTTCCTTTCTATAGCAAGTTATAAGAAATCTTGCAGCTTTGTTGTATAACAAACGGAAGGGCAGCTGCATATTGTAGCCTCTCATGCTAGCACTAGATGAATTTATCTTGATCTTTGATTGCCAGAAAAACCTAACATGGCTGAAGAGTATATATATATATATAGTGTTGGCGAAAATTATCTTAACAGAAATGAAGTTATTGGAGTGCACCGTGCCAGTTTTAGCTTACATGATTTTTCTCAAGGTCTGGTTAATGAGTCTTATGCTGTAATCTACAGGAGCACATTTCTTCTTGAGAATTGTTGCTCATTTATATCTATGTCACATTAAAAAGTAGGCACTGACAGACCTTATGGATGTTGTTACTGATTCGTTTAAAATGTAAGACAAAGAGTACATTAAAGTAAGCATAATCTTGCAGCTGTTGATTTGCTTAGTTTTAGCGTATATTATAATGAATTTTCAACGAGAAAAGTACAATTAAACATGCATTATATATGTACTAGGCACTTATTAGGTCAGCTAAACTTTGTCCAAGGAACTTGGAATTTTCGTTAAGTCTTAATACATTTCTAAGCTCAATTTTCATTGAAGTTTCACCAGTTCAGTTATATTTTTCCAAACTTGCCTTAGTAAAATTTCATTTGATGGTTAATATAGAGTATTTCATTTCTGCCAGCATGGAGTAGAAGTTGGTGTAAAGGTCAGAGGTTCAATATCAGGCTTAGCATGAGTAAGATTGTTTTATCAATGTCTCCTTCTGTCACACGACATCTGCTGAAGCAGACCAAATGCAACTCTTAGAGCATGAAATTCTGTCAGGTTTTCAGCAAAGCATCCAAGGGAAGAATGCAATGCTGCTCTTACGGAATGGAGAGAGGGTGGAAAAAAATTCCAGAAACTGGTAAACGGGTCACAATAATTGTTACCTACATTACTATTCTGACCTTCCTTGTCCCATACTGGATGTAAGGAAAAAGAGAACAGGAATAATGAAGACTGAAGAAACATACATTCCATTTCCTTTCTGAAACTACTTGACCTCCTTCTCATGTTATGATATGGAGAAGGATATTATACATCACATGGAAGCTTGTTATTATTTCACATAAGATGGTAGTGTTTTTTCAATCATGGAATCTACATAATCTTTGAAGACCTTAAATTGATTCTGTAGTCAATAGAAAAATACATGTAAAAAACTCTGGCAAGGAGAAATCTTAGCTGTGCTTTGAGATTTCTGCTGCTTCACCCTTTGCGCTTAGCCAACTAAGACATTATTTCAGTAAGCAATTTCAGTTTCCCAAGATTTGCTTTTTGTACACTGTTTGTCTTTAAAGATACCATGGGTTAAAGATCTCAAACAAGTCTTTGCTCCAGAGAGGTGAATTACTCTTCTGTCTGGTCTTAATTAATGATAAGCAGGGAAAGTATTGTTGCTAATTTGCACATTTATGTAAATTGGTATATGGAAAGGTTTTACTCAGGATTGCCATATCAACATAGAGCGGAAAAAGGGTTTTACCCCCTTGTAGAGTAAAAGCTTTGTTAAGAATCAAGATAAAAGCAGATAAATTATACATAACCTAAGATGACAGGGCTGAAACTGTTCTCTGAAATAAACCAAGGTTCTACAATGGAAAAAAAATTAGGCTGGGGAAGTTAGGGTCTAGATGAAACACAATAAATCCCAAACAAGGCTGTGAGTATAAAGAATGGCATTCTTCCTCAGCTAGATGCTATCTTTTTGATAACAGAGCTGGTATTGAAGAGATACAAAACAACTTAGGTAAGCATCTAGAGCTTCCCATTGGGACAAAACAGAAGAAAAAAGTGTGTGTTTGGTTTTGATATTGGGTTAAACAGCAGAAAATAATTTCTCCTCTTTTATGTCACTTGTGTATTTAAAAATCTTTGTAACTGGATGTGGTAAGAAATTTTAATCTGCTTTTATATTAACCTGCCTTCTTACAAGCAATTATAGAGTCATTGGGGAACATTAAATCACCATATCTCTTTTGGATGTCCTGCAACAGACAGCCAAAATACAGAAACACTTTGGAATCCCTAGAGTTCCGAAATATTGTCTCGGGATAGGTTAAGGGTAGCAGAATACACCTATAGCTGTTCTGGATGATTTGGGAGCCAGTAACACAGATTTTGTTTTTCAAGAGCTTCTATCTACTGCTGCTAGCCACTGTGACACTCACACTGACTTGCAGCAGACAATGAGGAGCATTTCTGACACTTGAGTTTTCTTGTGGAGCTTGTGAAATGCAGCCTTAGTAGGAGAGCTGGCAATGTCTTGATTCCCTATTAGAAACATTTTGAGTTCAGCAGAATAGGATTTAAAAACTGCATGTAGTCACTGCATAAAGTCACAAAGATCACATTTTTTTGTTTTATGAGGGCATAGGGGAAAAACAAAAAATCCCACCCAACCAACCAACCAAAAACCTCAAGCCAAAAGGCTTCATACCAGACTTTGGTATATGTTTAGACTATTGTTGTTGCACTGAGCAGCTTCTTTCATAACTGTACCAACAGCTTTACTCTTAAGTCATTCAGGTGGGAAATGCAGATCTTTCTCTTTCAAAATTACTTTGTCATTGGACTCAGTTGTAAAACACTGAACTAAAAAAGCTGCACATCTCTCTCTCAGGATGTTGCAGCAGGAATATGAATAAAAATTAAGATCTGTTCTCCTTTCCCAGAATTTGTCTCAGTTAATGATTTTTGCTTTCAGCATTTTCTCAGGTGAAAAGTAAATTCTAACATTTTTAAGTTGAGCAGACTTCAGACACACATTAAGGATGACTTTTTATTGCTTTCCTGCTGATCCCTTTCCCTAAGCCATTGCCAATGTTTATTTTTCACTTTTCATTCTAGCCTTCATCTCCACTGCATTTAACATTTATGTGGCCTCCTAGACAGACACAGGAGTTGGACAAAGTTTTTCTGTACAAGAATTATTATCACAGAATCACAGAATCACAGAATGTTAGGGATTGGAAGGGACCTCAAAAGATCACCTAGTCTAATCCCCCTGCTGAAGCAGGACACCTAGATGAGGTTACACAGGAAGGCATCCAGGTGGGTTTTGAATATCTCCAGAGAAGGAGACTCCACAACCTCCCTGGGCAGCCTGTTCCAGTGTTCCGTCACCCTCACTGAGAAGAAGTTTCTTCTCAAATTTAAGTGGAACCTCTTGTGTTCCAGCTTGAA
>VWYH01000849.1:73899-96338 GCA_013399365.1 Pampusana beccarii | reverse complement strand
ATCCACCTCGTTATTCCCTCGTAAAAGGCTATGAGGTTGGTCAAGCATGACTTCCCCTTGGTGAAGCCATGTTGACTGCCCCTAATAACCCTCTTATCCTTGATATGCCTTGAGATGGCACCAAGGATAAGGCGTTCCATCAGTTTCCCAGGGATCGAGGTGAGGCTGACCGGTCTACAGTTACCCGGGTCCTCCTTCTTACCCTTTTTGAAGACTGGAGTGACACTGGAGTGCTCTTAAATAATGTTTCTGAGCTATTATGGAGAACAGAAGAATAGCCTCTCATGCTGGTAGTCTAAGTTTATTATGATCTTGGCATCTAGAAAGAGTCTTTCAAAGGTCAACATGTTAATAAAATTTGCTAAGAGAAATAAATGTCTACTTTGCATATACATGCATACATAGAAACATGTACATATATGCATATATATGTATATATAAATTCTGTTTAGGAAGGATATCATAGAATCATGTAATACCAGGTTGGAAGGGACCACAAGGATCATCTGGTGCAACCTTTCTTGGCAAAAGCACTGTTGTGGTGACCCTGCACCTTGAAAAATGTGTGCTGCTCAGGTTTCCTTTCTTCCTCCTCAAAAAGGAAATTGTGAAGCTGTGAAAATGTCAATGAAAGGAATAAGGATAATGGACGCTATGGAACAACATTGACATGAGAAGAAGTTAATTTGATTGAAATGGACAGCTGAGCTTGGAGAAGAAAAGAAAGATGTCTGCAGATTGACAAGTGCTGTAAGGAGAGGAACAGAGAACAATTATAATTTCATAGTACAAGATCAAGAGAACATCTGAGAAAATGTCTGAGCTACAGGTTCACCACAAGCCGAGAGGACGTTCTGGGAAAACATCATGGTATGTTTGCCTTATTCTCAAATTTTTGACAAAGGTTTATGAGTGGCCTCATCAGAAAGAGGACATTCCTTGGTGGAATCTGTGCTGTCCTGCTAAGGCTGCACTCATCCTTCAGTGAGCTCAGAGGGAGGCTGCAGAAGACCCAGACATAGAAATACCTTTGCAAAGCTTGGTCCAGCCTAGCATTTTGTATGAACTGGTGCTGGAGTGAGTTCAGAGAAGGGCAATGAAGCTGGTGAAGGGTCTGGAGCACAAGTCTTATGAGGAGCAGCTGAGGGATGTGCAGTTGTTTAGTCTGGCAGAACGGATGCTCAGGGAAGACCTTATTGCTCTCTACAACTACCTGAAAGGAGGTTGTAAAGAGGAGGGTGTTCCCCTCTTCTCCAAAACAGCCAACAATAGGACAAGAGGAAATGGCCTCAAGTTGTGCCAGGGTAGGTTTAGATTGGATGTTAGGAAAAACTTCTTCCTGGAAAGAGTTGTCAGGCATTTGAACAGGCTGTCAAGGGAAGTGGTGGTGCCACCATCCCTGGAAGTGTTTAAAAGATGCACAGATGAGGTTCTTAGGGAGGTGGTTTAGTGGTGGACTTGATAGTGTTGGTTAATAGTTGGGCTTGATGATCTTAAAGGTGTTTTCCAACCAAAACTGTTCTATGATTCCATAAGGGAAACAGAGATGTCAGTCCTCCCTTTAGCCTCAACACCTCTTGTGTGTGATAGCACATATGCTGCCTGCTGTCACGTTTCTGTAGATGAAGCTAAGACTAGTAAAAAAGTTCAAGTTGGAAGTTCATGGTGGATAAAGAGAAAAGCTGCTGCCAGGAGCCCTGTGCCTTGTAGCTCTGAAAACTTCTTTCTTCACCATCTGCTTTTTTGACTGTCAGAGAACTCTGCAACGTCTGCAATTTTCATCCAGCAGGTTGTGTAAGGGAGAAGGACAAATGAAGATATGTCATCGTAAGTCAAGGATACTTATTTTTTTGTAAAACCTTGCAGGCCACATGCTGCTTATTCTAGTCTGTTAGACAGAGAGTGAAGCCACAGAGGGAAATGGACTAAGGCTCCTGCGCTCTGCAGAATCACTTCCAGAGTGCCAGGGAGGCAGGCATTAGCTGCTCACCAAGGCAAAGGTGATTCTTTCCTCTATGTCAGCCTGAAAACAGGAAAAACAGTCACATTTCCATTCTTATGATTGTTATTTTCTCTTCCCTTCTATCCCAAGAGATATCTAGTTTTCTATAAAAAAGTAGGTAAACTCAGCTTGTAGGCTTTGGTAGTAACTATTCAGCCCACAGGGCAAGCATAAAGGGGGCTGAATGATGGAAAACAGAGCAAATATGGCTAAGTCAGCTACCAAAAATGATTTCAAGAAGTCCTTAAAATGAAGATTAACAATCATCCTTTAGGTTAAAAAATCCATGAATCCTCACTTGGTCTTGGCAGCATTTATTTTTCTGACTATATGCTGACAAGCAGCTGGTGCTGTTTTAGAGTTTTGCTTCCTTTCATTTCATAACTTGACTAATTCATCTTTATTGAGTTGTTCACTGCTCGTTTTTTCCTGTCTTTTCTTATTTACTTCTCCCAAAAGAATACTGAGTAATATATTTCCCACCTTCTCTTTGTAGAATAATCTGTTTTACTACTACAGACAGATGTAGGAATTCTGCTACTATCCAAATGCCAAATATAAGGCAGAAAGAAACATGGGATAACACGAAAATCCTTTGTTATCTGAAAATGAAGTGAAGAAATGCAGGAAACAAAAGGACATAATTTACAGTGAGACAGATAAGGTTTTTGATGAATGGAATGGGTAGATTTAGTAATCAAAAAGCTGGAACATAGAGTGCCAGTGCCATGAAACAAACAAATCCTGCTTCTCCACAAGGGATATTGCTGTCCACAGAAGTACTGACTCTACATCTTTACCTCCCCGGGTATTGTAGTTCAGCCCCAGCCAGCAACCAAGTATCATACAGCTGCTCACTCACTCTGCTGTCCTGGTGGGATGGAGGGAGAGTTGGAAGGGTAAAATTGAGAAAGAAACTTGTGGGTTGAGATTAAAATAGTTTGATAATTTAAAAAAAAAANTATAAAAAATTAAAAAAAAAAAAAAAAAAAGGAAAAAGGGGAGGGAAAGAGGGAAAACAAACATATAAACAATACACAGAGAGGAAAATGAAACCAAAAAAAGGCAAAGGCAACTGATGCAAATGAAAATAATTGTGCACCGTCCACCAACTGACACCCAGCCAGTGCCCAAGCAGTGAATCCCCTGCCAACCTCCTCCACAGTTTTATCGCTCAGCATGACATAAGGTATAGACTATCGCTTTTGTCAGTTCAGTTCAGCTTTCCCAGCTGTGTCCCTTCCCAACTTTTCATATACATCCAACTTACTTGCTGGCAGGGGGGTCTAAAGAGCAGAAAAGGCCTTGACACCAAGCAAACACTGCTCAACAGTAGCTAAAATGTGTGTTATCAACATTATTTTGAGCACAAATCCAAAACATAGCCCCATATAAGATACTATAATAGGAAGAAACTTTATACGAGCCAAAACCAGTACCCCTGGCTACATAAAGCAGTTCAGAAAAAATACCTTCAAGGCCTCAACTGTTAAGGAATTTAGATAAATATAGTTTATGAGTTCCCAATTTTAAGAGAAATCAGATTCCATCTGCAATGTTTTCAAGGCTGTTTTGGGTTTTATTTTTTATTTGTTTTCCATTTTCCTCAGAGAATGACATATAGTTCTGACTTGAGTCAGAAAGTGATGGAGGTAGTGTAGCTCTGACACTAAAACATCATCACAGAACATGAGAGAGACTGAACTTTAGAATCAGGGTTACTGGGAATCTATAACCCTTTTACTGTCTCTGGCAAATCCATGACAAATCTCTGTGTTATCTTCTCATATTGATATCACTTTAACCATAAAAATACCATAATGCAACCTCTGATTTGATCACAGCTGAAAATCTTTGGAAATATTGTGTTATGTAATACAATTTTTAAAAGTGAAACTAGACCATATTTCCAAAGCACAGTAAGGTCCATGTTAAGACTTCTTATCTTGACTTCCACGTTTGTTTATTCAAAAAACTAGTTTAGATCTAATTTATTTCCTTTTATTATTTTCTGTAATAACATTCCTACTGATATTCAACACAATGCTTACCACAAAGCTTTTTTTTTTTCTTTGTTTGAGTACTTTTTACTCACAAGCTTTATTTTACCTATTTGCTTACATTTTTTCCGTTTTGTACAGCACCATTGCAATCACTACTTAGTATGTAAGTTTTTAGATTTTTTTGTATGCAGCAAAATCTGCATACAAAAGATAGGTACGGCAGAATATCTACAGCACTTCTGTCACTCCAATAACCTCTCTACATGCAGGAGAATATTGTTAGGTCAAAACTTTAGAATTGTTTTGTAGTTTCATAAAATTATGTAACATTTGATAAACTAGAAATTGACTCATTAACTAACTACACTCTATTACTTCACTAATTAGCTAAGTTGAAATAAATTTTATAAAATGAATCAAACTATGGGTGTTCCTTATTTAGTTCTTGGCTGGTTTTAAAGGAGATAAACTCTCAGAAAGTTAAGTTAATGCTGATACCTAGCTGAATAAGCTACAAAATATGCTAAAAATGATTTTAAAATGTTATCTTTAATTCGAAGAAACACGTTAAGACCAATTTGTCAGAAACAATCAAAAGCTAATTTCTCTTTTAAAAATTGGATTTGGACATAGTGAATGGCAATTCTGAGACACTTGGAGAGATGGAAATGTATTTTATCATCTACAAAAATTGGTTTGTCAATTATGTCACAGCATTAGTGACTTACATCAAAACTTTAGATTACTGATCTTATTTTTGTCTCATTCTTTCCTTTCAAAATCTTAACTACCTTATTGTATGTCGATGCTTTCATTAGCCATAGGAAATATAGTGATGGCAATGATTTTTTCTGTTTGTTATTGTGTGGATGAATTTGCACTGAAAGATGGAAACAGGTCAAAATCTGACAGGTAGAAAAAAGCGGGAAGTGTGTTACATTCTGTCCTTGACAAAGCAAAGAATTGTGATATACTCTGACTTTAAATTTTGTGATTCAGAACTCCCCATGCTCTTCTTAATCCAAATGCCAGTGTTCATAGCTGTATTTTTCAATTCAACACCTCTTTCCATTTGGCCTCCAATGTTATTCATACATTAAACATTAATTAATGTAAAATTCCATCAGATCTGGATGTCTTTTTGCATATTAAACAAATGCAGTGTAACCATTAGGTATATTTACAAGAAAGATTATTAATATTTCTCACCAAATATCAAAGAACCAAAGCTAATAATTTGAAAATATAAGTAAAAAGATGAGTAAAAGTTAACTATAGAGGAAGTACAACAAAATGTAATCCAAAGTAGTTTTAGAGAGTCACAGGCATACTCATTTTGGCTGACAAGTACTACTGTTTATGAACTTCTGTGAAAAAGCCAGATAGTTAAAGGGCCATATTGGCATTGTGGATAGTTTTTAAATGTATTTAGTACTGTTAAAAGAGGTAGTCAGAGAAGTACTTTTTTGTTACACTTGATTGAAATATGATAAAAACCTATTTTCACTGTGTCAGAGATATTTAGAATAGAATAGTTCAGTGGGAAGGGACCTACAATGATCATCCAGTCCAACTGCCTGATGAAAACATATTAGCAGCATGGCCCAAATGCCTCTTAAACATTGACAGCCTGGGGTATCGACCACCTCTCCAGGAAACCAGTGCCTGACTAACCTCTACGTAAAGAAGTGTTTTCTAACGTCAAGTCTGAACTCCCCTGATGCAGATTTGAACCATCACCAGGCATCCTGTCACCGGATACCAAGAAGAGATCAGCTCCACCCTCTCCACTTGCAGTCCTCAGGAAACTGTAGGCAGCAATGAGGTTGGACCTTCAGCAACTTTTTCTCCAAACTAGACAAACCTAAAGTCCTTAGCTGCTCCTCACAAGTCATCCCTTCCAACTCTTCCACTAGCTTTGCTGTCCTCTGGACTCATTCAAATACCTGAACAACCTTTTGAAATTGTGGGGCTCAGAACTGCATGCAGTACTCAAAGTAAGGCTGCACCAATGTTAATTCAGTGGGATAACCACCTCTTTTGACTGGCTGGCTATGCCGTGTTTGATGCGCCCCAGGATGTAGTTTCCCTTCTCGTCTGCCAGGGCACACAGCTGATTCATATTGAGCTTACTGTCAACCCAGGTGCAGCCAGCTTTTTTTCTTGTGAAATTTCTCACCATTGGTGATTGCTCAATGCTCCAACCTATCCAGATCCCTCTGCAAGGCCTCTTGTCCTTCAAGAGAGTCAACAGCATCTTCTGGTTTAGTATTATCAACAAACTTACTATTAGTGCATTCAACTCCTGCCTCCAGATCATTAATAAAGTATTGAACAATGATGGCCTTAGAACGGAGCCATGAGGAACACTGCTGATGGCTGCTGACATCCAGCTGTAGCTCCTTTAACTACAACCCTTTGTGCCCTGCCATTCAGCCAGTTTCATCATGTACCTGCTTATCTCACAGCTGGACAACTTGTCCAGAAAGCTGATGTAAGGGACTGTAACAAAAGCCTTACTAAAATCCAGAAAAACGACGTCCACAGCCTTCCTTTCATCCACTAGGCAGATGACCTTACCCTAGGAGGTTACTAGGTTAAATATAAAAAAACTTTCCCTTCATGAACCCATATTAACTGTGCCTGATGATTGCATTGTCCTTTAGATGTCTTTCAATAGCACCTGTAATTTTTCCAGGTACTGAGGTTAGACTAATAGGTCTGCAGTTTCTTGGGTCTTCCCTCACATCCTTCTTGTAAACTGGAATAACATTGACTAGCTTCCAGTCATCAGGGACCTCCCCAGACTCCCAATTCTTCTGACAGATAATTGAAAGGGGTCTTGCTCTAACATCTGCTAACTCCTTCAGTACTCTGAAATTAATCCCATCCAGTACCATGGACTCATGAATGTTTAAATTATGAAATTGGTGTCTTACAAATTTATTGGACACAAATAGAAAGTTTTTGTTTCTCTTGTTGTGGTCCTCCAACTCAGAGGATTGGGCAGACCAAGGTTTGTTAGTATTGTTAAAAACTGAGGCAAAAAAAAACATTGAATGGCTCCTCTTTTTCTTCATCAATTTTTTGGATCAGTCTAAAGTTTTTTCTAGAGTTTCCCTTACTATTAACATTCTTTAAAAAGCCTTTCTTGTTGTCTGACACAACATTGGCCAGTTTCAATTGTAGCTGAGCTTTGACCTTTCACGTCTTTACCCTGAATATGCAAATTATGGCTCTGTAATCATCCTGGAAAGCCTGACCTCTCTTCCAGAGCGTATACAATTTTTTTTTCTCCTGAGTTCCAAGAGGAGTTCCTTGTTCATCCAGGCTGGTCTTCTGCCCCATTTGCTTCACTTACAACACAGTGAAATTGCCTCTTCCCATGTTTTTAAAAGGTAGTTCTTAAAAACTGACCAGAACTCTTGGACTCCTGAGTCCTCAAAAGCAGATTCACAGGGGACACAGTAGCTCCCTGAATAGTTCAAACTTTGCTCTCTTGAAATCCAGGATAGCAATTCTGCTTATCTTCTTTCTCATTAAACCAAAACTTTTAAATTCAACTGTTTCTTGATCACTGTGGCCAAGACTGCCAACTCTCACCGTATCTCCCAGGAGTCCTTATCTATTCACAAATAAGAAGTCTTGGAAGGCATCTTTCCTAGTTCACTGAGTACTTGTGACAATAAATTATCTTAACCAAAGTTCAAGAATTTCCCAGACTTGCTTGTCACAGTCGTATGGTATTCTCAGTCTGGGAAGCTGAAGTCTCCCATAAGGACAAGGGCTACCAATCCAGGGATTTATCCTAATTGCTGATAGAATAACTCCTTAGCGCTTAGATCCTGGTTTGGCAAATGATAGTAAACACGCACTATAACATCTGCTTTATTTTCCATTTCCCTAATCCTCATCCAGAGGCTTTCAACCACATTGTCCCTAACTGTAAAGGCTGTAAAATCTAACCTCTCCCTTACATATAGTGGAACTTCTGCACCTCACCTGCCCTGCCTATCCCTCTTGAACAGCCTATAGCCCTCCACCCTAATACAACAACTGTGGGACTCATTCCATCAGGTCTCAATGTACCAGTGGCATCATAGCCCTATAAACAGACAAACACTACCAGTTCATCATGTTTGTTTCTCATACTGCGTACATCGGTGTACAAGCATTTCAGATGTGCTTCTAAACCCTCAGTGCTCCCTGGAGCAGTGTAGATGATCACATTAGCACTGCCATTCTCAGGTGGTGCTATGCTGACCCTTGGCTTACATTCAGATCTCTTGATGGCACGTCTTTTTCCCCATCCTCTCAGTAATCCTGCTGGCTTACAAGTAAAGGGCCCAGAATACTTTATGCCTCAAAGACTCTTCCATCTCTATAAAAAAGTTTTGGTGGAGGTGCCAGTCCTAGAGCCAGGTTTTGATGCACACTTATTTCCACCAATGTCTCTCCTCATTACTGGGAGGGCTGAGAAAAGTATTACCTTTGCTCCTGAATCATTTGTCACTTCCCAGGGCCTTGAAGTTCCTTTTTATTGACCTTAGACTTCTTGTTGCGACAGTACCAACGTGAAAGAGCAGGAGGGGGTAATAATCTGAAGGGTGCAATAAGCTTGCCAGTTGTCTGGTGCGTCCCTAATTTGGGCCTCAGGGAGGCAGCAAACTTCCTTGAAAAGAAGGTCCAGTCTACAGATGGATGCCTCTGTTCTTCTCAGGAGGGAGTCGCCTATGACCATAACTTGCCGTTGTTTCTTCTTGGTGCTGATCTTCATGCAGCTCTTGACATGACAGGTTGGTTGGTCAATGAGAATACTTGTACAGATTCCTCTTCTTCTATCTCATCATGTCCTTCATCTACTATACCCAGAGCCTCATACCTCTTCTGTAAAGGGAGCTGAGTGAGTAAGAAGGCGCTCGTCTTACAGGTCCGTGAAGTAACTTGCTTCCACTCTTCCTTATCCCTTGTAATACTGCCTTAATCCTGGCAAAAAACCAAATACTGGACCTACCCTAGTAACAGCCACACTGAATTGGTTTGTGTGTATGAGAAACGGCAGAGCACAGCTCCATTGCTCTATCTCCTTTGCAGACTCTGCCCACCTCCTCCCAGTCTCAGCCACCAGGCAGAGCAGTTCATTTACCTGGGTACACCTCCCACAGGTGTGCTTGATATCATTCTCCACCTCTTGGAGCAGCCTCAGGCAAACCCTGCAGCCTGAAACCTAGATGGTTGCATGCCCTGACATGAGCTTTATCTGTGTGTCTGCATTGATTTTACTGGTGCTTGAAGCTCTGGAGATGCAGAGGACATGGCTTTTTGCTGGTGATCACCATGCTGCCACAGACCTGCGTGCTGATATATGTATATAGATATATGTAGATATGAATCCATTGAAATTAGCTGGGCTGATTGTTTTATCCTGTTTAAATCACTAACACTATGGGGTGCAGGCTGGACCCCTTGCTGGTCTGTACAGTGAGAGTGTCTGGGCTCAGCTGCTCAGGGAACACCCCATATTCAGCTCCAGCTTCAGCCTCTCCTTGTCCTCATGTATCCATCATGTGTCTCTCACTGCTGTGTTTTGCTTCCACCACTGACACTGCTACTCTTCACATTGCTCCAGTGTTCATAGCAGTTTGGTGAAACATTAAGTGAAAAGAACTTTAAAATATGTGTTTTATTAGATTGAAGTCATAAAGAAGTACTAAAATGGACAATGTTAAGATTCTTTCAAGGCTGGAA
Organism: Pampusana beccarii; assembly: GCA_013399365.1. NCBI lineage: Eukaryota > Metazoa > Chordata > Aves > Columbiformes > Columbidae > Pampusana > Pampusana beccarii. The sequence continues at coordinate 86,585 of VWYH01000849.1, read as the reverse complement.
GTGCCTGTGACAGAAGGCATTATATAAAATATCAAAGGTATTGGTATTAATTAGCAAATGGTGCAATTTCATCAAACATATAGGCATTACTTACTGCTAAGTGGGTAAGAACTTAAATTGAGATCTGACTTCTAAAAAATGTGATGAATCCTGCTCACAAAATAATTGTTTCTAGATCTCTTTTCCTATATATTTTCAAAAAGAATGAAAGCAAAGATAAACGAAATCTTGGCTGCCGCACAGTGAGACAAGACTATCCACAACCAAAGAAGCAACATAAAACGTGGTTTCCTTGACTCTGTTTTGTCTCAAATTGTGAAGAGATGATTTGTGGTCAGAATATCAGAAACACACTTGCAGGCAAAAAAGCAGACAGCAAGAGGCTTAATCCATAAATTTATTAGGTTGGTAATAACTAGATTCTCCCATCTCTAATAGGCATTTGTGCACCTTTAATGCAGAGTTATTTTACGGCAGAATTAAAGGTACTTTTCGGTTAAAAAAAACCCCTCGGACATTTATCTGTAGGTCAGGTAAGTCCTTATTCTTGACACGCGTGGGCTTTGGAGAGTTTTAAAGTCTGTTTATCCTCTTTTTATTTGACATTTTCTTTTGCTCTGCTTTCTTTGAAATAACTGAGTTGAATTTACACTGTGGTCTCAGGCCATGAAGGAGCATATCTGACTCTTGCATGAGATAAAAAAGTTATTGCTGCAACTCAGTAATCATACTATTGTCTTTCTGCTGCCAGCCACACCTCTGAAATGCAGTCTGTGGATGGGTATTATAATGGAAATTTAGGGCATATGTTTACTATCACTAGTGAGCCACCAGTATTGTTGCTACCAAAGAAGAAAAGGAGACTGCTCATCATAGAATGCTGAATGATAAAGACATGCAACATGCAACAACAGAAGGTAGAACTGAAATAGGTTAGAATGACATACATTTTTGTATAATGCCATGCAGCAAGAAAAAAGTACCAAAAAATTATTGCACCGTGTGTCATTAGCTTCCACCTCTCATAATGGGAGTTTACGTATCTCTCTAGCATGTCCTTTTGCATCGTACTCTTCTTTGATCAATCATGCAAACAAAGAGATTGATTAGATATGTAAACTTGAGCTGGAAAAAGAACACAAACACAGGAATGGAGTATCGACCTGTGTCTAACTGCCAGTAAACTAACAACATGTTCTAATAACTTAAAAAAACCCAAACAAACAAACAAACAAAAAAAACAACTCAGAAGGAGACTGTGGGCAAGCTTCCGAAGTCCACAGGCAATGGAGCTTGTGGCAAGTTTTTTGCCACTCAGGACTTTGTTCTTGCTGGCCATCAATCTCTTAGATTCTTTTTGTTCTGCTTTCTTCTCAGCTTGATCAAAATTGCATTAGGCATAAGAAGAGATTGCTTTGTACACAGTTTACAAATATATCTGTAAGATAATCTCCAAAGACATGTTAGATTGAGTAAGTAAGTTTTTGTGCCAATATTTTCCTTATTACAGACTATTCTAATTTCATCTTTCAGGAAGATTGAAACAGAACCTTTATAAAACACCACTATGTGGAAAACCAGTATGAAGTCAATGTATCATCACTTATTCAGTTTTCCTTCCTGAAGGGATAAAACTCTATTTAAGATGCATCTGCCACACTGTTCAATCCCTCTAATTTGCTAGGTTTTAGAACTATGAGCTGTTAAAAACCAAAACAAAGCTACAACAACAAAAATAGTAAATTACAATAATTGATATAGGGAAGATGTGATCTTACTTTGGTCCGTATTATTTCCTTTAATCTTCAGAATTTCGTGTGAAAATAAAAAGATCAAAAAGACTTCACAGACTGTGTACTGAGGGCTCACAAATTATATTTGCAGTGCCTTCCAAACTAAAATCTCATATCCTGACTGTTCACAGTTCAGATGGTGATAAATTAGTCATAGTGAACTGAGAATGATTAATTGCCTTGTTCATCCTTCTTGGCCTGTCATCTAGAAATGAATATGATCTAACTCACAGTATAAGCAGCTACCATTTCTTTTGTTTACTGAGAAGTCCAACTACAATGTCGTTAGCCCCAACTACTTTTTTTGCAGGAAAGAAGTATTATCAGTCAACAAGCGATGAACAGAATATTTTACAAAACTGATAGTGAAATGAACTTGATGAAAGGATGGAAGAAGCAGACAATTGTGTTTTATTATAATTTTGTTGCAACATGACCTGATTAGGACTATATAAATCTTATTCAACAAATAACAAACTTGTTTTTCTACTTGTGAAATACTTAACAACTAACCTAAACTTATGCGTATCTATTTTGTTCAGGAAATAAATGATAATAAAAGATCAAGAAATGTCAGTCTTTGAGTTTGTCTCAAAATATCTGCTAGTAACAGAAGAACATCTAAATTTTATCCTAAGAATAATAAAATGAGGGGTTTGGTTTTGTTTTGTCTTTTATCAACTACTTATCATTCAGTGTTGAATACATGTATCTCTGGTCAAATATAAATATTTTATATCAAATGCATACATTAGACTGAAACATGCAAACCAGTTGCAAAGACTGATAAGTTCATAATTGCTGTTCAGCTTATGTGTGGTCAAATGAAAACAGTCTAAACATATTCCCGTTTTTTAAAACCTGTTATCAACACCGATCCTTATCTGATCCCCTATGAAAAAATGTTGGTGCTAACCTAACCTCCTGAGATATTTCATATCTGATTCTCCATGGGTTACTGGAAGTTCATGAAGAAACAAGTATTGTGAAGATTATTGATTTTTCATGCTCTGTTTCTTTAGCAAATGTAGTTCTAGAGGAAATATATTTTGGAATGAATTATTTTAACAAGTTTATTTATTTATAAGTATTGAAGTGCTTGATTTGATTTTACATATGTTAGGATGACACTCAAGTATTCCGGGAAATGCTACTGCTTAAAGTTCTGTTGGTCCTATCACAAAAATGAGAAACAGTTCACATAAATCAGAAAGAAAAGGAATTTTCTCTGACTATATTGATGACCTCTCAGGTGTTGCTTTCTCTCATCTGTTCTTAAAAAAGTCTCTTAAATAATTTGCTTAGAAGTATATTAGCTCAAAATAAATGTCCAATTTGATTTTTTCAATTAGAAGTACATAATAAATAATCTTTATTTCCATTGTCTCTAGTTCAACTATCAAAGTTGCTGACTGTATCAGTGAAACAAGAGAAGGTGTTGAGAAGAGGAGAAAGAATAGAAAAAGCAAGCAGAATGCAAGTCTTTGCAGTGAGGCTTGAGTTGAGGAAACTAGAAAAGAAGGATAATACATGTAGCTTTATAATCCTAGTTTTCATCTATCCACAAATCACAAATCTACATAAGAACAGTGGTCATTTTAAAACAAAGGAAAGGGAATGTGCATACGAGATATCACGAAGACTTCTTTTAAAGAAGGGAGCAATGTTTCTGTTCAACTGGCAAATGTATGTCATATGGTATTTATGGAGAATGGACCATGCAAGAAAAGCTTTGAAAAAAAAAAAGAAATAGTGGGGGAAAAAAAGAAAGTGTTGATTTGCAAGTGCTGAGTCAACCTATGGAAAGTGCTATTTAAATACCTTTTGCATGCGTTATTTTCTGTCAGCTGAAGTCTCTCACTAAAGGGTTTGTTTCATGACATTCCACAAACCCTTCTCTTTCAGCCAGCAAAGACTTGATGGAATTTTGCTGCATCATGGAAGATATAAAAAACATCTGGAAAACCTGACCCAAAGAGAATTTTGAGCATACAAAACATTTGCACAATAATCCCATGACTCAGACTTGTGGACTTCTACAGAAAAATATTCTGTCTCCTCATTTTTGGACCCTTTCTTTGTAGGCAAAGTGATGATTTTTTTCTACAGGAAGCAGACATTTTTCTCGCAAACAAGAATCACTCTGCTGAAAACTCGTTTTCTGTCAAAATAATTTTAACTGAAAACTTTGAGCCATCAGTTTTACATCATCACAATGAGCAGAGTTTGGAGGTAGCTTGGTACAGTGCACAAGTAATTGCAAGTGAGTTTACCTCTACCACCTGGTACAGACCAGCTAACAAATCTGAAGAGTATGACGTTCAGTAAGTAGAACTCAGACAAACTTTTTTAAGTAATTCCATACCTTGAATAAGTGGACTCCATTATACCCACAGTAAATTATATCTTTTTTAGCTCCTGTCAGTACTAGAAAGTAAATCAGGTTATCTGTTATTCATATGGCCACTTAACAGTATTAATGGAAGAGGGGAAATGAGGGATATGCTATGTACAATGGGCACATCTGTTCTGATAACTAAATTATGGCCTACACAGTAAACAAGGTGATCTGAAAAAGACATACCATCTGTGTTTCTTACAGCTTGCTTCCTGATTATTTCAATGCACTCTAATGTACATCCTGTTTGCATTCTGTGTGTATCTAGTAAGTAGGGCATTTTTCTCTTTACAGAATATCTTGTTTGTGTATATTGTCAACATGGCAATGTTTAGTGAAAGTGATATAAATTGTATCTGTTTGCATAATTTGAGAAAAAATGCATATGATCCACTTTGCAGAATCTGACAAGAAAATAAAAAGAAATAAGTATTTTAAAATGCTTGCTAATTAAATAAAGACAGTTTTCTGTATTGAACCTTAAATCTTCTGTTTCTAAGTATGGGACTGTAGGCCTGAAAGGACTTTCAATTATTTTTGAAAGAAAGAAAAGTATATTTGAATAAACATTTTTAAATACTTGAATAATTTCCAGTGAGATCAGTTCCACAAACTGCCTGTCTAGCCTGTTTTATTGTCTAACTATTTGTCAGAATAATTTATCTAATATCTAATGAAAATATTTGCTATCAAATAAGTTGACTGTCAAGTGGACAAGTGTCTATTCTGACCATATAGCTACACTAACAAGATAAAACCTTCCTGAAATCAAAAGGAAGGTAATGCCCATGCAGCTGACTAATCTTGATTTAAAACTATGAGAAATGGTTAGACCAAAAGTGCATACTGGTAGAGTCCTATGAAACGTCTTTTTTTTATACTCGGCCTTTGACAATTACTCGACTGAATTTTTAATGCCTGCTGTCAGTGACTGATGAATCTGTATTGTGGGAAAGACCCTATAAAAGTACTAGAAAACCTGGAGCTAGTGAACCTCATCATTGATGGGAACTCTGTGCAGCACATCATGATTCGTGAAGAGGGACTCAGCTGAGTTGCAACAGCTGGGGCTCACAGCAGCAGAAGACAGGTGAGATTGCTATCACATTTTCTATAATTTCCATCCTTTACTCAACAAACTAATGAGCTATCTTTGAGTGTTGAGTCCCAAAAGAACTGGCACCTCGTTGCTGCAAAACAGGCTATCAGAGACTTCTGAAGGAATGTTCATTCTGCACGGCATGCTCTCTTTGGGTAAACTAGAGTAAAAAACATGCACTCCAGCAAGTTTTCTTAAAATCCTATAACTAGGTTGAATTTAGTTAAAATTTGAGGTATTTCACATGCTAATAATAAGACTAGCACAAATACAGTGCAAATTTCAAGACCTCAGTCTGACAACTGATTGTTTTGTACTTATTTCATGCTGCTGAAAGCTTTGCTCATTTTCACTTCGTGCTTTCCAGTTCCTCATGGTCAAAGAATGCTTATGTTCCCTAGGAATCTGTGATAACACTGCCACAAGGTGGTGGTACTCTTGGAGATTGTGATATATTAATATATTACATTATATTTACACTAAAGATATTTCTATTAATAATATAAATAGACATTCATGTAAATATATTTAAATACTTAATAGCTACATTTTAATATTTAATTAATATATTTAAATATTTATTCAGCTATATTTATATTAACAATATAAATAGAAGCAGAGAGTAAGGGCCCTAATGAAGTTTTTTGTCTTAGGAATCAAAAGCCAGCAACATGGAAAGACCAGTTAGATAAAGTAATTCAAAGGATGCCAGAAGTTTCATCTATCTTCTAAACTGCGGCAAAATGTCTTGTACATCTTAGCACATGTATTAGTGTCTTAACTACAGCTTCTTGTTAATACGACAACACAAATCACTACTATGACACTCTAATGCCATTAAAGTAATGAGAAGGTACTTCACTTGGCTCTTTCCATTCAAAAATGTGTTTTCCACTGTGTGGGGTTTTTTTTATTAAGAAGTTGCAGATGGGAGAAAATGTAACATTGTAGTTCAACTTATCCCAAAATTCTCCGCAAAATAGATATAAACAGAGTCTGCAATGAGTGAATTACAGTTCTTCAACAAATAAATATGTAAAGGGTGAGTGTCACAAGGATGGAGCCAGGTTCTTCTCAGTGACAACCAATGATAGGACAAGGGGCAATGGGTACAAACTGGAACACAGGAGGTTCCACTTAAATATAAGAAGAAACTTCTTCCCAGTGGGGGTAACAGAACACTGGAACAGGCTGCCAAGGGAGGTTGTGGAGTCTCCTTCTCTGGAGACATTCAAAACTTGCCTGGACGCCTTCCTGTGTAACCCAACCTAGGTGTTTCTGCTCCAGTGGGGGGCTTGGACTAGATGATCTTTCAAGATCCCTTCCAATCCCTAACGTTCTGTGATTCTGTGAAATATGTAATCTGAACTAAGGAGCACGCATGGAGCTAAGAACTGATTAAGTACCATTTATCAGGGGACAACTGCTGCCCCTATATTCCCACTTACAGTTTAAGGCATGTTACTTCACCTGAGAAATGGATTAACCTGCATACAAACATAAGCTCAGGGAAAGAAGATCTGCACAGTACCAGGAAGCTGTGAAAGAGGAGTGAATGCTGAGCTTTCAAGGACCATTTCTAAAATGTGTCCTGTGGTGACAGTGAAGATCAGAAAATTGACATTTTTGATGCGTTGTCATAATGTATTACAGAGTTGGAAAATCCTAGAGAAACGCTAATATTCACATTAATGAAATAAATACCTCCCTAAATTTTAGTTGTAGGTGGATTTTCTTCATGTTTGATGGGCTTGTTACTCACAGATATACTAGGAGAAAGTGTCTATGAATTGTTCCTTTCCCCACCATATTTGCCAGGAAGGCAGCACACAGAACTGGGAAAATGATGACCATCTGTCTGCTGTTGACTTGAACACTTGGGAAATTTATTTGTGATTGATTTTTCCTTTTTCCATTTCCAGGGCCTATCCCAAGTCAGGCTGGTATCATCACCTTTTCGGAAATCTCACTTTGCCCATAATCAGCACTGTCATGCTCCATTTGCCTATGTTCACCAGACTTTCTTTTTCAGTGCTTTATCACCTGCTCAGTGCAGAATGAGGGGTTTTGTTTGTTTGTTTTGTTTTGTGCTTCCCAGTATGGCATATTTCTCAATTTGCATGACTTTCTGTTATTTAGGGCATTGTTTGCATAGACTCAGCATCCTTGAAGGGCAAAAGGATGAAAGAAGAGTATTGTTTAAAGAAAGCTGTAAAGTGAAAGTGTGCTACAAGCTCTTTCAAAAAAGTGTCCAAGAAGATGCCAAGGAGAACGTGAAACAAAAATGTTGGTAAATCAGTCGATAGAAAGGACCTGTAATATATTCAGTGCTGCTAAAAACAAAAAGTTGTTGCAAAATACATTTGATCTTTCGATTAAGTAGCTATTGAGAATATCTATATCAAATAAGTATTTTAAGTTGCCTAGTTTTTCCTCACACCACTTAGTAAGTCCTGAAAATAAAATAATAAAAAACAATTCACTTATACTTCCTTTTTATTCTAATTGTTCTAGAGGGCCTGGAATATCTGACAAAACAATAAACATGGAACTAACACTGTCCTTCCTTACCTATACACAGCTATCAGTTTCAGCTTTAATACTGCAGCTGTGAGAGTTGAGATATGCATATGGGCAAGAGAAATCAAAGGAAGCATATGACATGGACGTAATCATCCATCAATAAAACAATGACACTAAGGATTCATAAAATTAAGAACAAATGAAAATAGATTAACATTTAAAATATTTCCAACATAAAGTAAAACAATTTCCATAATTCCTCATTTTCTCCTACTTAGCATTACCCGTATCACTTTCTTGGATCTGAGGTATTTATAACTAATGCAAAGAATGTGCTCTAATTTTCAGCTGCATTGACATGTACTGATTTTACAGAATTTTACATACCCTGACAAACTTCACTTCTTCTACACTGCTTCGCTTATACATAAATCATTTCATTTTAGAGCCATTAAGAAAGAGTCAAGAAAAGGCCTATTTTTATTAAGTAGATTAACTCAAATTCAGTTTAATGAAAAGTAATGGAGTGAGAGGAACTTCAGGTTTGCTAATTGGGTTAAGTCAATTCAGTCTTTCTTTTAAGCCATGGTATTTTAGAATGGTAAACTTTTGCTGGTGCAAACTAGAGAAACCAAGAATTGACTTTAGTATTGAGACCGTAGAGTGATTACCACAATTCAGAAATTAGGAATATAAATCACCTAAGAAAAACGGTCCTTTAATCTAGAAGATGAATAGTCTCTTCACTCACAAAATGTGGATTAAAAGCTAACAAAGCCTGGTAAAAAACTTGTAAAAATAGCTCTTACTGACTTCAGTAGGCTTTAGATCAGATTTCATGTTCTTGATAAGACATGGTCTAATTTTTTTTATATCATATATTAAATGTTTTCATCACAAAACCCCATCCGCAGCTAGCATTCATCCAATAACACTGGACATCATCTTGAAACTGGATTAAGAGAATAGCAAACGGTCCAGCATTACAGTGTGTCAGTCCTTGAGAAAGTCTTATAAGAACTGCTTTATCTAAATATAATAGTAACTTGACTCCAAATGGTTTCATTTTTATGGAGCCTAAATTCACAAGCAGAATTTTCTGGGGGAAAATAGAAGTGTTTAAAAGCAAGGCATTGCTGCTCCTGAAGTGATAGAAGCTAGAAAATGAACAATGGGTTGAACAAGTTTCACTCTTGCATAGGAGTCTGTTTCATATGCCATAGATCACAGACGATTCAGACACCTTGTCACAGACAGAATACATATTTTTAATGGCTTTAAATGGAGCTCCACCTGTACATATGACAACAGTTTTTCATTTGTACAGGCATGTTAGATACAAGTCAGAACAAAGAAACAAACAAACCAGAAAAAAATAAAAGCAACCTCAGCCCTTTGAAAATAAGTGCAATAATTGTGCTACTTTTCACTTTGAGTTTTTTTGAAACTGAAATATATTATCCAAAATTAGAGATAATTATTTTCTCTCCCTGAGCCAGCTGAAGCTTTCAAACTGAGAGGTGGAACAATTAGAAAAGCAAGGGTCCAGGGCAATAGTTAAAGCAGAGGGTCTAAGCAACTACGGATTAATCTTTAATTGTGGTCTCCCTCCTCTCAGTGACGTGAAATTTTGGGCTGAACTTCACAAGCGTGACTTGGAAAACCTGGGTTCGCTCCATTTCAGTTGAGACATTTTGGCTAGCTTTATATACGAGACTGTGGTAGCCTAAGACTAAAACCAACTAAAGATCAGAGTGTCTTTGCTGAATATTAACCACTATAAAAATGGAAACATATCACGTGGAACAAAAAGAGAAGGAATGTAAGATAGAACTGTCTCCCTGTACCGTGATTTGCTCTTCCTTATAATAATGAACATTTTTATAGCTATGGGAATAAGAAACAATATCACAAGTTCCTCCACTTCTAGCATCTCAGTTTTGATTATCGTACGTTTTTTAAGTACAGAGCCTCACTATGATTCTAGTTAAGGTGTGGTAAGGATGGCATGCTACAGCCACATAATAAGAATCTGTCAAAGCCGTATGTGAAATGTAAGTCAGGTAAAGTGCTAGAGTTCTGCATATGTAGAATACAGTTATTTTGTAGCTCCATTGGTTAGCATACTGAGACAGTACTATTATTTCTGAGTAATACTGTTCTTTTTATTTTGTATTTCTGTAGACTTTGCCTGATAGCATGTACTCTGCAGTAGTTCTTTTAATGCACTGTGTCATTCCTATTTCTATTTTGTCTGTTCTTATGATAATTAAGTTTCTTTCTATTCTTCTCAGCATCAGACTGAGTAGCACAGTACTTCTAACTCTCAAATTTCTCTTTTCTTTTAGCCTATGATCTCTTGCCCTCAGATTGTCCTAGTTAATGACCTTTCTCTAAATCTCCACATTATAGTTTTCCACACTGGTAAATAATTCATATTTTGAGTACACACCAACTCTTGCCACAAGGATTCTTTCTTTCTTTCTTTTCTTTTATTTTATTTTTTTTTTTCTTTCTGAATAGATATAAATGTTCCAGGAACATTTCCAGAGCTGTCCAAAATCTCTGATAGATCTCTGTGATTATAGCAATTAATATTTTATCCATCACCTGCTGGTCGAGCATGTTGGTGACTAGAGAAAGAAGATCAGAGAAAATGTGGGGCCCCCTCAAGAAGGAAATGGGAGACCTGGTAACCCAGGATATGGAGAAGGCTGAGGTTCTTAATGAGTTTTTTGTGTCAGTCTTCACTGGCAAGCACTCTAGCCACACCATCCATGTCACAGAAGGCAAAGGCAGGGAGTAGAAGAATGAAGAACCACCCACTGTAGAAGATCAAGTTCAAGACTATCTGTGGAACATGAAGGTGCACAAGTCCACAGAACCTGATGAGATGCAGTCGCGGGTCCTTAGAAAATTGGTGGATGAAGTTGCTAAGCCACTGTCCATCGTATTCAAGAAGTTGCGGCAGTCTAGTGAACTTACCACTGCCCGGAAAAATGGAAACATAACCCACATTTTTTAAAAGGGAGAAAAAGAAGATCCAAGGAACTAAAAGCCAGATAGTCTTATCTCTTTGCCTGGCCAGATCATGGAGCAGATCCTCCTAGAAATTGTGCTAAGGAATATGGAAAATAAGGAGACCATTTATAACAGTCAGCATGGCTTCACTAAGGGCATATTGTATCTCCCAAATTTGGTGGCCTTCCACAATGAGGTTGTGGGGTTTTTTGTTTGGTTGTTTTTGGTTTTTTGTTTGTTTGTTTGGTTTTTTTTTTTAATGAGCCTTTTAGAGATGATTCATAGGTATAAGAAGATGAAACATAGCTAAGTATTAATTCATAAAATGGTTAAGAAAAGTGACAAAACTGTACCAGGTAGGAAAATAATTATTCGAATCTCATTCAGAATTGCTGTAGTTAATTGCTCTAGCAATCTTTTCTTTCTTTTGCTGCTGAAATCCTGTGGTCATTTGCAAATTAATGCATCACGATAGCTGATGTGTTTATCTGTATGCTAGGAAGGATTCGTTATATTGACTTCAGACTTCAGACCATTTTGTAATGAAGTAAGCTACATTATGGATATAATAGCTATATATGCATATATAGAACATTGTATATCTATACACAGATGTATGCAAATAATACATATTACACAATTAAATCAGTTTAATATTCTGACACTTTATCCTCTGCAGAGACTTCTAGATCAACATAAGATGCTTAAAATCTGCAAGTCACCAGTTTTTCAGATATACCAGCAGCTGCAAAAAAAAATTAACTTTCATTGGAAATTGTTCTCTCTGTGTTTAAAATAGACTTTTTAACTGGAGAATGAAAGGGGTTTATATGTTACCTAATTTTAAATAGAAGATGGACATGAAAATGTTTTGATAGTCAGCAATGTTTTGCTGTGTTATTACGAAGCTTCATCTGTCTATTTCCAGGGAAACAACAGCATAAAGAAGAAAATGATAATTATTTATATATGTGAGAAAAGCCAAGCAAAATCACATATTTTTGAAAAAGAATGAGGAATGTAAAGATACACAGACTTAAAACTGAATAAGAAATTATTTGTTTGGATCTTATTTAAATAATAAGATAAATAATAACAACTGGTAGTAAAAAATCTGACCCTAATGCAAAAGCCCAGGGTAAAAAGATAATGTGATTGTGGCACCTCTGTTGAAATTAGTTAAACCAGGAGACCACTGGCTTTATACAACAAACAAAAAACACCCTACAACAGGAATAAAGGAATGAGATTCAGAAAGTAATTCTGAGTTTAACAATCCTTAAAACAAACAAAAATTTCCTGGTCAGACCTAAATTGCTCATGTATTTATTATGACCATATTTTCCTGTTGTTAAGGTTCGTTAAGTTGTAGTCTTTTGTACATAATTGCACACAACATTACAGGAACAAAAGTGTCTGTCACCTCAGAAACTCAAGAGATTTTAATCCATTTGTTCAAAGGCTATATGGAGAGTGTGGTAAAGGTCCTAAATGGAAGAGAAAGATACAGTGATTTATTCTCTTCATAAAGACAATAAAGCTTCTAGTGATTTAAAAAATAGTGATATTTATTTACTTTTTATTAGAATCTGAGGACACTTCTGAATCTGAATAGATTTTGGTAAACTTGAAGTAACCCTCAAAAGTGTTTTCTGCTGTAGTTTTTCATTTTGATATCAAATTGGAAAATTTCATTTCTCTTTAATATAATTCCCTATTTCTTTCATTAGATGAACTTATATTTTTCCTACTGGGTCAGCACACTGATTTAAAGATAATCCAGTCTTGTGATGGATGTTATTTTTGTTTTTTTAACGCTGAGCAGGTATTCAGCCATGAAGGTTAAAAAAAA
>VWYH01000849.1:62319-73894 GCA_013399365.1 Pampusana beccarii | reverse complement strand
AAAAAAAAAAAAAAAAAGAGAAAAATAAATAGAAATATTTGTGACATATATCCATATTAAATCATTAAGGTATACTTTTCCTAACTCTTAAACATGGATTTTAAAGGAAGAAGCTTCACCTTTTTTTCAGAATTTAAAGTTAGATCTAGCAGAAGATAAAACCATACTTCAAAAAACAACCTTTTTGTGAGACACTTGGGACACTATGTAATAGTAGTATCTGTGAGGTAGAGAGAAAAAAAAAGAGGAAGAAGTGTTTCTCTTTTTCAAATTAGTTCATCACTATACAAATTAATGTATTAAAATCAACACATCATAGCGGTGTTCTCCAGAAGGTGGTAACTCATTTAACCTATAGTGATAGGTTCAATCTGCATAAGAAATGTCACTTTCTCCACATCTTGTAAGCATTATTTTGTTAGACAATAGTGAGAGGGGAAGAAACAATAGGCAGTGCTTTCACATTGTGATTTATTCAACTATACCTGCCATCAGCTGCAAATCCTGAACTTTTCCCTGCCAAAGGAAATCAGGAAGGCTTTTGAATTCTGAAAAATTTCCAACTCGACGATGAGAGCACTGACTCTACCAGCTACCAGCTATGCAAATGCAGAATTAATTTGGACTGTTACTGCAGATGAGTGAAGACATTAGGCTTAGTGAAACAGACAAAATACAATCACAAAAGAAAGATGGCCTCAAAAGGTCAGAGATGAAGAAAAGCAAATTGATCCAGGAGAGATACTCTTGAATCCACCAATGCTTTGTGTATGTCCACCAGCTCAGAGTTGACTGGAATTTTTTAGGGCAGGTAGAGCAACCTACATCCATGAAATAAATCAGGGCAGTGACATCTTTCCTCTCTCTTCTATGTAGGATACTTGGGGATCTGAGAGTGTGTTGCAACTTCCATCTAGAACAGAAAAAGACATGGAAAGGTAGATGTAGTTGGTGACAGAAGCACGTTCTCTGACGTTCAGTATGACACCACCTCTGCAGAGCAACCAGAGAAGTGTTCTGTATACAGATTTAATGACACAGACCACATCTTTGTACTTAGAAGAGTCTTGAGGACTGTGAGCTAGTCTATGTTCCACCTGTCTTGCTTGAAAGGGAGAAGTATGCTGCTACTACTGGATCTGAAATCTCAAAACACAATAGCATGTATGAAGCTATCAGGAGTCACTATACAAAGGTCACACCTCCATCTTATTCTCTCTTTGCTACACACAGCATTGTCTCCTCTTGTTATTGTATATTTCCAAGACCAAACTTGTTCAAAGACTTGCACAGAACATCTCCTTCAACAACAGCACATACTAAACCTCTGTAGAATTTTATTAGAATTCACTTTAAATGTTGTAAGAATTCATAACTGTAAATGAGATTTAGAAACATAAGGTTGAATTGTCCCTCAGTGATAATTCCAACATTGCCAAGCGTAGAGTGAGGAGGAAGAGTCAGACCTAAATAACATTTGAAAACTACTGTCAAATGGTTTTATGTCAGCTCCTAAACCAATCTTACAGTAAGACCTTACACTTCAAGAGTCTGATTGTGCATTCCAAAAGAGAGGACATATAATAAAGCACTATAATCATCACATACTTCTTCCTAATGGAAAGATAATTCTACTTTATCATGTGTACTGAAGAAGGAGAAAAAGTACCCAGCCAGTCAGATTCTTAAATACTCCCAAGTGCTTTAGTTGTCCCTCATGAGAATTACTCAGTAAGAACAGTAAGTTTTAAGAGAGTTCTCATACTATTTTTGATGTCTTAAAAAGTACAAGAGGAGCTTAATCTTCAGAATGAACTTAGTCCACAAATTATTGTATAATAAACTGAGATATCAGTTACAATGAGCTGATTTCTCCCCACGACAAGGTTTGTCTTCACAAACTGTCCAATAAAAGGATGTTTCCCAAATTCTTGGATTGTCTGTTTCAAGAATTATACAAATTGCTTTTCAGAGGAAATAAATCCCACCCTGTGAATTCTATACTTATGATATTTTTTGAGGTCATAGATCTGGAGCAAAACCCTCACACTACATCCAGACTGAAGTCCTTCACTTCACTGAATGATGACAACCTCTTTTCTCTCTCTAAAGGGCTGATTTAACAACATAAAGACTGTCATGGGGATTAAACCTCTTCTGTATGGTGTGAGTGCTCTAAAATGATATGAAAAATCTAATCCAGTAATAACACTGTCCTGCTGACAACTTATTAGTTAAAAATATTTGAAATTTAAAATGTCCATGACTAGACATCTACTTTTTTATGAAATTAGCCTTGCATGTACCTGCATGTAATGCAAGTTTGGACAAATCTAACCAATAGCTTTTATATTAAACGTATATGGTCAGTAACTTAAAATGTTAGCTTATTGATCTTAGGGATAGGGGAAGTAGGAGTCAATGTTTTCTTTTTCTGCGTCTTCATCTTATGTCTATACCACATCACTTAGCTTGCTCTTATACTCAAAGAAGTGCAGGATTGCATTTTTTTCTCTTGATTGCAGTAGGTGCAGTCTAGAAATATGCTTAATTTGAATTACATATGTATCACGTGATTTGATAAGATTTATTAAATATTTAGTTAATAACGAATTGCTAGATTGATGTTTTAATGAGGTTGAGAAAGGGATGCATAAATAGATAATATTCAGTTTTGCTAATAATTAAACCAGATGTCTTTATAGCAAGAAAATTTCCTTCCATCATTATGGTACATGGCTATTCTACAAAGTGCATTAACATGTCAGGAATTCAGAGCAGATTTTTTTTCAGAGGATATGATTGGTTACTCACTTGGGAATTTTGCAAAGGGTGTTTGGGAAACAGACAGATAATCAAAGATAATTAGGAAGAAGTGGTAAGGAAAGAAGGCAAATGGGCCCATAGTATCTTGGCACATAACAAATTAGATGCCCAGTGTTTTGGGGGACAGCCTAAAATCAATCTATCCCCACTGTCTGCAATTATATAGGAACTTAAGACCTACAAAAATTAAAGAGCATTATGTCTCTGCATCAGTAGAAATGTGGATAAGAGTGTATGTGGATGCCCCTTTAGCAGGAAAGTAAATGTCATGACTGTGTGTTCCAAGTCTGACATAGGGTAATCAGCTGATCTATGTGACAAGTACTGGATTCTGGACTGTGTGGTATTGTGCTGTTTTTCTTGTTCTCATGGCTACCAGTTAGATCTCTGTGAATCTGTTGTCCCTGTGAATGCCTCTGTGAGCTAGCAATATGGAAGGGCAGTGACTCTCCTCTGAAGTTCAACTCAACAGAGAAAGTCCTCAAAGTAAACCTACCTGTTCTTGTGGCCAGGGCCTTGATCATCCTTACTCAGCTATGCCACTTTGAGGAGACCACATCATTGTATCTGAAACATTCTGTACAGGTCTGCATTAGTTTCCAGGAGATTTCATGTAAATTGAACAATACAAACAAAGTAATGAGGGATTATATGCCTGGTCTTTTAGAATGGCTGTTGGTCATCATGATCTCTGGGAATTGGACACCTGTGTTGGATGTACTTTTTCCACAAAATGTTCTTTCAACAGAACCTTGAAGCCTGAAATAAGCAGCAGATTCTTTAGTGACTCTTATCCCTTCTGCGTCTATAAAATCAAGGCTAAATATTTAAATGTAGCACTTGTTTTTTAGGAAATTGATGAGACTTTCAAAATGTGACTGTCTAAAACATTTGTTTAGAATCTGACTTATACACGCTCCATGCAAGCTGTGTTATTTGTAGTCTCCTATGAGTAAGTCATACCACTTCTTCTGAGAAGAAAGATGTTGTTTTTTCTTTTTCAATCAAAGATAAATTCATATATGTAGTTTTAGAAATATCTTCATTGAGTTTCTGATTAAGGATTAAACAAGTAAATATTGTCTGCCTCTGTCTTTCTTCTCTGTTTCAGCTCCATTTATAAGCATTGACTTCATTCAGAAACAGTGAATAGAAAATTGAAACAATAAGCTCTTGAACTGTCTCTGGAAATGGCTAATTTATTGAACAACTGGGTTCACTTGTATTAGCTGATTTTTGATGTTGACATGTCCTCTACAAATGGAATGAAGTCCATCAGCTTGCTTCACATTTGTGCCAAGTAAACAAGATGGTAACTAAGATGCTATTGAGATGGTAATGAATTTCTGTCAGTAC
Organism: Pampusana beccarii; assembly: GCA_013399365.1. NCBI lineage: Eukaryota > Metazoa > Chordata > Aves > Columbiformes > Columbidae > Pampusana > Pampusana beccarii. The sequence goes on along the minus strand of VWYH01000849.1, from coordinate 69,712 downwards.
ATCATGTGTCATACTCAAATCTATGCTTGGCTCTTGCTAGTCTCTTGAGCTGCATAGCCCCTTGATGATCAGAGCAAAATGCTCCTTTCATTTATTTATTCCCTTATTAAATAATTCAAGTAAAATAACAGTTTCTATTTGTTTTGTCTGGCCAGTAAATCTATTTTTTATAAGAAAGGAGAAGCAACCTCTTATTCTCAAAGAGAAAGGAGTCCATGAAGCATTTTACATTTTTAGAGTCCCAGAAGTTAGCGATACATTTTAAAAGATAAATTAGTCATAATTGTAGCAGGCCCAAAAATGAAGGTTTCTAATTAAACATTCCTGTTTCAGCAAGTAACTTACATACAGTCTAACTTTTAGTGCATAAGTAGCTACATTAAGTCAGGCAAATAAGCCCATGCTCAAGTGCCTTCCTGGATAAAAGCCAAAATGGAGAACCGAGTAAAATTAGAGAACTAACAACTACTTAATGAGAAGTGTGAAAGAAAGCACTGACTATGAAATCAGGGAATATGACTGATTGAACTAATGGTATAAACAGGTTAATGAGACATCATGATTTCTTAAGGAGAAAAGAATAAATAACATTATAAAAACAAGAAAACCTGGGGTTTTGACCAAGCATGGAAAATGTTGTGGGGGACAAGGATCCGTTCCTTTTTTAATAAAATGTATATTCTCATACCTGCTAGCACATATAAGGTTGTTAACTTAGACATTTTCATTACCGAAATTAACACTCAGAACTGACTGGGAATTCCATGGTAATATGCCATAGAAAAGTGAATTACAATAATTAATTGTTATTCTTGTTATTCTAAACAGATTACACATGACATAGGTACCAAGGTAAGCCTAGATAAGCTGCTTAAACTTAAAAGGATTTGGGCACCTGCCAGTGCTTAGACACACAGGTGACACCACTTCTTGCTTTAAAAGCAACATCTGTGCTCCAGTGTAGGGAGAGGCTGTAGTATTTAGCTGCTGTAATCCTTTTGAGGCTGGTATCATGTAATAGATAATTCTAGAAGGAAAAGTTTAATACTGGGGACATGCATTGACACTCTACACCCAACAATTAGTTCTCCATCTTCGTCCTCTGCCCTTGCAAGCATGTCAAGAAACCTGCATTAAGTGAAAAAATCATGAGGAATATTTCCTGTAATAACTTCTAAAGTATTTCTTACAGACCTTTGGATTTTGGCGGTGTCACTGTTTACTGCAGGGTGACAATAAACTGCGGCAGATACTCTGTTAACCCCCTGCCCTTCTCACCAGGAAAGGCAATTGGAGGAAAAGGGAGAGAAACTTGCAAGTTGGAAAAAGTTAAAATTCTTTACTAATGCTGCTAGTAAAATAGAGAAAACAATACAAAATATACAAAACCAACCTTGAATTTCCTGGGGCAGCGCAGTGCTGCCCGCAGTGGAGCCGGCATTGCTTCAGCGGTTGTAGGACAGGCACACGGAAGTCCTCGACTGGACTCTGCAGCAAATCAGAACAGGATTCAGGGATGCAGGGTCTGGAACCAGGCCTCAGGTTGCAGGGACAACAGGTAGGGTCCTCTTCAGATGCTGGCCATGGTTGAAGAGAGTGAGACTCTTGTGATCTCCCACTTTTACAGGGTGTATGATGTATATGGGGTGGAATACTTAGCTGGTCAATTTTTAGTCACCTGTTCTGTTCACCCCATCCTTGCAAATACGCCCCTCTCACTTACAGGATGTGCACAGTTTATTGGCAACCTTGGCTGCCATAGGAATAAAAGTCTAAACCTGGATCTCTTCTGCATACCATTGCTTCCGTTATCAGCTCCAGGGTGAACAGTATCTTAAAAAACATGCAGCCAAATTCAGAAAAGTGCAGTTATTTAGAAGAACTTAGCTGAAAAGAAAATTCAGTAAAAGAGAAACTGGTCTTGTTTTTAACAAAACCAGAACAGGTGGCTACATTACGCAGGGAAGTCGCAGATTTCAGCAGTATTCCAGGCATGCCACGTGATACCAGATCCTGCAATTCATGTACAGAATGAGCTTAATCAAATAAACTACTAATGAAAGTCATGTCAGATATACTTTTTCATTATTGTACACATATTCATCATCAAGGAAGAGGTTCTTGGTGTGTTTACAAACTAAAGTTATAAGAAATTGAAAATATATACCCTGCAGGTGGTTGCCAAGACAGGTAGGAGAGTACTGTGAATTTCTTGGGATGATACTTTAAGTCATCAGGGAAAAGTACACACGAGGAAAAAGATAATGTAGATGTCCCACTCTGGGACGTCTCCTCAGTTTTATCTATATTTCTAGTTGCACTGATGAGATTTAATGTGTCTTTTTACATTTTTCGGTGATGACAAAAAGAAAGCTATCAATTCAATTTATTGTCTGTTCATTCTCTTCCATCACATCTTGTCAGCTGTTAAGTTCTTATGGAGAACATTTGCAGACAACTGAAAAATTGTGGTTCTCTCTTGTGTCCCTTCCAGTCTTCATGAAGTGGAACAAAACTGGTTTTGTGGCCCAAGTTCCTCTGAAAAGAATATTTCCCATAATTTTAGAATCATAGAATCATATTAATAGAATAATTTTGGTTGGAAGAGTCTCTCAAGATCATCAAGTAAACCATAACCTAACTTTGGCACTAAACCATGTCCCTAAGAACCTCCGCTACACGTCTTTTAGACACCTCCAGGGGTAGTGACTCAACCACTTTCCTGGGCAGCCTGTTGCAATGCTTCACAAATGTTTCCATGAAGAAATTTTTCCTAATATCCAATCTGAACCTTCCCTGGCCAACGTGAGGCCATTTCTACTTGTCCTATCACTTGCTACTTGGAAGAAGAAAACACCCTAGATGCTACAATATCCTTTTAGGTAGTTGTGGAGACAGATAAGGTCATCCCTTAGCCCCCTTTTCTCCAGGCTAAACAAACCCAGTTCCTTCAGCTGGTCCTCTTCAGACATGTGCACCAGACCCTTCCTGAGCTTTGTTGCCTTTCTCTCAACTCTCTCCAGCACCTCAATGTCTTTCTTGTAATGATGGTCCCAAAAATGAACACAGTATTCGAGATGCAACCTGACCAGTGCAGCTTCAGGGAGCCAGTCACTTCCCTAACCCTCCTGACCACACTATTTCTGATACAAGGCAGGATGCTGTTGGCCTTTTATGCCAGAACTGGCCCAAATACTGAGCCCTGGCATACACCACTCATGACTGGCTGCCAACTGGATTTGACTCTGTTCACCACGAGTCTTCTGGCCTGGTCGTCCAGCCAGTTCTTTACCCAGCAAAGAGTACACATGACCAAGGCATGAGCTGCCTGTTTCTCCAGGAGAATACTGTGGGAAACAGTATCAAAGGCTTTACTGGATTCTAGGTACACAACATCCACAGCCTTTCAATTGTCCACCAAGGGGGTTACCCTGCTGACTGGGCCTGATTGTTCATCTGTCTTGTATGTGTTGCACGATGGCACTCAGGATGATCTTTTCCATGACCTTCCCCAGCACTGATGTCAGACTGCCAGGCCTGTAATTCACTGCATCCTCCTTCCAGCCCTTCTTGTAGATGGACATCAAATTTTCCAGTCTCCAGTCAACTGGGGCCTCTCTGGTTAGACAGGACTACTGGTGAAAACTTAAGGTGAAGAAAAGCAGGTTAAACAACAACTATATTGAATTGCATCTTGTATTATATGCTAGTTTGACTGAAATCAGGTTAATTTTCTTCATGCAGTTAGAAACTCTTGTTATAGCTATTATAGCATGGTAGTTGTTTGGCTTTAGTTTGAGAATAAGATAGCACTCTGTGACAGAAATAATGTTTTTCTTTGAGTTAATTTCCAGTGGTTTTGAGTTGGAATGAAGAAAGTCTAAGAACTTAACTGTTATCTTAGCTGTTGTCTGGGATACCAAGGTCTTTTTGGGTTTTCTATCTGTGTGTGCAAGGCATCTAGGAAGGGAGGCATAGGTGGGACAGACCTCGACTAACATCCAGACTGATCAACGGGAATATTCCATGTCATTAGAATTATGCTTTGTATTTAACGGGAACTGGGGTTTCCAGCTCGGGTGACCCATTCCAATTCTGCTTCACTTTGGCTGACTTCCATTCAGGAGTTCCTCAGTTCAGCCTTTTGCTGTTCTGCCATTTTGCACTTGCCCTCTGGGCCTTTCTAGATCTGCCAGCTTTGCTTCCAGAGAATAAAGTATGACAGAAGAAAACAATGCATTGATATCTTCATGCGGGAGAGTAACATTGAGAGAAACTGCAGATATTGCAGATTCATATGTCTTACTTATATTACAATGCAGTTAAATGGTTATTCATGCTTTTAGAAATCTGAAGATGTTTCTACACTCTCACTTTGAGTTGTATCTTCACATGTTAAAGTAGAATTCTAGTGCACTGCATCAATTATATTATTTCTGCCCTTCACCTCCCTTATTACTCATTATTTGGCCATTTTCCGCATCTTAGCAACATATATTTTGACTTACAGATTACTTGCTGCTGGTTCACAATCCCACACTCATTGACCTCTGTAGAAATGCTGGGGCAGCTCTTAATTTTTTTGTACCAGTGGATAGATAAAGGCACAGATGCGTTATACTAATTCACGTATTCAAAAATGGTAAATTGTGTTTGGTAAAACAAAAGAGGAATTATTCACAGTAAACAATCTAGGTTTGATCTACACTTAAAAGTATTACTACTACAGTTACGAGCAGTAGTAGTGAGAGTGTAAAGATCATCTGACTGATTGGGACAGAAGTGTCTTTATGCTTTAAAACAAGTTTTGCATTAAAGAAACCGCCCTGAAATAAGTTGAAAGTGAATTAAAATATGGACTGTGAAGAATTTACGTAGTGGAATGAAAGAAAACATGCCTTGCAAGCACATTCAGGCCACTCAATATGTAACGTTACACCCCGAAAAGGGCTGGAATGCTGGGTCCTGATGTTAACTGCATTGCAAAACACAGGCTGGAACCCAGTAGACACCAGGTGACTGTGACACCACTTCAGTTTACCAGAGAATATTGCTGAGGCTTTTCAGAGGACTGTGCTTTTATAGGAAGGGTATGGTGCAATGTCATTTTACTGGTAACTGGGTGGTGACCTACATAATGTCAATGTTGCTACACCACTGAAGTCATTTGCCTAACAAAGACAAAGCTTTGGAGTGTATAAGGATTTTAATGGTTTTCTACTCTTTTCTCTCAATCCTTTTAATCTTTGTCCTGAAGTTAAGAGCTGCTGGGATCCACAAGCTTTTCCAGCCCCTGATGGTGAGCAAAGGGAACTAGCTAAAAACCAGTCAGATATGCAAGGCTTTTTGTATTTTCTTAAAATGCTATGTAATTCAAGACTGGGCTTTGTATAGGCGTTTCTTCAGTAGGGTGGTAAAAAAAAAAAAGAAAAAAAAAAGAAAAAAATTTTAGTTGGACGTGTGTCCTTTGCAGTACAGACTAAGTCTGTTTAGTGAGATAAATTTGTGGAATGGAGAAACTGGTTACTTCAAAAGTCCTATACAGCACTAAACTGCAGCAATAATTTACAGTATGTGTCTACAAGGAAAAGTGAAAACCTGAACTTTGATTTCTTCTAACCTTGACAAACAACAGTAATAACGGATAAACAAGAAAGAAAGGTTATAGTTACTTCATTTACCTTTCCCAGTCAGAGGACTGTTTAGAAGAGCAAATGTCTAAAGCTGGTAGCCTGACTTGGAATTGTTCAGTGGATTCACTTTTCTGAATATTACACTACATTTGTCTATAGTGACTATGTGGCTTTCTCCTTAGTAAGAAGTTCTGTTTGGTTAAGACTCTTGGGTTCATTGGTCATAAATCAAGAAATTTTCCACGTTCTGAGTAAATAAGGAATGCAATTTGCTTTTACAGGTTCCTGGGCAGAACTTAAAGAATTTCATTTTTCAAACAAGAAGGAGTCTTTGATTAATCATACCTAACAAAACAAACAAACAAACAAAAAGACAAACCACTGACTACCTACAAAGCAAGTTTTTATACAAAATAGTGAGCAACACCATCAGCTGCAGTCCCATTCCTCTTGAGCTGCTGAAGTGGCAGCAAAAGAAAGTAAACTTTGTAGCTGCCATTTACAACTTTGGAAGTGTAAAGCACATAAAACCATCATGGCAACAGGCTCCCTCATCTTCACTTTCCCAACATACAGGCATGTGGCAAGGAGCAGGGCAAAATCAGAAAGACAATAGGTAGAAATGCACAGCTTCCCAGAGACAACTTCTGTGTGACATATGTCCTGCAGGCAGCTGTCATCAGGTAGCAGAGCCTCAAGGCTGATGTCAAGATGGTTTGGTAACAAGGTAGCCGACAGTGGATCCCATCTGACCACTGGTTCTCACCTCTTACAGAGTGTATCCTAGTGATGGTAGACGCCAACCTTCTACTTCTGCTAACCAGCATTTCTTTTGCAGTTGTTACATAGTACAAACTGAGGTATTGGAAAAAATAACATTTTCATATTTACAAACTGAAGCTGAGACTGAAAGGAAAATAAGGCAAGCTTGGAAAAACTCCAAAGCTAATATTTTTTCCAGCATCCCAGCTGCTTTTATTTTGTATTTTTGTATTTTTGTATTTTAAAATAAATGTAATTTTAACTGAATACAACGCTGGAAAGATTCTGCATGTTAAAAACAGAACCTGCCTTTCCAAAATTCTTTCCCTACTGTGATTGTACTCAACAGCTAGTTCAAGAAACAGTTCCTTTTTTCCTTCCATACAAGTGTATAAAATTGTTATTTATTATACAAATCACAATTTTCATGTAAGTGGCTGCACCTTTATTTCTTCTCAGGGGATCAGCCAGTGCAGTATTGCAAACGAAAGTAGAGATAGGCTAACAGACGTAAGAACAAATTTAGAAGTACCTCAGACTTCCTTTATAGAGGTAAAGGCCTGGCTATGTTTATGTAACCATACTCAGCTCTTTGAGGGAACTTATGCCCTTATTTTTGTTCTGGATAGCTATAGGAAAAGAGATTAGTTTGTTATTGCTGTTGGTTTGTGCCTTAATATACTGGTGACAGCAGGATAATATGCAATGTGACATCTGCAAATCAGGTGAAGGAACATCCCACGTGTAACTTTATCTGCTAGGTCTGAGCAGTAAAATAATACTCAGAATTCTTGTTCCTCCTCAGAGTTAAAGGAATATGGTGTGTGTGTAAAAATAATTACTCTGGAGCTAGGGGCAACATAAATCTGGCATTAGGATTGCTGATTAGACTGTATTACACCTTTCTGTGAAACAAGTGTTCCCTCTTCTCTCTCTTCTCTTCTCTTCTCTTCTTTCTCTTCTCTTCTCTTCTCTTCTCTTCTCTTCTCTTCTCTTCT